>BSAI01000201.1:24974948-25025574 GCA_036245035.1 Adrianichthys oophorus
AACAGAACGTCTCACCAACAGAACGTCCCACTCAAAGAACGTCCCACTCAAAGAACGTCCCACTCAAAGAACGTCCCACTCAAACAACGTCTCACTAACAGAACTTCCCACTCAAACAACGTCTTACTAACAGAACTTCCCACTCAAAGAACGACACACTGAAAGAACGACACACTGAAAGAACCACCCACTGAAAGAACGACCCACTGAAAGAACGTCCCACTCAAAGAACGTCCCACTCAAAGAACGTCCGACTAACAGAACGTCTCATTAACAGAACGTCCCACTAACAGAACGTCTCACTAACAGAACCTCCCGCTTACAGAAAATCCTACTAAAAGAACGTCCCACTCAAAGAACGTCTCACCAACAGAACGTCTCACTAACAGAACGTCCCACTAACAGAACGTCTCATTAACAGAACGTCCCGCTTACAAAAAATCCTACTAACAGAACGTCCCACTCAAAGAACGTCTCACCAACAGAACGTCTCACTAACAGAACGTCCAGCTCACATAACAGAATGCGCACAAATTGCACCTTAGCAATTTGTGCTTTGTTAATGCAAATGTTTTCTTGCAGTATTCGGTCACGCTATCTGGGTTATGTAATGCTCCAATCACCTTCCAGCGCCTAATTGACATAGTTCTTTCAGGTATATACCCCACTGCTATGACCTGTTTTGTTTTTTACAATTCCTCTTGGCAGAACCATATAGAAGTGTTATGAAACATATTCAAACGCTTGTCTGAGGCATCACTCATCGTGAACTTAACCCAGAAAGACTTACCATCATTACTTAACTAGACCACCAGGTGGACCAAGATTTAATACATTCTTATTGATGTATCATTGATGTTTTAACACCACAAAAAAACTATGGGGGTCAAATTATAACAATAGTCGCAATTGATTATTAAAGACAAATTAGCATGTTATTTATTTTTAATCGAATTACTCTTATTTGTAATACATAATTATTGTCGTGTTCTCAAATAGAAAACACATTAGTGCTTAAATCTAGTTATATTTCTAAGTTTTTGACCTTCCACCAATAATAGGTTTCATCGTGTGACGACAGTAACTCCGCTCTAACAAGTCCATTCCATTTTCTATGGACCTACAACCAACAGGGGCCCAAAAATGGTACGGTTTGGTTCAGTTTAATTGGGTCAGTTTTATAATGGCAAAGCTCAAAATACTGGACTGGACCGCACCATACTGCTCAGTGGAAATGAGGCTGGATTCTGGAGGTTAGACTCTCTCTTCTGGTGCGTCCAAGTCTTCAAATGAACGGATTTACATTTACAGGTTTGAGTATAAACATCTAATTTCTAATGTACCAAGAGTCAGCAGCGGAATTTACTGAGGAATGAATCCTAAACTCCAAAACAACTAAATGCTGTGAATGCTAATATCAGCTTTAGCATGCATTATGCAACCTCATTATTGCAGCTACACTGCAAATTCCTCAGAACGTTTGCAACAACAGAACATCTGAGAAAAATCTAAAAGTCAGCTGAGAATGCGGCCTGTTTCTGTGATTCCTAACAGGACGCCAACTTTAATATGGTAAAGTCCAGTCTTTGGAAAACATGACTCATTCAGCGGGCTCTCAGCAAGGACACAGGCAGACAAATACTGACATTGTCTGATCTGGCCAGTCCATTAGAGGCAAAAAGGGAACACATTGGGACTAAATAAGCCTTCAGCCCTCAGGATTTTACAGAGAAAAGGAAAAGTAAGGGCTTTCAAATACTGAAATGAGTCAAATTTGGGTTTTCTTGCATACTGACTATTCACAGAAGGGCGTTTTGCAATCACAATTCCACTGGAAGGAAAGAACATCACAGTTAAGTTATTTTAAATTGATCTTTTTTCCACTTTGGTTTTGCAAGTCCATAATTTTATGGAATAAAAAATATGGTCCGTAATTTTCTTCCATGAAATTATGAACCAATTAAAGTGCATTTTTAAGCTTTTTCAGCTTAATCTCTTCATCCTTTTTTGTGATCTTAACAGGGAAATGAAAAAGGGCCACTTTCATGGTGATGATTATCTAAGAATGAATTTCTTTTTCCATGTGGAAAAAAAAGACAAAATAAAATGGTAGCAGAGTCATAAATAAAACAACAGTGTAAACATAGTTGGTTGGATTTCAATATAAAAAGGTTGTTGAATCCTCTGAAACATGGAGCAGAAATGCACAGATCTCCTTCATTATCTAGCAAACTGTTTGAGTCAGGATTCTTGACAGAAGGCCAACAATACAAAGACTGAAAGCAAGCCCTCTCTGACACAAACCTCCATATTAGGATGTTGCTTTAAAAAGCCATCGTTGACAAACGCTGCTCTTCATAAAAGGGTTGTAGCTGTTCTGTTTTCTTTTTCATTATAAGATGCTGTTTGAAAGGATACATAGAGAAAAACCAAATGTTACTGGCAATTGGGGGGGGGGGGGGGGTGTCATGTTTGACAGTTAAACATTTGACAAAATAGAAAAAGCATCAGTGCTGGTTTGTCTTAAAGAAATCTGTAAACCAAAGAAAGATGTTAAAAGGTGCAAAAGGTCCTTTATTATAATACTATTGCTGTTCGGACTAACAAACGTGTTTTTATTAAAACAGATTATTGGACTTCTGCTTTAGTGTTTCAACTTTGCTTTTTTTAAAACATTGTTATCTGTTTCATGAGATTTGATTAAAAAGCCAATAATCTAGGCCCATTTTTCTGTGTCTGTGCTTCTTTATTTCTCTGAAGTTAGTTTTTGTGCTTTTAGGTTCAGATTTGTATCAGACACCTTCTGTTTTCAGTGAGTGTTAACACCAGATGTGAGTTTTTAAAAAGCACCACAGTTTTGAATTTGTCTGTGGTTCTCAGAAACTCACCAACAGACATATTTTCCTCCAGCTATTACCTGGTTTTACCCTAAATTTATTTATTTTTAAATGCTTTGTCACTTCATTATATTGCTTTTCCCCTTTTTCTTAAGTTCTGCAGCATGTGGTTCTATCTTGGCGTCTCTTTCTTTTAATCATTTGCTACAGAATGTGTTTGAAAAATGTTAAGAACAAATCTACTACAATTTTTTTAGGCCTGATCAAAAATTGTGAAACTGAAGACGATGTCTTTGTACAGACTTGGAAACTTATTTGTGCTCCAAGCCTAAATGCAACACCCATTGTTTGTTTTTTTCTTTTTTAACTCCTTGCACATGTCATTTGTCTCTGTACACGTTTGTTTTTTGTTTTTTTTAATTTAGTTTGTCACATTTTGAAAATGTGTTTTTAAAAAAAATCAATGACTAAATATGGAAAAACACTGTGAAGCTGACATTCATATTGCGACGTGTAACCATCCTGCACCATGTTTATGTGACACAGTTATCTTTTATATGAAATATCTTTGGAACTCAAAATGTAAAATGAAAATGCATCTTATTAACTTACTTTTACTGATTTTTCCTGAAAATTCTTCTTTTATTGTTTAAATCCTTCTAAAAGTATTCCCGTCTAGATACAAACCTTTTGGGAATCATATTTTTTGCTGTATATTTTGGTGTTATGCCCCTAACATTAGGACATTATTGTTTTCCAGGTTAAAGACGTGTTTTTTTTTTCACTTGGCTTTAATTAATATGCACGTGGACCTTTAGTAGTAATTATGTTTGTGTTTCTGAGTTTTTGTTCTCTTCTTTTGAGCATGAAGCACTTGTTGAGTGCAGTTGTTGAGGTGCTCTGAAAATAAATGTTGATGGATTGATATTTTTCCTCCCTTAATTAAAAACCAGCTGCCACACAAACTACAAGTTAATGAAGGGTTGTGCCAATCTATTCCTGAGTCCATGTGTTTCTAAAAGTGACTTTTTCATTTAAATAATAAATATATTCTGAAATGCACAACGATCAAGAACATTTCCTCCAGCTTCTTTCATTTTGTGTTGTTTAAATCAAGGCCGGTCCACTGATACTCTAGATGTATCAACAATTTTGGACCATAAACTTATTAATTTGAGTTATTTGGAAAAAAAAATGACAGAGATGTACGGAAATGAAAATTAGTAGCCGAAGTCAAATGCTTGGTAGAAGACCAAAAAGTGAATATCCAATGTGGATGCTGAGTTTTTTTTTTTATCATTTTTTTAATATTGCACAAATAGCCTAGCATACATTTAGACATTTTTCAAATCAGTCTTCACAGGCCTCCCAAAGCCAAATGTCTTCCACAACACTTGACAGTTGGTCATCTAAAGCCACTCCATTACCTTCCGTGTGATTGCGTTTGCTTGGCACTATCCTTTGCAAACTTTTTTGTCTTTTCAAATATATTTGCCATGGACGAAGTGCTGCTAGCTTTCCTTTTAGCTGCTGCAGCAGTCATGTATTCGTTATGCTGTTCTAGGTGTTTGGCTTTTAAATGGCAGCTTATCGGAGAGGAGCTAAAGGTTTTAGGAGCAAATAGGGCTTTGGATCCGTACTTTCACAAATCAAGATCAACCATTCACTGATCAAACCACACATATGTCTAGATGGTTGCTATATGTGTCTTTTTACTAGATCTTTGAAAAAAAAAAAATGTATTCAATCCCATCATTTAAAACAGGAGATCAGAATCAACAATACAGATAAAAAACTGTATTTATCACTTTAAACAATGTTCTCCGCAGTTTTCCATCCTCAAAGACGAGCAAGAAGACAGTAAAGGAAGACACAGCAGCACTTCCATAGAAATGGAACAACTAGAAAATACTCAGTCCTTTCATCTGAACTGACAGCAGTGTTTTCAACAGGAAACAAGCTTCACAAACTGTTTCCTTCCTAAGAATTGATCATTGTATTATTAACAAATTCCTTGTCATCATATTCTATAATTACATTACATTTTCTATTCTTCTTTTCTCAGTTTTTTCAGAACTTATTTCATTACACTGAGTTTTAGTCACTTACTGTATTTACAAAAACACTTTATAGCTTTTTTTTTTTTAAATGAGAACCTTCACGGACACTTTGACGTTATTTACTTCCAGATACACGAGTGCATCCTGTTAGTTTACTTTAATATGCTTAGAATACAACATTTTTCTTCATTTTACAGCGATAATTACATCGTCTGAAGGGTATTTTTACTACATTCCATTAGATTTATAAAGATCACAATTCAGCAAACGTTATCGACTGCTGATGCAAGCACAGTTTCTTCAGTCACTCACTCTTGTTTCTGTATCAGACAGTGGTCAGCATAGAACTCAAATTTTAAAAATGAGGGCAAGACTTTCTTTAACATCTCTGGAAGCTCAAAGGAAGCTGTCACTCTTTCCTTTTATGTCGACTGAATACAACAGAAAAGCATTATGGGAAGAGGACCGACTCAGTGCAGCAGTTAGGCGTTACATCCTACGCCACTTCCAGATGGGAAAAGCAAACAAATGTATCTGCTGTGGAATTCCTCTGCTCTGCCAAGTGAGCCAGAATTACGCAGCACGAAAATTGAAGAATTTTCTAACATCTTTTCTGCTCTTATAGGCTCATTCATCAAACCTGCGTCTGAAGGCGAGCGTTATAATGCGTGCAGCGTTTCTGCACCATGGAAATAAGGAACGAAGCAAAAGCATGGAGGAATAACCACCAAGATGAAATGGGATCATAATTTAATTTTCTTCAGTTGACAAGCTCTTACTGGATCTCCTTCCTCCACCATTTCAGTCACAATGAAAGGATGTGGGAGGAAGGGGGGTTGTGTCACCATCTATTCCGGTTCAAACTTTGCTCAACTCAGGAGAATTGAGGTTAATTGCATCCTCATCTAAATCCAGACAGCAGCATTTAGTGCAGTCACCCCACAAGTTCATCTGCTGCTTCATCTCTGTCAAGTGAAACTAATACACACTGAGCCGGGCTCTCACACATGCAGCTGTTGGAGCTAAAGCATGAAAGATCAAGTCTGCAGCCCGCAGGAATGCAGATTTCACCAACTCCTTTCACACACAAGATGAACGGTGAATATGTCGGTGGGACGCAGTGCGCTTCTGTGCCGAATGATCAACTCCAGCAGCGGAAACCTTTGTGGTCTCTTTGTAACCTGATGTGTTAGCGTTGCGTTTGTTCCACAGCTCCTCTGTACAGTTTATCTTTCAGTTCATGAAAACAGCATCACATCAGCAGAAAGGTGCATGTAAACAAGCCGATATCATCACAGCTGCACGGATTTAAACCGCCAGGAGATTAACCTTCTCCAGCTGTTGATGATAGTCCCACCCCCACCCCACCCCTGTGCACAAAAATGCCCCCTGTAGCGCCTGTAAATGTAAAACCACGTTCTCATTCCTGCAGTCACACGATCTACACAGTCTTGGCTTAAACTAGAGATGTTCTGATCAGGTTTTTTAGTCCTGTTCCAATTCCAAGTCATTTGAGTTTGACAATCTGCAGATACGACTCCCAATCCAATAAAAAAAATGAACAAATTCAGTAAACAGATCCAGGTTTTACCCATTTTCATCTTATTTATTGCTGTGTTGTAGTCATGTGATGTTTTTTTTCCATATGTATATATTTTTTAAAACTTAATGTATATGCTGTTTTAAGCACATTTAAGCTAGCAACAACTTAATTATATTTTCATGTTTTTAGTGACAAAATGATGCACTTTTCATGTTCATGTTTTATTGTTGTTTTCGCTGTACATTTTATCATGGCTAATTCTCCTTTTATTGGTTACATTTTGCACAGACCAAAAACCACTATTTCAATTTTATTGTACCAGTGACAAAGAAGATTCCATCCATCCATCTTCTTTTATCACTAACAGTTCACTTCTATGAAGTAGCTTTAACAATCAAGTATAAATGGCGCAGCTATAAACTAGAAAAATAATTAGCTTTTAACTAAAAACGTCCATTATCCTTACGAAAACTTTACGATACACTTACCACACACACGACAAAGATATGTTCCATTTTCATGACATCCCTTTGAGGTGGGCATATGAGCCTCAAGGCTTCAGATGCGTCCGCTCTTATCTATAACCATCCACGAGCCAGAACACCCAAAAACGGATGCATGTGACTAAGGTTTTATCAATTCCAATCAACAGACTTCACATCATTATTCTATTATCTTGTTTTCACTAGCTTTATCTCAGCTTTTTTTTCTACTTTCATTTTGGTGACTCTCCTGAAAAATATGCAGCTGTTACAAACGCCAAACCTCTAGCTAACAGGTGAAATGACGGCGCCGGATGTGACGTACGTGGCTGCTTGTTTGTCGCTCCGATGTTTTTGTTTGAAGTTTTGGAGTAGCTGCTAATTTGCAGTTTACATCACTTCCTTCTCTTGGATTGAATCCGTAATTCCTCCCTTACGCCCCCTGGCTTCCTTTTGCTCCAACTGTAGAGGCATTTGGAGCTGTAGAGGTGTCGCTGTGCCGCAGAGGAGAAACGCATTTCTTCACGTAGGTGTGTTCTGAAGCACAGACGTTTACATTGAAATGGAAATAGCGACTTTTTGTTTGAGCATGACTTTTTAAATCTACAAAACAATGTGGCTTTGTGTCGTACGAGTGCTGGCAGGTACGCGCTAACATAGATGACTGGTAAATATTGATGACGTCATAGAGGGGTAGCGGATTTGAGAAGTTTTTCCATATCTCTCCACCTGGAAAGCGGGAGGTGGTAAAAGTAGAGAGAGGGAGAAGCCAAAGGGGTAGGACAGGAATTCGGATTCTGCCTCAGTGTTGAAGCTTCTTGTGATACAAAGAACAAGCAACGCCTGAACAAACCGTGGTGAGTCCTTGAGTGGATCTTCTTCGTGGCCGTATCACCACCCCACAGACGGAGCCGTTATTACAGTCAAGTACAGCTCCCAGCAGCTAAACCTCAGGAGGAGTTGGGGCTGCCTGTCCCAGAAAACACAGATTTAACTGCAGCCCCCAGAAAACAACACCCATTAAAGATCTGCGGACAGTGGTCCCTGAGGGTCTTCTTGTCAAGCTTCATCTAAAATGTTTTTAGCTTTAGAGTAAAGTCTCCTTCAGACTTCTTCTCACAGCTGGGAGCCTCAGACCTCCTCTAAAATTAATACTCTGGCACTTTTTTAAGAATATAACATCCAAACCAAAGTCAAATCAAACAAGAAAAAACATTTCTGAGGAAGAACAATTCACTGAAGGCAGACTCTTCTCTTCTTAATCCTCTTCTCATTTAAATGCAAAACACTCCCATATACTTCCTACCTGCAAGCCTTTCATTCGGGGTGAGCAAATAATTCACCAGGCTTAGATCTGGCTGCTCTGATAAGGTTATCCAATACAGCTGTGAGTGATAGATAACTGTAATTCCTCCGGTTTTGGGGGGAGAAGATCCCCCAGAATTCCTTTGGGCTGACCTGTCGCCAAAGTTCCTTCAAGCAAAGGACACCAGCTAATGCCCCCCAACCACAGATGGAAGATGCTTTTCCCAAGAGAAGACGATGTGTGGCGGTATTCTGGTCTCAGAGAACACTGAAACACCCACTCCGATGGAAATCGTGTTTTTAACATTTTCTTGTAGCATTTATCTCATGATGGAGGACAGGAAAATTTAGATTAAAATTAAAAGTCTGAGTATTTTTTATTCAGATTGTGAATAAGGAGAAGACAAAAAAGTGCTGTTCACCGTTTTTAAAAAAATCCCTTCAGGGGGCGCCGCCGTGAATCCACTTTCAATGACACATTGGGTCGTTTTATGCCGGATGCCCTTCCTGACACAATCCTATATTTTATCTGGGCTGGGGACTGGTAAAAAGCCTGAAGCAGGCCTCAAGCTCCCTGCTGCGCTCAATTTCAATGCATAGCTCGCCCACAACTCAAAGGGGAATTTCTAATGAACTCCTGCCGCTCTGTAGAAACTATGTCCTAGAAAACAACACAGGTTTTGGGATTTTGACTAATAACTGCATCGTCATAATCAAAAGACCACTAGGATAGATGTGAAAATAGGTGAGAAGATGATCGGAGTGGGAATTTAAGTCATCTGAGGGCCTGGGGGGGGTCATGATAAAGTCATATTGGACCAGCGGGGTTGACATTTCCCGGTTGATTGGTATGCCGCACACTCGTCTTCTGGAAGCAGGGCGACAGGAAACCTCACTGAAGCGGAGGACGTGCACACCTGCCTTCAAACTGACGTGTAATATCATAAAAAGGAGGCATCTGCTGCGTGACGAGCGGCTGGAAGTCAGAAAGACGCTTTTAATGTCACTGAAGAGAAACAAAGAAAACCACAACCATCGGGGGGGGCACCACATTTACATGTCTCCAAAAAAAGTGGAGTCACAACAGGAGTGATATCTGTTTTTGGATCAAACACTTAACAAACTGAGTAAAAGGACAGATTAGGAGGCTTTCAAACAGCATGGAGGAACAGGCATCCTTTTCAGTTCAAAGAGATTGCTGGAAAAATCGCATCATTTGCCAAGAAAGGCTGTTTTTTCCTCACTGGAAGAGTTTGGAAGCCCTGCTACCCTGCTACATTGGCTGTTTATTCTGGGAGTCAGTTACTCAATTATGATGAAAGATAAATCACCCATGCCTTCACATTATGCACCAGAAAGCCTTCTTCTGTAGGAGGAAAGCTCCTCTGCTGTTTTTATCATGACATAGCAGCTGCACACGTCAATTTCCTTCTCTGCCACTTAATAGGGAATAATTTAAGCCGAGTCAAACTTGGTAGCAGCCAGAAAGGATGTCTCATCGATGTACATTAATGCCACTGTCTTCTAACACCCAGCAGTGAGGACACGATGTAATTTGTCAAGGCACGAGGAGCTCTTGTAAAACTTTCTGTGACATGGAAAATGGGAATATGAAATGGAGAATATTCATAAATATGCAATGAGTGTTCTTTTGCACTGACTTTGCCTCTATTTTGCAGAGCAGATTTAATTCTGTTCCATATTTGATATGACTGTAAAAATCATCAAATCTCACCTTTGAAACATAAATCGTGAGAAGAGATTCAAAAGGAGCAAAATATCCAATGAACTGTCACAAAAACCACAGAAGTTTTAGGAACATAATTTTTTTGATGTAGTATTTCGTAAAACTAAGCAAATATCAAATCATTTCATTATTTTTTAGGCCTTAGATCTTTTTTAGCAGCAGAGACTGTTAGGAAAAGGTCATATTCTGAATAATGTGTTTACAAGTGTTGCAGCAACAGGAATATTTCAGCTTAAAATGCAGTAAACAGCTGCTGAAAACTCTCATTCAAGCCATGAATCAAACATTTTACTATCCAATTAATTCACAAATACATTAAAAAATCCTAAACTACCAGAAAATGCATTATAATCTTACAGAGAAAAGAGAAAGCAGACCAAAGAACTAGTTTTTGTTAGAAATCCATTACTGTTCCAACTTCTTGGGAAATGATTCTATTTTAGCTGAATGAAATTGACATTTATCTGATTTATGTTGTATTTATTGTTTATCTGAAGGGGGACACTGTACAATAATGAACATTTCTGCAAATGTCCCAGTGTTAGTTGCAAAGCTCATGTTCAACTGTCGTCCCTGTAGGTAAGGTGTAGGTTTGCCAACAATAAACGGAAAAAGAAATATAAAATCGACAGTAACAATGGCAATACAAAAAGTCAGCAAGAGTTTGAAAGTTAAGTAGTCTCTACACACTTTATCAAGAAAACTTACATGTATTTTGATAAATCTACAGCAGAAAGACACTTATGGTCAAAGTACAATAAGTACAATATTAAACACTCAGATCAGACGACCCGCTCAACCAGGATTTCCTCAGTAGCTAAGAGGGAAGAGCCCAGCGCTGTGTTGCACGGGTGCCTGAGTCCGTCTGATAGAGGTTTAGTGGGAACCACTTGAAGAACGGGACCCCCAGCCCAGCCTTGCTGCCCATCGCAGGGTGAATTTGGCCTGCAGTGGTGATTTGCAACTGGCTCCAGCTTGATAAAAAATCCTGGCCGCTGCGCGCTCTAAAGCGAACGCCGCCCAGACCTTTCTGCTCCGGGGCCACAACGGGCGCAAGCGGGCCTGCAGCGATGTCAGCTATCCACGACCCATTTATAAACACGGACCGAGGAGTCCAACAGTTTGTGTAAATCTTAGTCTGTGTGTGGATTTGAATAAAATCACAACCGTGCATCAGGTATGCATTACGTTTCCTATATAGTCACGCATTTATTGATATCAACAACATTTCAAAAGTTTTTATGTTGCACTTTGTCCAAAAACAATAATACCACAGCCTGGGCCTTATTTTTCTGATGATCGTAGTTTTTTTCTTTTTAAAATCCGACCAAAATGTAGCATTTTATGTTCATTTGACTGCATCTGCTAAGCCGTGTCTCATTGGTTTTATCCCATTCCAATATGGCGTCGCTCTTTACGTATCTTGTTCAGTGGTAAAAGGCCTGCGGGGCATCTCTAGCAATATTTAACTCTAAACATTAATACACCAAACGTCATGTTTAGTGATCCGAAAGCATCATTTCAGAGGAAAAGTTCACCACCTGGACAATAGTATAAAATATTTTTAACATTCAACTTAATAAGTGTTAATCTGATTAAAACAGACAAAGTGAGAGAGAATTAGAGAGAAAACACTCTTTAAAAAAGACAAAAAACGAAACTATAATTTGAATGTTTTTTTATTTTAACTGTTTTTATAACATAAATGCATATAATAAAGAAGTTTAAAAAGATGATCTTGCTCATATAATTCATTTTTATAGCATTTGACCAGTTTGTTTGTTTTTGGGGACAAAGAAAGTCTGGATGTCCTGTAGTGAACACAGCCGGACAGTTTCTTTAAAGCTCGCTGCAGACAATCATGTTTGCAGTGAACATTTAAACATGGATGGACCTCTGCTCCTGAAACGAGGCAAGAAATCCTTCATCAGAGCTGACAGACCTCAAGCAGAGTCTGCAGATCCATTTGCTGCTTTTAAGCTACAATCCCAGTCCTCTGCTCCTTTCTAACATCTGATATTTACTGCTGCAAAAGACATCAGTCCATTTAAAAAGTCATTTTCAGTTTTTTTTTTATCCTGTACAATAACCAGTAAGCTCCTGAAATGCAGAATAAATTTATGGCAGCAGTTTCTGCATGTCTGCAGGTATTGCCAGGATAAAAGGTCAGCTCTGACGGGAATCACGGTGACCTTTTGTGAATTTCTCATGAAACCTGGAAGATTAAACCAAGAATGTCTCTGAGATCTTCCCTTCAGTGATGCTGTTGGACACTTACTCTATAATAAAAGTAAAGGAACGATTTCTACTTTTTTCATAATTTGTGGTTCCAGTCCTCACCATCTTTGTCTGAAATAACGTTTGTGTCCCAAAACCCACAGCATCAAAAATGAGTCAAAACAAGAATAATAAATAGAATTTATGATGAAACTGCTGCCATGCAAAACTGATTTTTGCTAAATTCAAAAGTGCTGCTCTTTAAATACCTCTAATGTTACTATGTTTTACTAAAACTCTTTTCCTCAAACTGCTGGAATAATCTCTTCAATAATGCATGTAAAAGCATGTAAAAAAAAAAACAAAGGTACACACTATCATAAACATAATCTGTTGACCATAGATACAAATAAATCCAGATTACAGAGCATGAATAATCTGGATTTACAATCATCAGAACAGTATCCTGACATGGAGATAAAGAGAATCTGCAGGTTCCTTTATCTGTTCTTTAATGTAATAATGTCTCTTCAGAAACGGCTGTAATGGAAAAAGTGAAATGAACGTTGGTCTGAACAAAACAACATCAGTTTATATGAATCCCAGGATCAAAGAAATTAAGTCATTTATAATCAAGATTATGGTAAACCTGCTGGTCACAAATGCCAGCATCTTAGTTTTAAAACAGCTCGACTTTAGTGTTATTTGTATTAAAGTTTACAGCAGAACAAAAGTAACTGAAGCCAGCTGCAGTTTAACAGGTAACCAAAAAAGATGTATTCACTTGTCCCAAAAACAACCTAAAGAGCAAAAGTAAACAATTTCACTTGGTTTTGTTTCTTTATGATAACTGTACTGACAAGAACAATTTAAATACCCCATTGTTTTATTTTATATTTGATATTGAACTGAGAAGCTTTTTAGTCTCTTTGTTCATTTCCTGAAAGGCGAGAATTTAGAAAGTTACGACTTTTCTTTTAACTCAAAAAACAATCAAAGGCAAAGACAGCACAGCTGCTCACATTCAGCTTACTGTAGCATCACAAAAAATAGTTTTAATAATGTTCTAACAACAAAATATCAGAACCTGTTAAAATATGAGATGAGACAAGTGCAGAAAACTAATGTTCAGAAAAAGTTCATTCTTTTTAATTTAATTAGACTTTTGCTCAGTGATTTGACACCTAAGAACAGTTTTATCTATTTTGTCTTTATGCCTTTTGAATAAACTCATGTTTAAGCTCCTGCCCTCTATAGGTAGAAGTTGGTATTATTTCTAATTAAGTCCGGCTCCCAGTTGAAATGTTGTTCAGACACATCTGTCGCCACTGCTGCCACTGATCCGCACACAAAAAACATTTGCATTGTTAGGTAACAGTTTACTCTTGATTAAATAATTGTTTTAATTGGGTTTTGTAAAATGTATAAATTTAAAAAAATCATGGTAAGGTTTATTCAAAATGAACAGAACCCATAAAAAGGGGGCGGGGCCATTCCCATGGGGGCGGGGCTCTTAGAGCGGCAACCAAACATTTGTTCTCTTCTTTAAAAGCATCAAGCATCAGCTTCCACTTCAGCGACTCCACATCCTGACTGTTAGGAATGTAAGAGGCTATCGCTGCTTCTGATGTTTTTGTCATATCATGTGGCGTGCGTCTCCGCTGCATGATGGGAAAAATCCTGCAAGTTGAAATCTGAATAAGTAGTTTGTTTGATTTAGTCCAATTTTTTAATACCCCGTGCAGTTCTTTAGTTATTTTATCTATATCTTTTCAGTAAATCTCTGAAAAATATGCATGCGAGTGAATCAAAGTCAGGACAAATATTTGTTTTTTTTCTTCTATTATTGCAGACATTCTCCTGTCAGCATGACAGGCGATTTGTTTTCCTTTCAGCTCTAGAATCCTAAAAACCTTTCTCACACTAACACTGTTCTCTGAGTACGCATGCAGCAGCAGCCGCAGCCAGTGTGCAAACAGAGCAGTCATGTCATAACCTGAACTGAACAGGGCTGTGAATTTAATGACTGCTTGCATTGAACCGGCTGGCCGCTGACATTTTGCCTTGCAAAAAATGTCTACACCAGCAGTTGTAAAACAGCAGAAAATGCAATGCAGATGACAACTTGCAGCACTTCTGGCCAAAAATACAATGTGAAGGTCTAGATCCTAATCTGAGTAAGAGCTGGCCAACCTTTCCCAGATGATGAGACGGTCAGGACAGAAACTCATGGTAATCACTGGCCTGTCAGAGATCCCATCACCTGCCTCCCCAAAACTTGACCGTCACACAGGAGGTTTTAGCTAGATAACATAACAAATATCAACATTTCCTCTATTAAAACAAATTTAAATATTCCTAGAAAAGCTAAAACACCAGTTCCAGCTGGAGGTCAGGACATTTGCTTTCCACAAATGTACATTCATTTCCATTTGTATTTTACATATTCAAATGTTCAATGCAAACCCTGCATATATTTAATAATAGAAAATGTTTTCTGGACCAACCAAAAGAAGGATTTGCTGGAGTTTTCTTTTTTAATTATGCAAAACTGAAGCTTCAACATCCATCCATCAGGAGCTTTAATGGAGTGACTTGAAAGGCAAACTGAACAAACTTTAGGGATGAGTGGAGGGTGGAGGTAAGAGTGAACAACTTTTCTGCAGGAGAAAACCAAGAAGAGAATCCAAAATGATTCACTTATTAGTAATTCAGGCATAAATGAATACATCTATAAAACATGGCCTAAAGCTTGAACTGTGGCATTGTCTGTTAATGGAAATATGAGTTGTAATTTTGTCCAGCTTCATTTGCAGAATTAAATGTTAGGAATGTGCTGTCCTACAGAGTAGCTAATTACACTTTTCTAGCAGTTTGCCCTAGTTTGTCCTCCTGGCCACCAGGGGGCACCATGAGCTGTAGAGTAGTCTTTTATCATTTAAGCAGTTATTGTAAGAAACAGGGCTGCACGGTGGCGCAGTGGTTAGCGCTCCTGCCTCACAGCAAGAAGGTTCCCGGTTCAAGTCCTGGCTGGAGGACCTTTCTGTGTGGAGTTTGCATGTTCTCCCCGTGCATGCGTGGGTTTTCTCCGGGTACTCCGGCTTCCTCCCACCGTCCAAAAACATGCTTCACAGGTTAATTGGTTATTCTAAATTGTCCCTAGGTGTGAATGTGAGTGTGTATGGGTGTGTGATTGTGGCCCCTGCGACAGACTGGCGACCAGTCCAGGGATGTACCCTGCCTTCGCCCATGAGTAGCCGGGTTAGGCTCCGGCAACCCCGTGACCCCGAAAGGGATAAAGCGGATTGGAAAATGAATGAATGTAAGAAACAGTTGTAGAGTTCTCTAGTCTTTGGTCTATCATGGCAGAACTCCGAGCTTCTGCTGAGTTTTTTAAGAGGAAGGTCTACAGCTGGGGCCGCCCAATCCTGGTCCTTGACGTTTTCCATGCGTGTTGTCCAGGTATCTCTGCTCTGCTTTCTGTTGATTAGAGACTCAGGTGTCTCCTCACTCTGAGTGACTGAACACACCTGATTCTATGGTGGCCCTGAAGAGCTAATCAAACCAACAAATCACTATTAATATATCAACCTATATTTAACCACAGATGTCTTCATTCAGTCAGTAATGTCCTCATAGGACCTACTTTTTCTGGTTGGATTTTTTAACATTTCCTTTTGATTTCTGGAACATTTCATTTTTATTTCCTTTTATTTTCTTGTAATTGTGTTTTGGTTTCTGGACTTTCAATTTCTAATGCATTGTTTGGAAATATAAATTGTCGTGATCGTTAAAATGTTTTTGAGTTGAGCGATTTGTTGGTGCGATTTGCACTTCAGGGCCACTATATAATTCAGATAATTAGCAGCAGGAAGTGCAGGGAGAGCTGGAAAATATGCTGCATGGCAGATCTCGAGGACCATGATTGGCCAGACCTGGTCTGCAGTCTTCACAGGAACTCTGCACGAAGACTTCACATCAATTGTGAAAGGTTCTGTCCAAAAAGACCTTTTCTCTTCAATCACATGAAATGTTTTTGTTTTTTACCATAATAAACCTCACCTCAGCATCACTTCTCGATAATACATTTCTGATCCTGGATATGTTGCAGAGGTGAAAAAATTTAGTTTTACAAGCCTCTGATATGTGAGCCTTTAATGAAAAATCCTGGTCAATTAAAACCTCTAGGTTTCAAACTGTGGAACTGGAGGCTATATTTACACCATCCAGGGAGACCATCTGATCAGATAGAACATCTCTCAGGTATTTTGGACCTAGTATAATGACCTCAGTTTTTTCTGGGTTTAGGAGGAGGTCATTAACTGTCAAAACAACTTTTTTTTTTTAAATTTATTTTGGTTAATCATCATATCATAATCATAATTAAAAGACCACTGGGAACGTGTTGAAAATAGATCAGAAGAAGCTTGGAGTGGAACTTTAAGTTTTTTAAATGTTTTTAGTTTTCCATAATTTTTAAAGCCATAATTACTTCAGATCCTGAAGACGACACATTCAAGTACCGCATGTTTTATTCATTCATTCATTTTCCAATCCGCTTTATCCCTTTCGGGGTCACGGGGTTGCCGGAGCCTAACCCGGCTACTCATGGGCGAAGGCAGGGTACACCCCTGGACTGGTCGCCAGTCTGTCGCAGGGGCCACAGTCACACACCCATACACACTCACATTCACACCTAGGGCCAATTTAGAGTAACCAATTAAGCATGTTTTTAGACGGTGGGAGGAAGCCGGAGTCCCCGGAGAAAACCCACGCATGCACGGGGAGAACATGCAAACTCCACACAGAAAGGTCCCCCAGCACTTGAACCGGGAACCTTCTTGCTGTGAGGCAGGAGCGCTAACCACTGCGCCACCGTGCAGCCCCGCATGTTTTATAGAAAAGCTAATTGTTCTACCAACGTTAAAAGTTCATTTTAACACTGATGATTAAAGCAGAGGTGAGAGCGACTGGATGACAGTCAGAGTGTAAAAGCAGAATAGACAAAACAGTCCAGCGTATCAGTGCCCTGACCTGCAGGGTTGGAGTCTGATGACGTTGGGAAGGCAGCAGTGGAAGGAGTGCACAGCCATGAAAGCTGGAGGAAAATCAGCTCGGTGGGAGCAGGCCGCAGCAAGAAGCCAAATTTGTGGGCTGATTGCTGGCAGAAATACGGACACGATTTGGGTCGTGCTTTTCAAAGGCAACTGAAACTGGAGAAAAGGATTTTCTTTAACACAATACCACCATGCATTAAAAAACATGTTTGACATGCAACAAATGACAGCTGTCAATCTGCTTCAGGTGCTGCATTTCCTGAAGAAAACCAGATGATCTTTTCTGCTCGGACTGTAAAGAGGAAATGTCTGTGTTGTTGGTGTCTCAACATCATCTTTAATCCATCCTAAACTGATCTCCGCAAGTAAGAAAATAAAACAAGAAAACTTTGAGATCAGTTGGAGAAGCTGTGAAGCCAAATTCTGACAGAAGAGAAAAACAAAAAAGTGATCAAATTGGATGAAAAGGATGTCAGTTTTGCCTTAACTGTATGATATCTTAAAGCTGTGTCATGGTCTCTGCAGCTACTTATAGAGTTCTCTTCTTGTCTTTTTCCTTAGCTACATCAGAGTATTGTATTCAATCATGAAACTTGTGGATAAGCAGGGGAACTCTTTCCAGAAGAGAAGACAGGTCCAGATGCTGACTCCACTTCAAGACAGCATCAACGTGATGAATGAGAGCCAGCATCGACACATGACCTGCTCGTGATAGACTCTCATGGCAAATGGAGCAACAAGCAATAAAAAAGGTAGAAAATGAAGAGCTTCCAAAGTGAGTTCATCTTCTAGTGTTTTTCTGTGAGCCAAAAACAACCACAATGCTCAACCAAATCAGAACTTTCAGAATTTTAAGTTTTCCCTTAAATTTGTTAAATGGTTTGAATTATTACAAGTTGTATCGTGGTCATTTATTTCCCTTAAGAAACACTGACTGCAGTCCATTTCCTTTGTACTCAGATTACCTCTGATGACGCTGGATTACTTCTGTCAAAGCCAAAGCCAGTGAAGCTCAAAGAGGAAACCCAGTGATAAAAGTGTTGGCATTAAGGTGCATCCTTTGACTGTATCTAAGAGCTGGATTGAGGGGCGCCTCCCCTACGGCGTTCCAAAAAGGAAGTACCCGCTGGCTCCAAGAAACCAAAATCTTATAGAATTCTAAAGAGAAATAAACAGCTATCATTGTCATTCTATTGGTCCGTTCTGGCTCGGATACTTTTTAACATCTTCTGGATAATTCTCATTTTTTCATTATATGTTTTCTCTAGTTCAAGCTATTCAAGTTATAAACTGACCAATCAAATGCCTTAATAAAAGTAGGTGGAGTCTGCTGGCCCCACAACCAACATTTAAAATGTTTGATTTTGTGTAGTCTATCTTCAGTAGGGGTTTGGCTCACTACTGATTGGTCAGAGAGGTCGCCATTGAAACTCAGACTGACTCGGACCAATCACTGCTTACTAACGATGTCTGGCTCCAATATGGCGTATCGTGGAAAAATGCAGACTAAATTGACTTCATTTGGTTGGAGCCTAAAGTAAACATTCGTCTCTGGATGACGACACACCCACTCGGTGCAGTTCTCAGATACAGTCAATAGGTGCTTCATAGAAATCCCTTTACATGGACCCCTCCCCCATGGAGCTTTACAAAGAGACAATGTTTTTTCATGCAGAGGCAGCAGTAAAATCTTGTCTGCTCTGCATCCATATTAGAGAACACACTGTAGATTCTTTTCCTGTCAGGAATCGAGCAGACATGACGCCCTGAAGTTGGACTTCGTATAATCCACACAAATACAAAAAACATTGCGTTAAAAACCTGACAGCGTGGTTGACATCTGATTAGGTTGAACTGCTTGTAACAGTCTTCCTACAGAGACAAAACTATTACAAAAAAGACGGAGTCCTGTACCGGTCATTCACACATTCCTGCTTTTCTTTTGTCTTAACTGGATTCAATTTAAATCGTACTGTTAACAGTCTGTTCAGTCCATCGGTTCAGTCTCCGTGTTTTTTAAGTTTTTTTTTTTTTATCTGATCTTATGAAGTACTTTGGATTTACTCAGGAACATAGATCACATGTTTCCACACGGCGTGATCTGCTGTTCATCTCCAGACAGAACAATGCGGCGTCCCCAGAGTCCTCACCGTACCTTCCAGACATGTTCTTGTAAAAGCCAGCTGGTGTATTAGTGCGTTCACTTTTCTTTTCATCAAGCAAAGATGCTGCAGCCTTCAGCCCAAACAGATCTGATCAATAGCAACATGGTTACAGACACCAGATGTGGGTTTCACACAACGTGTTGGATCAATGACCCTGCGGCACTGGCAGCTTAATTACAACAGTTGGGTGGCAAAGATCACAACACAGTGTGACTTCTTGGTAAATCGTTGCACAAACTTATTAGGTTATCTCTGTAACTGTGTGTGCAGTCATATATGTCCTCTGGCTGTTTCCTTAAACTTTAGCTTATAGGATTTTTTACAACATTCTAAAACATATTTTTCCTCTACTAAACATTTGAAAACAAAGCCCGAGGGATCTGCTTACTGCAAAAACCTACCAAACCTTCATATTAGCTGCAGGACAGGAAGAAATAATAAACCCAGAACCAAAGAAAAGCAGGAATTGGATCGGCCTCTAAATTCAGCAGATGAGGGACAATCAATACTAACAAGGTGCAGACTGAAGCTCTGACCTTTTGTGTTAGTTACCTTTGCAAATCGTGCCATAAATGAAAGGATTGCTCCCTCCTGCTTCCACCAAATAATTGTGCCCTGCTCATTAAAATGAAAAAACGGAGTGTAGCCAATGTCTTATTGACTCGTTGCTAAGCTCCAGCGATAACCCCGACCTTCATTTTAAGAGCCTTACTTGGGAATTCATTATAATTCTCTTATATTTTTTACATTTCACCAAATTGCAAATATATGTGGAGAGCATGCGGGTCTCTAAAAAGCACAGACTCCCTCAAGCTCACACAGACATCTGCCCACTAATTCCTGAGGAGCATTGCGGCTACTCCTTCACTCTATGAGATTTTGGTGGATTAAGCAACATCCAGTTTTTCTGAATCCCCTGGATGTTAAAATATTTCCCTTTGCTCTTAAGTTTGTTTCTGAATCCATAATCTATATTTTCAATTGCTGCAACAGGAGCATTTTCAACTTCCCGATTCTTGGTTTCATTTAAGGGAAAACCTTCGTCAGCAACAATGCTTGGCTATGATATGACAAACGTGAAAGCATCCTGATAAACAAGGCTGGAAAGATACTGCTGGTGGATCCATCGTTCAGAAGAAACCCCTCAGAGCCTCGCCTGTACTGCTCTGGGTTCTGATGCTCGCATCTTTCACAGCTGCCATATCTGCATTCACACAGCCCACTTCAGGTGTCAAGGATCACCTGAACTAGTTGCATCAATCTGACCCACCAGAAACACTGAGGTTCCAGGCTGAGATCTAAGTGACCTTTGAGCACTAAAGCAGCAGCATGAATCCAAAAGTGCAAAGTGGAATTAAAAAAAGAGCAAAAAGGTTTCAGAAACGTGAAGCAGAAAGGAAGAGAAGAACTTTTTAGAGCACTCTTTTTTATGCTTTGTTTTTGCTTTCAGCCAAAGCTTGTTTTGGTTGAAACTTCCCCCAAAATGTGAAAGCTACGCCAGCCAAATGAGCCATTTGGGCTCCTTCCCACCAGAATGTGCAGGATAACCCTGAAGCTAAAACCAAAGTCCCATCTGTCTTTACAAGTGGATACGGGCCGTCTGCAGATGAAAATAGGCAAACCTGATCTGAGCATGCAGGTGACCCGCACAAAATACCAAGAGCGTAGACCACTTAATTAACCTGTAAAGTAAAGTCATGTAAATTTTCTAGATGAAGAAGGTGAGATGCAGGTGTGTCTTACAGATTTTGCCTTTTTGACCCCCCCATCCTAGATTGAGCAAGGATTCCATTGTAGCAATTGATGTGATAATGTTTCTTGCGTGCAGCCTGACTGTTATTTTTATTTTAACCTAATAATTGCTGTGGAAAGCCTCATTTTAAAGTCTTTTAATTTAAATACTTCCATTGGCTTATGAGTACTTCCTGATACACTTACCACAGGGACAATAATGGTAAACATTTCATGACTTTCCTTGGCCGTACAAGCCTCAAGAGAACTGCAAGATACACCTGAGCTCCCCTTAAAATCTATGATCCTCCAGGGGGTCCAGACAACCCAAAATCCGCAGCACCCGTACAGGGGTTACCAGGTGTTTTGGGGCAGAAAGAAACTAAGGCTTAAAGTACTGTTAAAGCATCATCCTTATGAAAGAATGGTATTGAATCTGCAACAATCAACAAGATTGAAATCAAATAATTTGGCTAGAATTAAACTGAAGTGGAATTGATCTGTTTTGTCTGGTTGGCAAAACATTAACAGTACAATGACTTAAAAAAAAGATTTTTTTAAGTATGACTTCAGGCCTTTTTGAAAAATCTCTTCATCTCCAGCTTTGTGCTGTGAGCAGCAGTTTTTATGTATAACAGACTCCAAACACAGCTTTCCTTAAGGCTGCATTAACAGGTTTTAATAGCGTTTTTATTGCAGCGGTGAATCCTTCCTTTGCATGAGAACGACACTCGTCCTTCATGTTTTGGAAGTCTGGCTGCAGGTCTCAGGTCTGTGGATGTTGTGACTGCAGATCAATTAGTCTTATTTATATTTCCTCTGTCCCGCTCAGTGTAACCTTCTCCCAACAACAACACCCTGATTACCAACAAGCGTTTGAGCACCCTGATGTTTCTCCATAATCAGCACAGAACAGTCACAGCAATCACTCTGATGAGATCATTAGTTAAGCAAATGTATGCATTAATTTTAAAATTGTTTCACACACAGAAAGGCTGGAAAGTGCAGCAGCAGCAGCGCGGCAGATCAGAGATGTAAACACATGCGACTCTGACGGGGAGCCTGTGTTGTAACTCGCGCTGTCAGCATGGCGCTCCTCTCATGCATTATTTTCCAGTTCTGCTCAAAAGAATGTGCCGGAACGCAGATGACGACATGAAAAAACATGCCATCCCTCCTGCCACCTCAAATAGCGACGGGACATTAAACATGGATCATGTCCTCAAAGTAGGCCACTGCAGCTGCAGACACCTCCAGAATAACTCCACTCTCACGCCGAGCTGAGAGCTGTTGCTTTCCACTGCTTTGATAATCCGCAGCTCCGTGAAGCATTCAGAACCCAAAAAAGTGCCCCGTCTGTGGCACAACGCTCACCCCATGATGGCAGGGGAAAGATGGGAGGGTGGATTTCTGCCAGTCAAAAGACAAGTCTGATCAAGACAGAAAAAAAGTTTCAGGAGGGAAAGAAATTCTCAACATTCGTCCCAAATGTCAACTTTTAATGAGAAGCACAGCCATGACCAAGGCTTTTGTAAAGGAACAAACTTTAACAGGCTTTATTTATAAAACACCACATTTCTGACTTTGCTGTTTAACAAAATACAAAGTTTAGGATTGAAAAAAAAGTATTATTTTTAGTGAGTTTTGAATGTGGAAATGCGCATATACGCAGGTTTACAAGGATGTGATAACTAGTGTAGCACCATGTGAACGCAAGTTTGACACCACCAAGTTTGACTTTGGTTGTAAAAGTCAGGTCGTTTGAGTCCAGAGGTAACATGATTCTCCTCCGTCTCAATGGAACATTTGGTTAGAATTCTTTAGGGATAATCCTAAATTTGTGGAAATTCTCTTTTGTTCTGATAGTAATTTAATTGAACTATGAACCATTGACTGTACATGAGAACTGGAGTGAGTGAGTGAGATGTTACCCATAGAAAAAGATTTATTTCCAGCTCCAATTAATTGAAGTCAATTCAGTTGCCATTTTTTTGCCAATATGTTGGAGCCAAACATCGTCAGTAAGCAGTGATTGGTCCAAATCGGTCTCTGTCATCATTTCTATGGCAACCACTCTCACCAGTTAAGAGTGAGCTTGTTTGAAGTCCACACCCTTACCACTTGAAAGTGAGCTACACAAAATCTGTTAATCAAATGTTTTGAAAGTTAGAGTGGGCGCCAGCAGGCTCCACCTACTTTTATTGGGACGTCTTATTGGCCAGATTGTTTATATCTTGAATAACTTGAACTACAGAAAAATATCACGAAAAAGACGATTATCAAGAACATGTTTGAAAAAAAGGTATCAGAGGAAAGCAAAGCAAAGAGACTCGGAGCAACTTTTTTAGCGTTTAAAGTTTTCAAACAAAGACAAGAAAATTTTCCATTACAGAAGTCGAAATTTGTAATAATTATTATTACACTGGAGTAACTTTATCGTGATCTTAAAAACATTTTGAAGCAATGTTTCCCACAATGCAGCTGAAAAAACCTTAGAAAGTCATTGACTCTGAATGAAACGTTTTATTTCAGGGGGATGTGGGGTATTTTTGAATAAACCTGTGTTTAAGCACAGCTGATCTTCCTTCCACGCTCTTAATGCAGAGAGCAGGAAGTCAGCGCTAACAGATTACATCACTAAAACGGTACCTCATCGACCTCTGCCCTCTTGCTTACTCATGTTTTGCAAAGCTGGATGATAGACTGCACATTAAGCTGTAAAAGTGAGTGGCAAGAACCACTTAAAAAATAAATAAACAGCAGAGAATCCCATTCTGCTTCTGTACTGCACTTCCAGAGGGTCCTACTTCTGGACCAGATAATTCATTCCACTGAAGCTGAGCCATCCAGCTAGTCAGTTCAGCTGTGACTGGAATGCGTAATCTGGGTTTCTTGATTTTCTTTTTTTCCCCTTACAGTTCATCAGAGAGCCGGAGTCTCTGAATCCCAGCCTGGCTTCAAAGCGCTGAGCAGTCTGGCCTCTTGAGATAGGTTGCTGTTTCACAACACATTGGATAGCATGTCACAGTCCCCACGGCGAGCCTGGAAACAGGCTTCTGCTGTGCCTGTTTAACCATGCTAAATCATGTTCCACTCCTGGCTGTTTTGACATGGCAGTAATTAACCCATTTCCCCTTTCTATTTGGAGCCTACCGCACTATCACAATCACGTTACACTGCTTTCAGAGGTGCCACACTGACACCCATCGAGAGGCCCCAGGGAGCTGTACTCAAAAGCTTGGAAAGAAAAATGCCACAGAATCAGAACTGCTTAAAAAAAAAAAATCACTTTTCAGTATTTTCCAATCAAGCTGTGTGAGTGTTGAAAGACTTATTACGGAACGATGCTCAAAAGAAGGAGCAGCTTCCAATCAACAGGCAGATGTCGCCCTGGGAATTTTATCAGGGATTTATTCCTGACAGAGATGTATCATGCGTTTCATGGGAGACTGTTGACCCACAAAGACCACAGGCTCATTGGGCATCACATCACTGTATCTAAGCTTTTTATGAATGAAACAACAAGGGGTTTAAACGATGGATGGTGTGAACAGAACAGAAGATGAAAAACTGGCACAAGAAAGATCTACCCGACACCTTCTGCAGCGTGAACGAATAATTTCTGTGTGTCACACAGGAATAATGTCTGCAAACTGAAAGTAGAAAAGAGGAAAAAAAAGCAGCTTCATATCAGTCAACATGCAATTGGATTTTTGTGTGATTGGATCCGGAGAGGAAACCTTCATTAAAACATAGCAGCATCAAGACTCATTAAAAACATAAGAAATACAGTTCTGAACCCTCATCCAGAGTGAGCTACTGACACTTTAATTGGCTTCCACCTACAAACCAAAAAAAGTAAGTGCACCCCTTGTCAATGATGAGCTTTTAGATAAGAGTATGGAATTAAATCTGCTTTTGACAGGAGAAAAGTTCCTCAAAGATCAACAATTTAAAACATATTTAGCAAAAAAAGAGGATGTAAAAGGACATTGAAGTGCATCATTTATGTCATAATCATCTGTGATTATACCACGGGCTGGATATAGATAGTAAAAGTTCTGGTCAAATGGCATGAATGTTCTATATTATTGGGCTGACCTAAATGCCAGTTGGTAACTGTAACAACAGAAACCTGGGACATAGAGGAACAGATGTTATTCCACAGTTTATCACAAAAAAAGAGAGTAGGAAAGATCTCTGTCCTTCCATTGTTTCTGATGGGCACGACAGGATCCCTGTCCAAGTTCATCAACGGTAATGTTGATTTTAGATGAAACAGTTTGCTTGTTGAACCACATTTAATGTTCAGAGTTAATGGTGGATATTTCTCCAATCAAATCAATTTAGGAAACACTCTTCTCCTTTAATCAAAGACGGCTCATCTGAAACAAGTTCCACCAAGAAATGTCGGTTATTTCCATATCAAGTACATCAAATGAGATGCATTATTTAGATAAATGAACTGATTTGAACATATCGTGTTTTTTAAGCATTTTAGGGGCAGAATGTAAGCTCAAACTCCGTATCCGTCTGTCTTAAAGCTCAGCAGCCTGACCTCAAAACAGCCAGATGGAGCTTCAACTCTCAGTCCATCCATGAACTCTGGGAGTTATTTAAAGATCAAGATTGGAAATGGAAAGATCAAACCTTCACAATTACTAACTGGATAAGGAGCTGAGCTTTATAGGAATGGCTTAAAGTCGGGATGCTGTACATCCCCGTGGACGGGAGAGGCTGTGGCTGAGCATCTGGTCAGAGGATTATCCAAACACCAACCCCTGGAGGTGTTTTGGTGAGCCATTATGTCTGCTAAAAAGCCTGAAACACCTTAAAAGTCTCTCCTGAAGTGTTGGAGATGAGACTTAGTTCCAGACCAGCAGCAGAAAATGGAGAAAACGCTGAAGTTTTCATGCCCTTCAGAAGTATTTGTACTCAGAAATGCTCCCAGAGGTATCTACACTGGAAAATAGTCACCTTTCTACATAATTCTGAAGAAAAGCATCACTTTTTAAGGCTTTTTTGCTTTTGAGGAAGTGATGAATCCTCTCCCTCCGTGCATCTTAATTTCTTCCTGTCCCAGGAGTCTGCTTTTCTTTATTGTGCAGGGAATAGGAGCAGACGCTGCTCTGGCAAATCATACGTGAAGACTCCAAGAGAAAATGAGAAGTAGCTTAAGTAGGTGAATGACTGAACGAGCTAACGAGAGAAAGTGAAGGATGGGGGGGCAGGAAATCTAGGACAGGCCCTGACTGCAGGGTGAGGGGTGGGAGGGGAAAGTCAGCTTGAGAGGATTGAAGATTGAGAAGGCTGCTGATGAGGGGAGGATGTAAAAGCAGAGAGAAAACGACAAGGAGGCGCTCTCCTGTTGTGAGGAGTTGGATCTCATTTATTTAAATCAAGCAAAGACCACAGAGTAGCTTACCGACATCAGAACACAATCAGAGATAACAAAACCAACTGCAGTGTCTTTGGACCGAGAAACCTCTCCAGAGTGTGGAAAACAAGGGATTCTTTTATTGACCTTCAAAGATTCTGGAAAGATTTCTTATTTTATTAATTTTTTTCATTTTAAAACAGGGCAACTGGTAACATAAAATTGATTTGTTTTTTTGATTCAACAGGATTTGATTAAATATCGATCCATCAGTCTAAATCCAATTTTGAGATTAAAAACTATTTTCACAAAACTGTAGATTTAAACCAAATAAGTTATGAGTTCTTGCATAAAAACTAACTGAAAAGCTGATTTTTTTTTTGTCCATGAAAACAGTGTTGAAATGTTCTAAATATCTTATCAAGATTTGATTTGGTAAATTGTCAGATTACATTATGCACTAACTAACCCTAGTGACCATATATCTTCAAAGTCAGCGTAGATTCTAGAACAGGGGTGTCAATCTCCAGGCCTCCAGGGCCAGTGTCCAACATGTTTTCCCAACCAACCAGTGAGGATTCTGTGCTTAGGTTTTGTGATGCTTTTGTCATGTTCTGTTTTCCCTGTCAGACTCACTAGGTTTACGTTGATCATCCACAGCTGTCTTCATTCAGGTAATCTACCTCAGTGTGTCTGGGTTTCTGTTCATCAGTTTCAGTTTATTTATTAAATGTTTTACTTTTCCACCACCAAGCCCGGTCTCCTGCATTTTGGGTCCTCCACCACCACTCCATGACCCAACCTGCCATTGAAGCTCCTTATTGGCTAAACACACCTGATCCAGGTAATAAGCAGCAAATTCAGCTGAATTTCTGGAAAACCAGCAGGACGCCTGAGTTTGACACTCCTGTTCTAGAATGATGAAATATTAACAGCTTATGTTACTGTATTTGCTCAAACTAAAGTTTATTTCAGTCATCATGCAACTTTTCAATGTCTATCCATTTATTTTCTAAACCTGCTTATTCCTGTTTGGGGTTGCTGGGTCACTGGAGCCTATCCCAGCTACTGTCAGACAAAGGTAGGGTTGATCCTGGACAGTCATCAGTCTATCACAGGGGCACACAAAGACAAACAACCAAACATTGACACAATCACACCAAAGAGACGATTTAGATTCACAGATGAAGCATGTTTTTAGACTGTGGAAGAGATCCCAGAGAAACCCCACACATGAACACACAAACTCCACGCAGGAAGGGATTTAAACCTTCTCTGTGAGGTGAGGGTTTTGCCATGTAACAGACTTTACAATGTTAATGTAGTTTCTTTAAAAACCTACTGGCCTCTAAATGGTTATTAATAAATCTATATTTCAAGCACAATGGGTTTTTAAAGTGTTTTTATAACCTTTTTATTTTTATTTGAGCGGAAATTTAAAGATCATCTTAACCAGCAGGGAATAGAGCTGCCATTACTGACCAGTTTATGAATCCATTCACTGTTTGATAGGATTCAACTAAATATCCATTTATTATCAAAACCAAATTAGTTTGGTTATTAAAAAAAGCAATGATGAACCTAATGAACTGTCCTTATTGAAATTATGAGTTTTTACATCAAAATTCAACCAAAAGCTCTTCAAGAAATGACGTGCAATGATCTAAAGAGAAATATCAATGGATTATGTTGGGAGTTTTAATCGATTTGCTAACACATTAACAAATAATTGAAAGAAAACAAGTTTTAACAAAAAGTCCAAAAGAAACATGAAATATGTTGAATTTACATTTAAAAAACCCACCCACATACATTGACTTTATTTTAAAGTAGAAACGAAGCGGATCTCCTGAATATTAACTGATATTGTTTATGGTTTGCAGTAGTGAGCTGTTGACTTCACTCGCTGCGTTGGCAGCAGAAAAAGGCCCATTACTGCATCTCACTCAATGAAACGTCACAGAAATAATGCTGTCAAACTTTCATTTGAACTCCACAAACGGCAGCTGTTAAAGTGAAAGAGTGGCTCCAAAAATTACCATTGCTTACTTCGCTCTGGCAGCAGAGCTGAGCTGCAAACACTTCACTTATGTGGGGCTTTATCCTCCCGGCAAAGTGCTTTACAATTAGCTTTTTAGCCGTGCCTTGTTGTTCTGATGGCCAAACAGGGAGCTGAACTGCAGCTGCTCTGTCAGTTGAACTAGGGGGTAAACAGGCTCAGTTTGCCACAGAGAAATTAAACTTGATGAAAAGCAATTAACAAGCACCAGAGACTGACCTCCTCCTTCTACCACATTTTACAGATAAATCAGCTCTCTGTCTGTTCGTTTAATTGAACTGAAGTAGAAGATGAGAAGTGATTGACGATTCAGATGCTTTCTACCCCTCTGCATCACCACTGTCCACAGAACCAACGCTGAAAACTCTTTACCCGTCCTTGACCATGTGCTCTTCTTTCCTGATGATGTTTTAATTACTGTCTTCATAATTTCATTGACACAGAGCACCTTGAAGCTGTCTGCGATGATGAATCTCAGCCCATCATTTGCTTAGTGTTGGTGATGAGATCTAATTTGTTTCTATGAAGGGAAATTAGCATAACACGTTTATAAGGGCTAACAAAACATTTGTCTCCAAATCATGAGCTGTACTTCACCCCGGCACACTTAAGACGTGATGTTGTGTTGATGTGGAGGCAGCTTCCCTCATACCGAAGTGATTCATCCATCACATGACCAGCTGCTGCATCATTGCAATAAAAATCAATCACAGTAACGTGCTGATGACAGCGGCAGGAACAGTTTGATGCTCTGCTCACTGACCTACTAACTGAATATTTAAAACAAAGGAATATAGTTGGTGCAAAAAACACAACTTTTGATTGTATTTATTTCTCTTGAAAAATGGCAAGAAACTCACTTTCAAGTAGTAGGGGTGTGGCCTTCCAACAAGCTCACTCCTCATTGGCCAAAGTGGTTGCCATAGAAACTATGACCTAAAGTGAATCGGACCAATCAATTCTTTCTGATGATTTCTGGTTCCAACTGTGTGGTGTCCATATCAAGAAAACAATGGCGACTCAAGTGACTTGATTTGGTTGGAGCTGAAAGTAAGCCAATATCTGCAAGTGACATCACACTGGGCTGCACGGTGGCGCAGTGGTTAGCGCTCTTGCCTCACAGCAAGAAGGTTCCCGGTTCAAGTCCTGGCTGGGGGACTTGAAACAGTGTCATCAATGGGGAACCTTTCTGTGTGGAGTTTGCATGTTCTTCCCGTGCATGCGTGGGTTTTCTCCGGGGTTCCTCCCACCGTCCAAAAACATGCTTCACAGGTTAATTGGTTGCTCTAAATTGTCCGTAGGTGTGGATGCGAGTGTGCATGGGTGTGTGTTTGTGGCCCCTGCGACAGACTGGCGACCAGTCCAGGGGTGTACCCTGCCTTCGCCCATGAGTAACTGGGTGAGGCTCCAGCAACCCCGTGACCCCGAAAGGGATAAAGCGGATTGGAAAATGGATGGATGGACATCACACTCACCCAGTCCTGTTCTCTGATACAGTCGATGGGAATTTTTATTTTCCTGGTTTGCTTGTTTCATAAAGAAAGCAACTAAAACATTTGTTTAAACTGAGTCCAAAGAACTGACCTGGTCTACCCAGCTACTAGTGCATAAACTAGTGCAACACTGAAAAAGCAATTGGAACCAGAACTGTCCAAAACTGAGCAGAACCTTAAAAATCAGTATTGCCATTAACCTGAATATAAATCTGACTAAATGTTTAGAATCTAAGATCAAAGTGTTTGTACAATTATCTGTGAAGGCAATTAAATATTTTAAAAACTTTCCTTCAGAACAGCAACCAGACGCATCGATGCAGACCAGAGATGAGAACCTGTGCTTTGCAGGTGGCCTAACATTAGATCAGATCATTACATGCATATTATGCTTATCAGTTTTCTCAATATAGGATTTTTTTTGTGGAGGAGCAGCAGAGCAGACAATGCTTTTTGTTCTGTGTAATGTCACAAGTTGTCTAAAAAACACTTTGAAAATAGATCCAAAGATGATCGGAGTGGAACTTTACTAATCTTTTATGAAGAAATATTTTTTCTTGGATAAAAACACAGATTATTGAGCAACACAGCAGACATTTGTATTCAGAGCTGTCAATTGGAGGCTCAAATCCAGATTTGTTTTCATTTCTAATAAAATACGAGTGAAACTCTTAATAGAGCCTTGAGAAAAGGCTTGGTGTCAAAACAGAACAAGTCATTGCTTGCTGTAGGATGATGGATCCTGACGTGTACCTGACAGGTTCATCAGACCCCAAACGATGCTTTCTAATTAAGGCTTCTCACTGAGAGGAGGCCGCCTGCTTGATTCCTGTTTGAATTTCAATTATATCCTCAGGCCTTGTGTTTCCTAAAATCACCTTTCAAATTGTAATAGTTGGTCCCAATTACTGCTGCCAATCTTGAGTCCTTTTTTTTGCTAAAGCATTTATGAAAAAAGTGTAATTACTGACATGTTTGTTTGTTTTCTTCTTACAGGAAAAGGTCATTTTTAGAAACTAGCAGGATTTATTTAAAGGAGATTTTGATGTTCGAATCAGAAATGAGAACTGCATAATGCAATCGTTTAAAATGTCATGAGCAAGTCAGTAAGAGGACTGCCATAACTGTATTTTGATGCACATTTTCACAGAAAAAAAAAATGTTATATCTTTTAAAAAAATATGTTTTAAACTCAAATTAAAATCAGTTTCAGACCATTTTCATGAAACCCAGAAGCTAAGCATAAGCAGCATAGCCACAATCCAAATAACACGTTATGCATTGAAGTATTTACTCCCCCAGTGCTTTTCCAGTGAAGTTTCACTCTGACATTTTCAATCAATCATGAGGTTTTCAGGCATGAGAGGCGTCCAGTTTCAGATTCACTAAAGTCTGATCTCAGAAACAGGATTTTAATCTTTCATTTTCTTTTATCTCTTAGAAAAGGTATGAAAGCATTTTTTTTAGTTCAAACCAGGTGATGGCTCTCAGAAATGCAGGCTTTGCATGAATCTAGAAAAATGAGCTGCTGAACTCCTCAGGTGTTTTATGAGGTCAAAGAACTTTCAAAAGAAGAAATCTGGAATGAGAGGACCCAAAAGAACCTGGACATGTAAGCAAACAAGATTTTTTCCAACATGTCTAAACTGATCCGAGACAGATACAAATCACTGCAATAAGTAAAAAAAAAAAAAAAGAAAATAATTTGCTGAAGGGGCCAGAGTGTTGCTATAAAACCACATGAAATCCATCTATAAGGTCATGCTCTCAGTCTGCTGTGAAAATATGGATTAATGCTCTATGTAATCCCCAGATGGCAGTATACATTAACATGATGCAATAACACAGAAACATGTTGAAAAATCCCTTAAAAATATACATTTTAATAATAAAAAAGCTGTACACTTTTTGAGTTTAAAAACCAAGTCAAAAAAGTCAGTTGTTGAGGAATAAAACACGAATAACAACAAACATTAGCCAAATTTGAGCGGACTTTGCAGCAAAAATTTTGCTAAAACATATTGACGACTGCAAAAGAGTTTTGCTGTGTTAAAGCAGAAACGCATGTGGGAGAAGTCACTCCGTCAATACCATCTGTAGGACATCATCTCCACGTCGTCTCCTAACTCTGCCTCCTCTGCTCATGTCGCAAAAAGTTCATTCTGAGAGGCTGATGGTGATGCATGAAAAGCAGGATTTATTACTGTTGAATAAATACAACCAGAGGCTAAAAAGCATTTAAGGCAGCAGCCATAGATGATTGCAGTTGTTTACAAAGTAGTCTAATACCCAGTTAAGGTGGATTAGGAACCAGATGGATTAACAGCATTCTGTCTAACTGAACTATGTGGATCAAATGTCACATACACCCCCCCCATTGTCAGAAAACATGCAGCTCTTTCTGCCAGGGGGGGTTCCTACAAGTCATGCAAATGACCCCTATTGTACCCAGAACTCCAGGATTAACCGCATCTGATTATGAGGAAACAGAACCAAACATCTCCAAACATCAAAGATTGTTTGCAGCCTCAACAGCGGTCTTCAGCTTCGGGATTTCATTGATAGGAATTCCTGCAGGAGAATTCCAGAGAAAAGCTCAGTGGTATGGCTTAATTGAAGATAATTTAGAACATCTTCTCTTATTAGATAGATTTTGTAGGTTTATCCACCTAAAAAGAAATTAACAGTCTTTCATTTTATAGGTTCATTTGAACTATGAGAGATAGAAAATCACAAAGAAAAAAATCAATTTATTTGCATTTCATTGAGGAAAATAAGTATTTGATCTCATAGTAAACATTCATAGTTCTGGTTCACACAGACTCTCCTAATCAACCTGTCGCCTGAATTGAAGACACCTGTTTGTCTGAATCACCTGTAGAAAAGACACCTGTCCACAGAATCAGTCAGTCAGACTCCAAACTCTCCAACATGGCAAAGACTAAAGGGCTTGAAATGCAAATAAATGTTTGCAATTTCTTTAATTTATTGATTTTATTTCTTCACTGTTCAAATGAACCAACCATTAGGATAGCAGACGGTCAATTTCTTTTTAAGTGGAAGAACTTACAAAATCAGCAAGAGATCAAATACTTATTTCCTCTACCGTATTAAAATTCTTCCATGATCGACAGAAAAAACAAAAAGTTATGATGTGAGAAAAATGTACCACATGAACAAACATGAACTTTCAACTCACTTGACAAAATAAAATGACTTGCTAAAGTGAAGAATCTGCGGTCGGCTTGTTGGAGAGACGGAATGAGTTTTGTTGGTGAATCAAAGCTCTCACAGATTATCACTCGAGTTCCTCCCTCTTATCTGGCTCCTGCAAGCAGACACGCTCGCTCGGAGCTGAGAAACAAGTGAAAGAAATCAATGAAGTGTAAAGAATCTCCAGGGATGGACAACCTCTTGCCTTTTGTGTTTCTCATGGAGTTAATGTCAAGAGTCAGATTTTGCACACATCTGTGCATCTTCAGCAGACTCTCTCCCTTAAGTCAGCTCTTCAGACTCGGAGCAAAATACCTTTTAGAAATTCATGAATTGGTGCTTCAAAAATGGAAACTGTAGGAGTATTTCTCACAGATTCCATCTGAACAGGATCATCCAGAATGCTCTTGAAACCGTCGAGAAGAACCTGCTTTTGTCAGCTGCAGAAAGCTGCAGCGACACTTGAAGCGACGCTGATTCAGAGCTCACAGCCAGATGCACTCCAAACCCTGTTAAAGCTTTAACCTTCAACTGTGCAGCTTATAATTCCATCACACCAGGATCACACATGAATCAATGCAATCAATTATTTTTTGAGTAAATATAAATTCTCATAAAAATTTAAATGTAAACACAATTAAATATAAACTTGGACAGTAAGAAAAAACATTTATTTTATTTACTGAAATGTTTCCCCACCTTAAAAGGGACTTTGACAAAAATATGTTTTAATGGAAAATACATACTAAGTTTAAACAGACAGGTTGCAATAATTGCAATTCGATAAGACTTCAAACTCCCTGTAAAAAAAAAAAAAATTATAGTTTTTGTTAAAAATCCAAACATGGATTATTAGATATTAGGAGTTTATTTTTTCACGAAGTTGTAAATATCAACAAAAAATTTGTTTTTTTTTCTCAAAATGCTTACAGAAAATCCTAAAATGAATTGAGGAGGTGTAATCGACTTTACCTAGCCAGGAATTTATTATGTGTTAAATAAAGTTTAAAAAAAATGTTTAGGAAGTTTCAGAAGCTGTTGTTTTTTCATATCTTAAATGGGATTTTGTTTTAATCATAGTTGACAATTTAAGTAAAAAAAAGAATATCTAATTAAGAATATTGCAAAAATGATTAATTCTGACATCACATGACTGCCTGTTCATAAGGTGGAGCCGCCGTACCGTAACGCCTCTGTAAAATGTTCATCTGACATTTGGGGATTTTTTGGGGGGGTTTCCACTGAAGATTCAGTTTGTAAAACCCGTTTTCTCTTGGAAACACTGTTGGCATTTGGATGAAGGGACTGTGAGTATTCCATTACTAAATACATTTGTATATATTGTATACATTTGCTATTTACTATAATATTCAGCAGAGAAGTTTGTTCTTTTGTTGTGTTTGCACCAAAGACAAAAGTAAAAAAATCAACCAATCAATCCACACTGTGAGCAGACCAACAGGTTTGCTGGTCCTTAGACTTTGCTCTTTAATATCATCTTTTGGATCTGATTGTTTTCTGAAAATGGCTGCAGACGCGACCACACAGCCTCCCTCTTTACCCAGAATGCCTCCATCGCTGGCTGCAGAGGATGCGTGCACAACCACTGCTGCATAAAGAAAGGTCTCTGAACTCTGCAAGTGCATGTAAGTGCACAGAAAACATTGTTCCGCTCGTGTGTGGACCAGTGTCCTCAGGGTGAACCCGGCCATGTCAAAGTGTGTTACCGCACCACAGAAAAATCTGAAAGCTTCCAAGCAGATGCTGAGAAACACAAACTATGTGATGTATTTACTAAATACAGAAGCTGAAAATTAAAACATTTTTTAACTAGACCCTGATAATGAGTTTGTGGACCATTTTCCAACACCCAGTAAATAGTTTTTTAATACAGAGTGGGTGCTTAATGACTGTAGCAGCCAACATCCCCCCTTTAATTGGAGCCAAATTACATGAGCTTTCTTCAAAATAGCCTTTTAATTAATTTAAATCAAAGGAAATTATAGCAATATTTCAAGGAAGTTAGCTGGAAATTATTGGACCAATCACTAATTTACTCTGGTTTTGCTATTTGATCTTACAACCATATAGCGAGGCTTCAGTTATCTTATTAGCAACTTCTAATGCCTTCACAGAGGGGCTGGCCTCAACCTGATTTCACTCTGTAGACGAGTGTGAAATTATTCCACCAAGAAAAGGCCTTAAAACTGGCACCAGATAAATCCCATCATGCATTTCACAGAATTAAAGGACCTATGGGAAGTAATTAAAGTTGGCAGGCCCAAACCCAGGTGCACTAATTAGCAGTTAATAAAGATTATGAGATCATTTATTTCCAAGTGCATGCATGTAAGACATCGCTTTTACTGTATGTGGACATCCCTGGACCTTTACGCTGTTCTACGAAAGGCCGCTTTGCACAAACTATCGGTTTTTTTTTAAATGCATGAATGCAAATACTTGCAGAGAATGAGAATTGCTGATGTCATCATAAAAAAAGCAAGCTCCAAAGAAGATTTTCCCAAATGCAAACACAACAAAGTGATGATCTGTGACAACCGGCCAACACTTCAAATTAAAATCTTCCAAGCACATCGCCGTCCTCCTGGGAAGGGCTCCAATCTGGAACCCCATAAATGTGTTCTCTTACAAACACTGATTTAAGAAGATGGGATGAGAAGTTGTTCAACCTAAACACAGCTTTGGATTTTAAAAAAAGGGCAGCAGGCTCTCAAACTCACTAAACACTGGCCAATAAGCACGGTCTGACCCTAAATAATGACATAAACCAGTCTAATTAGAACCAATACATTAACTGTAACTGATAATAAATGTGTTCGGCCAAAGTCTTTATAAATGTCCATCACATTTTAATGTCAAATCAATCTACCTCCTCAGAGTCTAAAAAGACCACCAACAGCAAACGTTCATTTTAAATTCATTTGTCACATCCAGACATGAAAAATGTCTGAAATCTCACTTCTGATCTCCTTAAAGTCCCACTCCAACCATCTTCTGATCTATTTTCAAAGCGTTCCCTAGTGGTCTTACAATTATGATGATGCAGTTTTTCTCCTAAATCCAAAAACCTTGTCATTTTCTAGGACATAGTTTCTGCAGATCGGCAAGAGTTCAGTAGAAATGTATCTCAAAGTTATGGGGGGGGGGGGTTACAACCAAGTTTACAATTGTTAACTTAGAAAATGTAAACTTGGGATAGGTTTAAGCAGGTTTAGGAAATAGAGGGTTGGATGGTTTTAATAGACAGCGTATGACATGCTTTCATTTAAACTACAGACTGCAGAAAAATGCTGAAAAGCTATAGAAAAAATAAATATATAGATTGTTGAGTTTTTATATTTTAATTACATGTATTAATAATTAATGTTACAGAGTGTAAAGTGAGGAAAAGGAGACACCTGTTATGCTGAGAACATACATGAAAATGCTTTTGTAAAATGCCTTTGTAGTTTGTGTTGGAACAAGTGTATTTGCATGTGTGTGTTTGTGAGCATGCTTTTGGAAAAGCATGCCTGTATTACTTCTCTCCTCTAATCTTCATCATTTACCCAGTACTATGTTTTATTTAGTTCATCATGTCTCTGTCTGGTGCAGTGTGATTCATATGTTGTCCCTGTTTCCCGCTCCCTGGAGTGATTCCAGGTGGATCATTTGTGCTCCTGTTCCTGGCCTAGACCTCACCTCTGGCTCGTCTCGCACCTCCAGCTGCCCCACAGTTTCATCTGGATGAAGCCCATCTGCTACACTATTCATACATATAGTTCTTAATCAAACATGTGGTTGTTATTTAAACATGTAGTTGTAGAGTTAGATAAGCTAATTCTTCTTTAACAGTTCTAGCACATCACCTGTATTTCTTGGGAGAGGATCCTTCCTCCGTCATTTGGATATCCCTGAGGTTTCTCCTTTTTTTCCCCCCATGAAAGGGTTTTTCTGAGTTTTTCCTCACCGAGAAGGGGGGTCTACGGGCAGGGATGCCAGTAAAGCTTAGTCTGTTTAATTTAGCAACCAGCTATTGTTTCTATATTTATGACTGACTTTATGTTCTTTGCGTAAATACAGGTGTGAAGCCCATTGAGACAGCTATGGTTGTGATATTGGGTTGTAGAAATAAAATGGAATTGAATAGAAAAAAACTGTAAATGTGACAAATCAAATTTGCGCCACAGACAAACATTTCTCATCATCTATGAGATATGAATCCCTCTCTGGTGTATTTCCCGTGTTTTCTTAAAGTGGCAACGCTAAAAAATGTAAGTTGAAAGAAAATGTGTTCCTGATGCTGGATTCATGTAAAGAAATCAAATAAACCGTTTAATTGGTCAAAATGTCACCAATCTTTGACTATCGAAGTTTTAACAAACATCTTTTGAGTTCTTTAGATGTAGAAAAAGACTTCATAGCTTTTCTTTTAGGGTGATTGAGGAGCTGTTGCTGCAATTTTAGCATCAAGGTTGTTTGTGGTTAAATCTAAAAAAGGCTTTTTGATGCTGCTTTTTTGGTTTCTAGTTTTCAAAAAGAGACACACTTAGATCGATTTTTAGGTTAATTTATGTTATTCAATGTAATTTATGTACCAAAAAAGGAGAAGTTTACCAGTTTCTTCAGCTTGAATTGAACTGTAGCAGAAAAAACTTAAATGTCTCATAAGTTCAACTTTTTCTTTTCTCAGACACTTCTTCTGTTATTTTGTATTATTTTGTTCTTGTTGCTTTGTCTTTTGTGTATTTTACATGTCTGAGATCACCGTCCAGTTGAGTGAGCACACTTGCACCAGACCTTTGCGACTCCTGAGTCCATTAATAGAATCTCAATGCTGACAAAAAAAAAGGCTTCCATATGCTCAGGTGCTGTAGCTTAAAAAAACCATATCATTATCATTTCACCACCATGTCTGACTGTTTTAAAATGATAGAAAAAAAATGTATTTTCATTTCAAATGTTTGAAATCAATTATTCCACATGGGCAGTAGTGAGTTTAGGTGCAGAATTAGATTTTAAATGCCATGAATCCACTGTTTTTATATTTTTGCAGACGTCTATTTGGAAGCCTGGCAGGTTTGTCTTAGATGTTTTCCATTTGTTAATGACTAATGTTCTCACTGAACTTCAGAATTGGTCTCTTAAGCCTCTCAGAAGTGATCCTTAGCAGCAACAGATCTCTGCAGAAGTCCCCCTTCCACGATACTGGGTCAACACACGCACATAAATTATCCAGATCAGAAAGCATTTATGGAGGCGCTCTGCTGCCTGATGATCAATTTATCAAGCAGATTCGATTAGCAGCACCTGGATGCATCTTAAATGGGAGAGTAATGAACCCTGACTTTTTTTTTTTTTTTTTACCTGAGCACACCCTATTTCATGACCTGAAATGTAGAAGCAGAAAACATATCACTTCTTTTCATCTGCAAATGAAAAATCAAATATGAAATGACATATTTTAGGAATTTGTTGAGATATCAAACTGTATTGGAAGGTGTGAAGCCTAAAATCTTTTTTTATTTATAGCTTAGTCCTTGGATGGACTGGCGAATTGTCCGTGGTGAACCTCGCTGTTGCCCTTTAGTAGCTGGGGTGGTTCCAAGGTCCCCATGATCCCAAACAGGAACACAGCGGGGTTGGAATATGGATGGATGGATGATAAATGCATCCATGTCTTTGTGAGATGCAAAGCAGAGAGGATGAAGCCTCAGAGGATCTTTTTTGAAATGAGTGTTTCTGATGATGGCAACATAAAGAGGATTACAAGCTTCCACAGAGGACGGTCCTCCGTGTCCCCGCTCAGGTCTCCTCTGGGCAAACCACACGCTCGCTTCCTGACCTTTGCCCCCCCAAACAGCAATAAGGGAATTGAGACATCACTCAGGATGGCAGACTGGAGCGATTTGCAGCTCAGAGAGCAAAGATGTGACGTAGAGTAATGAGAAGCAGCCTTGGTGAGGAGGCATCTGTTGTTCCTCAAAGAAAACAAGGATGAGGGGTTGATCCCAGAAAGCAACAGCCTGGTTCCTGGATGTAATGAGTATCCGAATATGTGGATATTTGCAATCTGTTCTTGGAAATGTAGTTTAGTGAAGTAAAAAAGACATTTGTTTAAAATACAGTCAACATTTTGAATTAAGAAGTTGATATAAGAAGAAGAAGTTAAGAGGATTACAAACATTAGAGATCAATGATGTGATGACTGTCTGCTAGCATGGTGGAGAACTCGTATCAGAACGCGTCAGTAAAATGTTCATCTAAAGTTTGGGGAGTTTTTTCCATTAAAGATGAAAAAAGTCTGTTTGTAAAACCTGGTTTCTAATGGAAAAACAGCCATCAGTTTAGACAAAAGGACTGAGTGTTTTCTAGTGTTTCTGTTTTCTATTGAGATGTTGGGTCTTCATTGACGATCTTCTTGACATGGATCAACTGGAACTGTCAGCAGAATTTTGAAGATGGAAAAACTGTGGAGAACATTTTCAGGATTTGTTGTTAAATGCTCCTAAACAACAGTGATGTTTATGTTGGAAGTTGGCAGAAAAACTTTTGTTTAAAGTGATAAACATCTTTTTTTTTATTCTTTCTAAATCTTTGTGTTTTTGTTTTTTATGTTTTGTTGATTCTGACCTTCTGTTCCAAATAAAGGTATAAATGAAACAGATTAAATACATATTTTTATTTGTATACATCCAGTAAAAAGACAAACACAGAGCAACCATTCAAATGTACTACATTAAATAATAGGATTTTGATCTGTGAATCCTTGATCCAGATTCCTGATTCCAGTCAAATCACCACCTAAACAATCCACGGTCCTAATTAACAGCTGAAATGGTGAAGAAATGAGACGTTTCAAGCTCCACAGGGAAACCACTTCGTTATAATTTCAAGGTTGTCATTAGGTAGGACTATTCTAAAAGCAGTTTTTTATTTAAACATAGTGGACTTGAAGTGAAACCAATTTGTCTAAAAATTAGTTTGATGATTCAGAAGCTTTTACAAAAATCAACCTTTTGCGATATTAGACCGTCACTTTGTGGCCACTTTTTGACTCTTCATTGGACTCATTCAAAGGCTCTCCTCAAAAACTCGCCTGGGAGCTTTAAGATTAATATTGTGGTGCAAAAACCAGAAAAATAAAGCTGATTGAAAGGAGTTAGATTTGCAATAACAGAACCTACGACCTCAAGGAAAGAAGGATTGGTCGCTTCTGTCCCCGCTCAGATCACGCTTGAATCCCAACATGTCCAAGATTTTGAAAAAGTAGAGCTGCTCTGCTGGGAATCAGTTGCGACAAATGGTTAAAGGAAGTCCAAAAACAGACTTCCTGCAGGTGCATGGAAGCTCTCGAATTATTTACCTATTTGCATGATCAAATAATTAATCTAATTCCCTCCAGGCCCCAGGTTGTTTCAGCTGGTTTATATTCTGCCTCCATTTTATCAAACTTGATCAAATATACAGGAAACATTGGAGATTTGCATAAACAGTAAAATAGCTGGAAATCTAAACCTAAATCCATTAGCTGATTTTTTCCCACTTTAGCTACAGAACAAGAAGTACCGCAAATAATTACACGTTGGAGGCATTATTAATACTTGCTTGCCTTTTTTCCACTGTGCTGATTTTAGAAGTGTGTGATGCATAATTATGAGATGTCACAAACTGAATAAATAATTCATCATGTCACAAAGGAGCCTGTTTGGAGGAGAAGCTGGTTTGACAGGAAAGTCCAGTTTAACCTCGTCATAACTAATAACTTATTTTCTCTTTTCTGAATTGCAAAATACTTTTTTTTTTTAATTACCAGTTTATTTTTTGACACAAACACCATTTTGTGGCTGTTCATTTCTTCAGCTCCCATGAGCTTTTCCAGCTAAACCTGCCTTTCCAAAACCTTCATCAGTTCAAAAAGTCAGTAAAGGACAGTTTGGCCATCGCTGCCTTTTACTCTGTGTAATAAAACTGTCTTTAATGAAGGAGAAAATGTCTGAAAATGAGGTCGTAAAACAGCATATGGATGGTAAAACTATTTAGATTTGTTCTGGTTTGCATTTACTGAATAAATGAGCCAGAATAGTAGATAACAAAAACAACCCATAGAGTAAAATGTATGTATTTGTTTCCTCATAAGGCATATTTTACTGAAACCAAACCCAAATTTTCCTATACCTGTAGTACTGGTTCCCCTTTCGAATCGGTCACTTCACCACCAGGCAGCCGTGTCGTCAACAAAGTGGTGGTCTGTACCAAGCCAATTCTAGATGATCCTGGAGACTCCTCACTGTCAGGAAAACTCAATGACTGCATGCATGAGGGGGCAAAAGTTTGGAGGCGGCCATGTTCCAGTCTGATGCTACGAACCAAGAGCAGACATAGCCATCGCTCACCAATTTGTTTCTGCAGATATTTACAAAAAATTTAGAAGGGCTTCGAAGTTAGAAGTCCTTGAATGAGGTTGCATCGTAGTGCTGGCTACTGATAGTAAGTTAGCTTCCTGTTCACCAACCTGCCTGTCATAATAAAAAGGGACTCAGGGGGGTGTACTGTCAAACATAGAGAAAAAAATAAAGAATACACAACATATCTGATCGTTTGCGTCATTTTAACTAAAATGTAAAACCACAACAAGGATGTTATCCATAAATTCACCAATGTTTAGATTTTCATGAGTATCTTCTCCACTACACCCATGAAGGGCTTTCAGAGTCCTAATCTTTGTTAATCTAATGTCTGAACAAAAAGAGTGCCCTCGCTTTAGACACACAGCATCAGCAGTTATCAGCTTCAAATCCCTCATTTTCTCAGAAAGCTGTCAGAAGTTTTAGGAATCATAAATCCTGCAGAGTATGGAGCCTAATAGGTGTGATTACAGTTTTGCATGATCAAAAAAGGCTGCATTTTATGGTCATAAAACAGAATTAACCCGCAGAGGAAAGAATAAATCAGTCTCTGATAAAACAGAACGGTCTTCCCTTCTAATCTCCATTAAGAGCGTTACAGTCATCAGCTCACTTGGTCCTCTCCAGAAAAATACTCTATTAGTTCAGCAAACAGCCTCACCATGAGCCCGTCTGGAGTCCCGGCCTGAAAAATGACTCCCCAGCAGTGCAGACCGTCACACCGCAGTTGTGTGTCAGTTTTGCTCGTTTGGCTTGCACCTTGTTTGATTTCCCAGGAGGGAGCTGCTGTGCTTATTTCAGGGAGTCAGACCTCCCATCATTCATTCAGGATCACGCTGTCAAGACAGGCGCTTTCTTAAACACAAGGGGGGGGGGGGGTCGTACCATCAGAATCTAAACTGCTGTCTGACAGAAAAAAAACAATTAGAGTGAAAGAGACGGGTGAATACTTTCTGAAATAAGGGATGTTTTTTGGGGGGGATTTTGACCAATAATCAGATTAATTTTTAAATTGTATTTTCAGTATCCCTATGCAGTTTTTATTCAACTTTCTTTAGAAATATTTTAAAAAGCAGAATTTTATTAACCTCTCAACACCAGAGCATTAGCTCCATAGTTTACAATCTTTCAACTACTGCAATTCTTCAACCGTTTATGCAATTAACGTGATTCCAGATGATTCTGAAGAGGAAAAAAGCAGCTTTATGTTGATATGCAACACTTTACAATAGTTAAGTGTTTACACAATCAATGTACAGTAAATCAGCTGGTTCTGTTGCAGAGAAAAGTGGTGACTAACGCACAGTGTTGCATGTGCAATCAGAATCAGCAAAGGCTCAAAGATGTACGATACCTCAAAGAGCGTTTGTTATTTAGGTGTTACCAGCGACACCTCCTGTGTTAGAGGATTAAGTTACTTTTCAGCTGCAGTAACAAGATCAGCATAGTCTCCATTTAAAAATCAACCAATATAGCATTCACTTGTTTATAAAAGCTACATTCTAAAAAACAACCTATAAGTGAAATCCATCAAATATTCATGTTCATTTTTACAAAGGTAATAGATGTTTAAAGCAGTGAAACTACTCACTACAAACTTTATACACTTTTATCAGACAGACATGAACATTTTCACACTTTTCTCTCTTGCTTAAACTCTCAAAGTTCAAACTTCATAGAAAAACAAGTCCAGTTTTATAGAATGAAGACAAAAATCTAATAAAACTCACCTGAATCTGGCTAACAAAACATATGCTATACACAGCAAGGAGAATACTGTATCATATTTAATTTAGCATTCTGGAAATATTTAGTTTCTGTTCAAAAGGTTTGCTTTTTTTTAATTTATATAAAATTGAAGAACTTTGTTTAATAAATTATTTTCCATCTACTGAATGAGTATAAAAATATAATTTTTCTGAGGAAATCCAGTTAATCTCTGCTGTCTACAGCAATCACGTGCTATTTTGTATCTCTTATTCATCAGTGCATTTTTTTCTGTGTTCCATCGCTATCACGGTTCACCCTTAGCAGTCTTGCAGTTTTTGTGGAATTTTGCATGGTTTTCTCCCCCTCTTGAGTAGATGTTGGCCTTGTCAATCAATCTCCTGTGTATCTATGAAGGTTTGAACTTTGAGAGCTTAAACAAGGGAGAAAAGTGTGAGAATGTTCATGTCTGTCTGAGAAAAGTCTACAAACTGTAAGAGGAGTTCTCCTGCTTTAAAACAAAAATATAGATCAATCTTTTGCAGATTTTGTTTATCGCAGGTTATTTTTACAATGCAACTTCTGCAGTAAATGAAGGACCACTGTTACCCCAAAAATATAAATGTTAACTTTCAATTCAGTCTCTTACAGAATGCAATGTCAATTCATCAAATCCACGAATAAGGTTTCCTCTAAATCAGTTTGATGGACTTAAAAGAGAATTTTCGGTTTATATTTCAAACATACTTGAAGCGAACCAAGTTCGTTTTTTAAAAAGGAATTTGGGGAACATTTTTTCTTAGGAATTTAAAAGTGAAATTTAGCTCCATTACCAGAATATTTCATGAAAAAAATTGTTTTCCAATTTTACGCTGTATTTTTTTTTTGTTTGTTTCTAAACAAGAATTTAGTGACAATACATGTTTTATTTTTATCTTGTTTAAAACATATTGATGGTTTGAACTTTGAAGTAGCAGCTCTTTTAAATGTCAATTTCATGCTGAAGCTCAAAAATTGATTTTTCGTCTGCCGTGAAACTTTCACCTTTAAAGTTTTTTGTTATTTTTTTGTATTGATCTGGACTAAAAACCCCAAAGTGAAGGCAGGTGAGCGTCTGCAGCTTAAGACTTGCATAACAGTGCTTACATTTCTGAATGCTTTCACCAACCAGCAGGAATAAATCTACTTTTTTTTTCCTCTCTCTGGGCGACTGATAATGGCGAGTGTTGAGGTAAACAGCTGACTTTGACACCTCTTTAATTACAAAGCCCCACAAAGCTCAGCGGTGCATCGGTGTTTGACAAAGGAGTCATGGGGCGTTAATACACTCGCCGCTTTTCATGAACTCCAGGGGTCATCGCTGCAGACTCTTCCCAACCTTTTCTTGGTAAAGTCTTCACTTTGTGTAAACCTCGCAGGAATGAGGTGGCAAGCTTTTGGAATCGCTAAAAAAAATAACCTATTCTTTTGAGTGCCATTTTTCTTATCATCCCAACAAAGAGGCGTTTCAGACTTCACACTGGTGGAAGGTTAAATCACACAAAAGCTACGCCAAAATGGTTATTCCAGAAATCAATACACGTCTTCTTGTGGGAAAAGTGTTCGCCTTCCAAAACCATCCGTGTGTTTACTGAGTATTTCACCCCAAATGTTAGAGGCAGAAAAATATTTTTTTTAAAAGAGCAGTCTTCCACATGTCACTTTCTTGAATTGCAATCAGTGTTGTCAAAGAAGCGTGGCGTGCAAACATATGCTGTGGCAACCAGCTCCCCGGAGCAATTAGCACAGCTCGGAAACGCAACTGTGTGTAACAGAAGGACAGTCAGACGACAGGATGGATCGACAGCGGCGTGACAGATCGGGGTCACTTCATTCATTCCTCTGCGTTGTTATAGAAACACGAAAGTATTTGGCGTGAAACGGATAAGGACAATTCTAAGTGGTGCATTTTGATCACAAAGAGAAAAATAAATGGAGGAGCAGAACTTGAGCTTTTTGTGAATTTGAAATGAAGAAAATTAAAACCACAGAGAAAAAGGAAATCTGAGTTTTGAATTTAGTTCAGATCTTAATGTTCCTGCGAGTCAATTATGAGCTCATTCTGTCACAGGAGGAGGTCAACAGCCCAGAAAAACCACAAAGATGCAACAGCTTCAGCATCTGGAAGGTGTTTTTGTGAAATAGACATGCGTATAACTAGGTTCAGCATCTCTAACATCACTTATAAGATTCTGCAATATAAAAACACAGCCTGAAATGGATCGGCCACATCGGTCCAAGTTCCATAAATTTGTGATTAGACAGAAAAAATTCAAGACATCCACTTAGTTTTCCTTCTAAAGGTCAATTTTCCCCAAAAAACACATGGTTCTAATAAAGTTGGAGTTGTTATAAACAAAACATAAAGTGGTAAACATTAAAAACATGACCTAAGGCTGTACATGCACTCATATTTGCTGTCAAGTCAGACTTTCTGTGAGGAAAATGGCCCGTTCTGAAACCTAGTGGTCATTTTGAGAAACTGCAGGATTTGATACTTCTGGCTTTTCTTCGTAGGGCTCTGAACAATATGATACCAGGAGAAAGTTGTAAGACTGGGTCCAAGTTGTAATCAGAAAGAGAGAGAAAAAAAATCTAAAAGTAAAAAAAAAATAAAATAAAAATAGAACTAGAAATATAAAACCTGCAGTGAAAGACTGAGCAGAAATTTGTTTCATAAAGGATTCTCTGAGCTTTTGTTTTTTTAAGTTAGCCCTGGTAACAGAAGGAAAGAATAACCAGAAACGCATATGGAGGCTGTCCAGACATTTATATGTACACTAATTAGTGTTTTGAAGTGAAATGAAGGAGTTCAAAAATACAGATTACAAAACCACAATTTTACTTAATGTTTGACTTTGGAAAACCAGTGCAAAGATCTGCCTGTTTTATGATTGGATTGATCTTTTGGAGTACTCTTTTTACGGAATTTTGCAACCCTTAAATAATATGAAAAGAGGAGAATATCTGATTTATTTGAAATAATAAAATACTAACTCTTTATGCTAACCTCTGGAACAGCTAGAGGCTAGATTTAGAATGAACACTTATTAAATTACAGGAGGCAACAGTAGTTTTCATTTCAAAAAAGATTTTGAAAGAAAAGTTTTCACCTGAAATCAGGAGTTTTTCAAAACTAACACCAATGCTGTCCAAATCTCTACATCCACATAAGAAAGACACAGACGCTTTGGATGAAGCTCAGGAGCTACTTCCTTTAACAGAAATGTGGAAGACAACAGAAGCCAATGGCAGCAACGTATTAACTTTGTTCTTTAAATGTATAAATCATAAGAAAATGTAAAGTGACACATTGCATTTTTCTTCAAATTCTTTTTGAAAAATGAAAGAGCGCAGTATTTAGTTCCTTTCCTCGATCTTTTCCATTTTTAATCTTAAAGAATTTCCTCCAGAAACCCCTTTGGTTTCCTCTTTTCTTTTATGTCTGCCTTTCAAACATTGAGAATGTACATCAACTCTGGAAAGAGGTCAGAACAAAAGAGTGAAGACTGCACAAAGTTTACATTTGCAAAACGTCTTGAGCTGAATAGCAAAAGCTTTGTTGCTGCTGCAAAAAGTCTTTAAAGAACTTTAGGACTTCAATAAAAAAAAGTCTGACCTCAAATTCTGAGTCTACAACGCAAAAACTGATTTCTAAAGTCAAAACTGTTTCTGGAAAATTTTTAGATTAGCACAGAAAATGTTTTGTGATGTTTTAGTTTGTGCATCTCAAAAAAAAAGCTTCGACTCAGCTTTTAAAGTTAAAACGTGCAGTTGGAAAAAAAAGAGAGGAGGAGGATAAACATTTCTCCTGGACATCTGGTGTTAATGCCCAATTACCACAATGATCCTCATCATCACTGTACAGCAGAGCCCCGCAGTTTAGCAATCATCTCTCCGATTCTGGAGGTGGATCATCTGGAGACAGCTGCAGCTGATTGGAGTAATAAGGGACATGTTGATTAATGACCGGCTGAAACTCTGAAAGAAGAGGAAGAGTGCTGGTTTACTTGATTGCTTGCTAAGAACCAGGAATCATCTGGAGTGGAGTTATCTACTGGATCTTACAATTATCACCTCTTAGAAGAAATCTGCATTTTTTTTTCCTTCAATATCACAGTTCTGCCAAACTTTGTAAATGTAGGCATCAGTGAGCCTTTAAAGGAACAAAAATGTATCTGATTCATCAAATCTTTGAGGACAGACTGAAAGGAAACATCCATAAATATTCAGACTGTTGGTCAGAGAAAAAAAAAAAAAAAAAGTCACGAGTGACGTTATATTGCCTACCCCCAACCTTCCCCTTGTTCAAAGTAGAAGCTTTTCTGTTGGTTTTATCTCCATTAGCAACCATTTTATATTTTGGCCACCTGAAAACTGTCATTTTAAGAAGAATTTGCAAAGGTCAACTTTTAGGATTTCGTAGCAACAGAGGGTTTTTATTAGCCATACACACATATGTTCAGATCGTATGCTTCATTCAGCTTGAGCCAACGTGTGTTAAATCTTCCCAATATTCCATTTAACAATGTGCGAGCAACAGGGAAACGCCACTTTTGCTAGCTCGCCATGCTAACTCTGTTCGTAACTTGCAACTTCAAATTCCAACAATTTTCCCCCAAGTAGTTTGATGATGCCCAATGATGCTCGAGGAGTTAGGAGGCAATTGATCAAAATCCCTAGGAGCAGATGTCATCACATCATTATGCTCAAAATTCATTGTCACCGGGTCCTAGGTGCTTTCAAACGTTGGTGAGTTTTGAGTTTGGGGCAGGGCTGAAATCTTTGCTCAAAGGCACAGGAAGACGGAAGAATTATGAAAACGGTCAGTCCGGGACTGCTGATGCTGCTGCAGCACAGAGGGCAGGACAAACAATAGAATGTCATTTATCTGATAAAATGAAAGGGTTTGTGTTTGCATTCATATCCCTTTTAGATGAATGTAGACATTTCTCATTTATTTTGCTTTACATGGAAAATGTGCAAAAAAAAGTTAAAGTCAATCAAAGCAAAAGAAATACAGGTAAAATATAGTTAGACTAAAATAGAAACAGCTTAGAAAAATAAAAGCAGAAATAAGTACAAGAGTAATGTGCATAAGAGCTTTTTTTTGGCTGGTTCAGATAGATGTGCCAAAAAAAAGGGAATAATGATGTAACAGGTTGGTGTTGTTTTGAATCTATTGGCAAAAATCTCTATTTTCTTAATTTCTTTAGCAAAGTGGAGTCTATGTAGACTGAAAGGGTCATGCTCTCAAGTTATTTGAGAGCGAAGCAGCACAAAGGCAGATGGATGTGAATTAGAGGAATGAAGTCTGTGTGGAAGTTTTAATTGCGTGGGCTTTTATCTGCTGCTGATAGGCTTCTGCATTTAGGCCAAACTCTCCTCCCCGGTGTCCTTGGAGATCTCTATGACTAATTCATTCTTCTCAGCTTCTTTAAGGTTGGCACTCCAGCGCTGCGTGATGATAACTGAGAGCATGCACAAGAAGAAAGAGGAACTTTTGTTCCGAGTCCAATTTACCAATCTGTTTTACCCCCACAATGTGGAAATGACATTTTACAGTAAGTCATTTAATCTGAGGAGCAAATAGAAAGAGTGAAAACAGTCCGGGGGGGGGGATCTTTGATTCTGATTATGCGGGGTACTTAGATTACAACCAAACAGTAAGTTTTCCTTTTTCCTATTTCCGGGTGAGCGCTAACCAGTGCTTGATCATTGCTTTTGTTTCTCCTGTTATTCGATTGCCTGATTTGCTAATATCTAACTAGTGTTATCTGGTTTAGTATTCAAGAATTATAAGTAGCATTCTAGTGAGTAAACTACTTTGTTAACCTGATGACTGACTTTGTCTTTGCATTAATACCGGTGTGAATCCCATTGAGATGGCTATAGTGTGATATTGGGATATAAATAAAATGGAATTGAGTTTTATTGCTGTGATTCTCTTATACACATCTTTTTATTATTACCATTAACCATGGAGATTTTTTTTTTTAACTTGAAGAAAAAGCTTAGATTTCCTCACCCTGTGGCATGCAAGTTAATTCAGTCTGTAACCCACATTGCATCGAGTAAATTAGAGAATAAAAATTCCTTCCAGCAGTAATTGGTGGATCTTTCATCATCCAAAAAACAGTTTCTTTTGATGCACTAAAGTCATTGTGGAAAATGGGAAATATAAGCAACCAAAAGGGAAGGACGAGCTTAAGAATTCCTTGATCTTAAGGTCATGTCTCACTGCTGCTACGTACAATTTGCACATTGTCCACATCTGTAGTTTCTGACTTTAATTGTGATGCATGCATGATATACCTAATTCATAAGTGTGTCTTGCGTTCATCATTAGTTGGCGTGGGCAGATGTTCGTCAGGGTTTCAGCCGACGGGTCTTTACGTGAATTCAGTTTTGAGCTGTTCAAAATTTTTGGTCAGTTGAGAATTTCGCTGTTTATGTGTATTTTACATAGTTTATCTGCAATTATAGTAGAAATCTTATGCAATTGTGCATGATTTTTTCAAGATGCATATGCAAATTTGTGGCTTGCCATGACCGCTCCACATATGTCAAATGGACTATTGACACATGTACAACCGATGTATACCTTTTATAGTGTATATGGCGTTCAAATCATGTCTCCTGCTCCCCCCGCCTGGACGAGCCGGATCGGGGAGGGCAGCCTCAGCTAGTGCCTTGCGGTTCACATCAAACTGGTGCAGACCAGGGAATCCGACTGTTTAAAACAAAACATTACAAGGGCCCGTGGCGGGTGCTATCCATGGTGCTGAAGTGATGTGATTTCTGCCTAGTCCTCTGAATGTCAAGGTCAAGAAATTCAATGAAGCCCAGCTTTACGTGCTCTTTGGGTGGTGCATTCGTTCTTCTTCCAAGGTTTTAACACAGTTCTTTCGTGATACATCTGGGAAAATTTCCACATAAAAGACCAATACTTTTCTCACTTTTTCCAAATATATTCACGTGACCACTTTTCATCTGTGAAATGTGCACAAATCGTACGTAGCAGCAACGTGACACAGCCTTAAAGACATATATATATATATATACACATATGTGTATATACACACACACACACACACACACATATATACATATATATATACATACACATATATATATACACACATATATATATATACACATATACATATATATATACACACACACA
>BSAI01000201.1:25031404-25089925 GCA_036245035.1 Adrianichthys oophorus
TACACACACACACACACACACACACACACACACACACACACACACACACACACACACACAGAACTTAGAACTTCCTTATTGCAGCTGTATATCCAAATACTCTGATATTTGATATCTGTTCCTCAAAAAATTGAGTATGATTTGTTGTGATGTCCAAGTTTATTGTTTTTAGTCACAATTCAAAGACATTTGTACTTCAGAAAAATATCTTTAGCTTTCATTCCTTTGGTATTTTAAGTTTATTTAATTTTTTGTTTTTATTTCTGTCCTCCAGAACTGAGTTTTGACTGCTCTGAATTTATTTATTTATGATTGATTGATTAAATGTACTAATTTGCTTATATATTTTGTCCTCAATGATGCAGCAAACGACAGAAATTGAACGCTTTAGCTTCTTTTTAATGAAACAAACTTTTTTATTTATTTTGATTTTTAACAAATCTGATAAAGTTAATCATTCAATATATAATTAAGCTTTTTTTTTATTCCAGGTAACTCATTTAATGCTTTTCCTCACATATTTTTGGTAAACATAATGTACCACTGTTTAAGTACTTTTATTATGAATTTATTGTGAGTTTTTTGCATTGTGCACAGATTTGGACCAAATTATATATATTTTTAAATATTTTGTACTTTTTGTTAATTATGTATTTAGATCTTCTTTTCAGCAGAAACTTTGGTCCCGTTATCAACTGTTAGGATTTTTATTTTTGTTTGCTTGGGTGGAATTCAGAAACTTTTTGTTGCCCAACATTTTTGTCCAAAAAAAACTAAATTCTGCAAAAGATTTTTTTAATTTTAATTTAGGACCAACATTGAGGTTTTATTTGCTTGTTTCTTTTTTATAAAAAAACACTTGAGCTTTATCTTTTAAAGGAAACCTATGCTTTTAGGGATTTCTCCAAGATTCTCCTGTTTTTTGTGAATTTTCTGCCTCATTTAGACAAACCTTAATGAATGTATGTAACTCTGTTTTAATTAGTTTAAACCTAACAGCTGCTTTGTGATGAAAATTGAAGAACTGCATGTGGATGGCAGGTTTTTAGCTAAATAGTTCAGATTTCCATTTTCACATTTTTCCCTTCAGCCTTCAGTTCAGCGCTGAGCTGAACATGAATCTTTTCTCTAACAGGTGCATTTTAGTTACAAGAAGGGATTTTTAGTTCCTGCTCAATGCAATGACACAAGAAACACACAGAACCTAATTATTTACTAAACTAAATAATAAAAAGCCAATTTAAAAAAGTTTTTTCAATCAGCTTTTCCTGTAATTTGAGAGCTTGATAAGATTTTAGGAAAAATAAATAACCATTTGTCTTTAAAAAGGAGCAGAAACTTTTATTTTCTATCTTTGACTTGTTTTTAAGAACATTTCTACATTATTATGTTCAATTAGAATCAGACCAAATTTAAACCTCTACATTTAAAATGAGTTAAAAACATAATCAAACTAGTGACGTTTTGGTTCTAATATCAATTTGTCCATGTTTTCTGCATAATTAAGTAAACTGATGAAACTGCATAAACGACACCTGTTTTTTTTTTTACATCTGTTATTTTAATTTATTTAAATGAGTCACATTCTGCAGCTGCATTTTGTGTACTTCAGAATAATGAGAATCAACTAAAACTTATGCTCTGAGAGACTCACCTGCATCATCTGCTCCGCTTGTGTGCCTCCTTTGCTCAAGAGGAATTCTAGAAATTTCGAAATCTTTTGGACATTTCAAAGAAAAAAAACACGTTATGATTCAGATCATTTTCATTTAAGGAACTGAAGCCAAAAATCCTTTAAAGCCCGATGCTGCTTTTGTGGGATGAAGATGATAATTTGAAACGTGACTAAAAAAACTGAAAACAGTTAAAAGAAGCGGGCCCCAACAATTCTTTAGGCTACTGAATAGTTTAATGTCAGATGATTCTTCACGAACTGGTCTGTATAAAACCAAAGCAGGCGTTACATTTTTTCTTAAGTGTCGAGTTTCCAGAACATTTATTAAACATTTTTTCTAATTAAGATGCTCCTGGATGTAGTTTAGGAAAATTTTGAAAATGTCTGTTTTAATCAATGATAAAGACTCAATGAAACTAAGTTTTTGATAGAAGTTGTTTCTGATTTGTAAAATTGTAATAAAGGCAATATTACCGGGTCTTTGCCATAGAAAGCTATTTAACAATGATATTTTAATCCAGGCTCAGATTGTCTTACAATCTTACAAATATCTTTTTTTAATTTAGTACTGTTTATTTCAAGATTAATCCTCGTTTTTTAACTAAACTTGATTTATTTTATATTTGTCTTGAACACAGTGGAGTATTTTCTGTGTTAAAGTCTCTTTAAAAAGTCCCCGCTTACCGTAATTTAGCTTTGCCATTGGAAAACTGGGTTTTGAGGGGCTGTAAGCTAGCAGGATAAAGCACAAAAAGAGGAATATTGGGATATCAATGTAGGGTTACTTCCACACCAACAGTCCCGTCCACAACCCAGAAGCAAACTTCGAGTGAGCTCCTGCTGCTTTGCAGAAAATGTGTCTTAAAAAATGAGACTTTTTGATTTTGGCTAAACTGTATTAATTACAGTTTTTAATTAATAATTAGTAAATACAAACTTTAATTTGTTTGAAAATAGATCAAAAGATGATCATAGTGGTGATGATCATTCCACTCTGTGTCTTATTTTAAAGTTGAAGGCTCATCTTTGGTTTTCTCTCTGGCTCTTTTCTGCCACAAAAAACCATTTGTTTTCCATTAACTTTGTTAGCTTTGGGTTTCTTATTTAGTGGCCTGAGTGGCGGCATTCAGAAACTAGCAGATGCATACGGGACGTGTGACCGAGGTGAACGTTTATACGTGTCAAAGAGTAAGTCATGGATTGTGACAGTCCAGTAGTTTTACAAAAGTTACCGTCTGCAGCCTGGTACCAACTGACCCGTGGACCCGTACTGGTCTGGGAACCACCGATTTACGGTACACGCGGCCTTCATAGCAGCAACAGGTTAACTCGCACATGGTTGACCTTAATCCATGACAACATGGATTAGTCCAAATTTTCCTTTTCACAAACTGATAGATTTTATAGTGTTAAACAAAATCAATCTAGCAGCTCTCCTCAGAAGCAGGTTTACGACGCTGCATCAGCTGATTCTCGCATGTCAATGCCGCCCCCCCACCAGGGGAAAACGCATCCTTTGCACATACCAGTGTCTGCCGATACTGACCTTCAACAGCAGAAGCTTGTAAGCAAGACCAAAGCAAAGAAACTTGACAGGCAGCAGAAACGAAATGTGATTAATTTAGGGCTTTAGGACAGGTTGAAGAGCAACCAGATGTTTTTTATTAAAAGACAACAAGCTTCAATGTCTTTTGAAATGTGCGATTAAAATTCAGTCTGATGATGGCAACAGGATGTGTGTGCGGCCAACAATGGTTCAAGTGCCTTAAATCTCGGTTTCACAGACGTATGGTGAAAATACCATAAGAGTCTGCAGGCCAATACACCATAACAAGGCCATAAAAGGGGGCAGGGATCCCTTTTGCCCTAAAGCCTCTGTAACCTAATAAAAAAGTGAATGGGAGCGGACATCATTCACTGTGGTTCATACGGCCGCCGGGCGTCGACACGCAGGACAAAAGCTTTTCTCTTGTGAGAGCGGAAGTGTGTGCGTAGCTTTTAACGAGTGTGCCCATGAGCAGCACCATAACTTATCCCGCTCTGACCTTCAGTGCCATGCTTATGTAAAGAACTGAGCTAAATGGAAACCAGCTCTCTGTGAAATATGGAATCATCGTTGTTCCAAAAATACTCAGTGATCAATCACATTTTGCCCAGACGAGTCCACTTCACTCCTGCACCAAGCGCTTTGCCATTTTCAGATGGAGCAGGAAGTGAAACTATTGGGTTCAGAGAAGCTCATTACTGTTAAAGACAGTGTGTGTGTTTGTGTGGATGTGTGTGTATATCAATGTTCTGGCAAAGCTAACCCTGCAAGTATCTAAAAATCTACATAAAAGAAATGATTCACTGTAAAGTTTTGACATTTTTTACAGAAGCCAAAGTGGGTAAAAAACCATCCATATATCAATTTTCTGAAACCGTTTAGGCGTTATTGGGTTGCTGGAGCCTATCCAAACTTCTGTTGCGGAAGGCAGGCTACACCATGGACAAGTTGCCAGTCCGTCACATGGGTCAAAACCATTCACTTATATGAAAACTTGACTGGGTGGCCCCTCCCCCTGGGTGTTCCAAACAGGAAGTAGCTGCTGGCTCCAAGAAGCCAAAATCCCATAAACCTCTATAGCGAAATAAGCAGTTGCTGATCTGTCATTCAATTGGTCAGAAGAACCATTCTTGCTTTGATGATACTTTTTTATTTTAAATTTAAACAAATCGTGCTTTACATCATGTTGGACTAATTAGACCAAATATTCTTTTGTCTCTCCAGATATTAAAAAAAACTGTTTGGTAAAAGGCCAAGGCTAAGGCTGATTTTGCAGCAACGTTTTTGAAAAGTTGAGATGTTTTTTATGTTATTTTTTAAAGCACCCCAGAAATTTAAATTATGAAATTAACTTTATATTCTCATATTTCAACGCTTTTTTTGTGACATGTCCATAAACACATACAACATTGCTGTGCTTTCCTTTAACATGAATAGAAGTGTGAAACTCAAATTGAACTTCTTGTCCTTTCTGCTCACATTAACCCAATATTTGGGCACTGATTCAAACATACTTTGGAGAGAAATGACATTTTGCAGGGAAAGATAACCTAAAAACCAACATAAGCAGATGAAGGCTCAGATCTACATGTCCTCCACATAATTTTCCTCTTTATCCATTTCAAAAGCACCACTGGCAAGTGAGAGAGGAAGACTAAGGCTTTGAGGAGCAGATCTGGTTTCTTCTGTCAGTAATGTTGCTCTGTAAGAGAAGGTTCCTTCAGGTGTCGGTACAGGTTTGTTGTGGAGGTGGTTCTCTATAGAAGGACTTTCCTGCAGACTCTACACTCTTCCTTTGTATCGTCAATAAAAATGAAATGGTTCCTGATTTTGATTCTTGTCCGGCTGTCACTCATTTTCTTTAGGTTTCGGTGTTGCAGTAGTTTGTTGTTGTTGCACTTTGATAATACTCGGTTCATGTGCTGGTGTGCATGTAACCCCACCCTCCCACGTACACCTCCGCTCAGCACAAACCATAGGCCAAAGCACGTATGTATTGATCAATCGTGTGCAGCTTGAAGAGAAGAAAGCAAGAGCGTGAATTTTAAAAAAAAAACTGCTCATAGGAAGGAACCGCGCTCGTCGTTCACTCTGAAGAGATGCCCTGAGAGCCGTTACATTTGCAAATTAATTAGTTGGGTCCCCCTACCGTCCCGGTCCCATTATTAATGGCAGAGATGCCTCCCATCCCACGGGAATCACGAAAAAATGTCATCCTCTTTTCAGGACCCATTTCCATCTGGGGTTCTGTGCCCCCCATGATCACTGAAGCCAGGCAAAATCCGGCATGTTCCACATGATGACTGTGGCCTAATTTGTAAAAACATTTGCTTTCCTGTGTGAGAATCAATATGGAGACGATTCGGACTGCATTTTCATCGAATCAGCTGAGGACCAGACTAAAATATTGACTGTCAACACAATAAACTGTGCTCTTTACAAATGCATTGACTCTGGAGTCAGTGGCACAAATGTGCACGTGCCAGGCAGACATGAACACATGGCGAAACCATAGTTAACATTTTTTACCGAAAGAAGAAAAGCAGAAATGAAATTACAGCTGAAGCTTACAAGTTCAAAAACATGTTCTGCACACAAACAGCAGTGAGGAGATGAGAAAATGTTGACATCCTGTCATGTTCAGGAGATGAACAAGAGGAACTGACAGCTACACCTAACATCCGGAGGCAGGTAACATTATCAAGAACCACAATGGAAATGTCAGCTTTATTTTGTGACTGCCTGCAGTGGTCCAACATGTCTGGATAAGTCATTGCTGTGAGAACGCCTTCAAGATCTTTGATCTTTAGCAGATTACGTTCTGAAAAAGGGTTTCGCCTCCGCAAAACTTAAAAAATGATGACCCCTTTTTGAACCATTTCCTCCTTTGAACCCATCTCAAATCTTCACAGATATCTATGATCACATTAATTAAAGCTAATTAAGTTGCCATTTTCTAAAGATGGTCCACGTTTTAGTGAAAAAGAGCAACTTTCACATTCCAGAGTAGAATTTGGGCCGATGTGGTGGATCATCTGATGTTCTGAATAAGCGAATCATAGCAGCATTTCTAGTCGTTCAGTCATGAGCAGTGAAACTGACTCAATGGAAGATTCTGGGGTTTATAAGATTGTATAACCATTGAAAGTCCAAATAAAAGTTTTTCCTCCCTGCCTTTAAATCAGTATTAACTTTATTAGCAAAATTGTTGTCAAAAACATGAAAGAAAAAAACATTTTTTCATAGAAACTACAGCTGGTGGGTTCGAATATTAAGAAAAGGTCATAAAAGTTTCATAAACAAATAAAACGAGATAAAAATACAGCGTAGTGATGGTATCCAATCAGAGCAAGCGTTGATAATAAAAGGTGGGAGGAAATGCAAAGAGATCCAATCAGAGTTTTTCATTTTTTTCGGCTCTAAAACTCAAGTATATATTGTAGTCAATATTTTCTGACAGTTAAATGTTTTATTTAACTTTATTTTGAAAGGGATACCACATTTCTATGTTTGATAAAAAAAAAAAAGGTAAGTTAATTTTGGCATTTTTTAACCATTTCATTAGTACATTTTGCGTTAAGTAATGCAAATGATCACAGAAATTATGATTGTGATTAAAATGTTTCATTGTTGCCAAACACTCCTCTAAAGTGATCAGGGCAGTATTAAAGTACATGTAAAAAAGTTGATCTGCAAAAACATACTCTTAGGCTAACGTGTTTGTCATCTAATAAAGTTTAATAAATCTGAAAACTACATCCAACTAATCAAAAAGCTACATGTATGAAAAAATGCATCTGAAACTGTAATAACTCCACTAAAAGTTCCTCTTCAGGGAGGACAAAGTTAGAGAAAACCAGCAAAGAACTGACTAACTCATGGAAGGTTAGACAGGTCGCTTTGCCCTAAAGCGCCGTCGCTCCGTATAGATCCAAACGCAAAGATTTTTTAGGCCCGTCAATATTTCACATCCACATATAAAAAAATTAAAAATTTTTTTAAAAAATTGACAAACTTCAATACTCTGATCTATACATCCTGATAATCTCCCCTCCAGCGTAACACTCTGAACATGCTGTAGTTTTGTCTGACATCATTACTTTTGAGACACAAAGATGGAAACGCAGAAAATTTCAATCTGAAGCAGGAAACTACACATGTATTACAGGAAGCACAAGCTGACAAGAGGCCTGTGAGCCGTAGAGGCAGTCGGTGGATTTACAGCACGCCGCGTTGACACAGCGCGTGCTTCCAGGCAGAAACCCTGAAGCCATACGTTCTCAATGCAATTACCGCCAGGCGAAGAAAGGCTGGTTTCTGGTTCGTAAAAACCGTCCCTCTTCCGTGACGCGGTGGAACAACATAAAACAATGTCAGCAGCTGTCTCGACAGAAATGATCCGCCAAGTCAAACAGAAGGACTAATCAACACCAACAAGAGACGCAAACGATCACTAAAGTCAGGGAGCAGCCGCCAGGCCCATCGGCGGCCGGAGAAGCAATCCCGCAGATGAAACCAGCTCTGGGTTGAGAAAGCATCATCCGGCTTGACTGTAGAAGGAGGAAGCGGGTGTTGGCCGCCAGCCTGTCCGTCCAGAGTCCTTCAGCTGATTTGTAGCACTGGGAAATCAGCACAAAGAGGAGGAGAGACGCTGAAGGATGTGCTGGAGATGGAAAATCTGCTCATATTTCTTCTGTTTCCACAGCACTGATTCCAGACAAACGCTTCACATCAAGCCCACTGGGAAACGGTGTTGATATGCAAAGCAGGGGAGCAGAGGCTCCTTTTTCCAGATGGCTTATCTGTTGAGAGTTTGGTGTTTTTTGAGACTCCAATCCACATCCGTCAGAGGAGAATCAAAATACTAAACATTACAAAAGTCTCAGGAAACTGTGGGATTTTTCCTTCAGCAGTTAAATCAATGAGTGGCTTTAAAACGTACGCAGATCCTCCTTCGTTTTACAAGCTTCTCTGTGATGTTAGCCAAACCCATAAGACTGCGTTGCCAAACGAGAAGCTCTCATTCAGGAAATTAAGTCGTTTCCTTTCGGAGTGGGACCTTCATCATCCTCAGACTGGTTTAATGTCAGACAAGATTTCCTCGAACTGACCTGGACGAGGCTAAAGTGCCCAATATTTTTTGTTTTTATTTTCCATTTTCCCTTAACTTTTAAGGGTAAAGTTTATCTTCATCCAAAGAGGATGAAGATAAACCCTCTTTCAGCAACTTTTCTGCTTTAAACTTGATTTGTTCACTTGGTGTCACTTCATTTCCTCCAATGAGGAAAAGATCCTCTCTGGATCCTTTCTGAGTATAGAAACTTCCAAACATGAATATTTTTTTGATAGCTTTGCTAGCTTGGGTTTTTTAATTTAGTGATTGGTGCAGCCGCTTTAAGAAAGTAGCACATGGATTTTTGACACGTGACCGAGCGACTTGACATGTGTCAAGAATGAGTTGGATGCGGTGAAGAGAATCCAGTAGGCTGCCAAAATAAAACGTCCTTTAGAATCAGATTATTAACAAAATAGAAAACAGTCTCTACAACCCGGTAACAACTGTCCAATGGTCTGGTACCAGTCCACGGCCCGGGGGTTGAAAATGACACCCAAAACCAATGGAAGGACAGTTTTTTGTTTGAGTTTAAGTAAGGTTTCTAGGTGCAGGTCTTTTGCTGACATGCCTTTAAGTTTAGGAGAAGCTGTAAAATGGATTTTCTGAACTTTTTTCTTTTTGGGATTTAGTTCCTCTGCTTAATTTTTCTCTTTTATCCAGCAAGTTGAGTTTTATTCTTGTTTGTTTACCAACTTCAAATCAGGAAGGCACCATCATCAGCTGCTAGTTGATCTCAGCTGTAGAATAGATGCATCTGAACTGGACGGAGAACATCTGAGGCTGCAGGTTCTGCTGTGTGAAGATTGATCCTCCTTCAACCTAGAGGTCTCTACTGAGAGTGCAGGGGAAGGAGCGGAGCTGCAGGTCAAAGTGACCCAAAGAGTCAGCCTCCTTCAGGATCTGTGACGTTACGCTGGATCCTAACCTTTTAAAGCATTTTTAAATGTCAAGACGCAGAGAGAAGATTTACAAACAGCACAAGATAAACTCACTTCTAAATGGGAAAATGTGAGGATGCTCAGCCTCAACCGGCCCTCCTTACCTGGAAAAGTGGATTTATGTGAATTTAATCACACAGGTGACTTTAAAACCGTGCCACAAAATGCAGAAAACAAATCTACGTGTTGTCACAAGTCAAAACAAATTCCTTTCCTGAGAAAAACAGAATTCCAAGGAGTTGTTCCAGGTTTTATTTCTCTGTCTAATACATTGATTAAATAGAATTTATTTCATTTTACAAGTTTACCTCTAACTATTTGATGAAATTTCTGAAATTACATTTGAAACCTAATTTACTTGGTTATGCGAATCCCTGCTGACATTCAAATGAATGAAACAAAGGTTTTAAAAATTATGAATTCTTAGACTAAAAACTAACAGAAAATTGTTTTTACTTGAACAAAAAAACTCAAGAAATGACCTTGAAGGAAAATAGATTCATGGATTTGAATAATCAATCTGGAATGGAAAATGGACAAATGGAAACAGATTTTGAGCTTCAGTGTGATTTTTCATCAGAACTTGTTAATGAAAACTGGAAACAGCGGCTTTTAAAGCTTTATCTCATAAATCCAGACACCTGCATGAACTTTGAAAGTGAACTAGACGAGTGAAGAGCAATCTGACATCAAAGATCAGAACATTTTGGATGTTTTTCATTCCACTGAGCAGTCCTGACCGCACAAACGGGTCACCGGGGAGGCCTCAGTCCACGCCATATGTCAGCAGTATGTCAGCCTGTTTAAATATGTCTTCCACCTTTAGAAACGTTAGAGGCGCCTCTGCAGCGTTACATCACTCCAAGCCCGCTCTCCTTCAGCCTGTCGGGGGAGCCGAAACGAGAGCCAGAGCGCCGCGTCAAGACCAACAGAGTGACAGGAAGATGATTACACCCTTGTAACGCAGTAGAGGAGCAGGACTCAGTGGGTTTGGAAAATCTAGACCATAAATCGGTTTCATAAAACCCAAACGTATGAGTGATGCTGTCGTTACGCCACTCTAGTCCAGGCATGCCCACACTTTTTCGGCGTGCCCACACTTTTGAAAGGTTCTATGGCGTAAACTTATATCGAGATTTTTCACATTGCTTTAAGATGCAAAGCCCTTTACAGTCCCATTCACACATTCACACTCTTGTGGCAGCTCCACTTTCTTACACTGGCGCCAATCTTTAATCGACGAGAGCAATGTGAGGTTCAGGGACTTCCCCAAGGGAACTTCAAAACATGAGCAGGCAAGTGGGGAACTGAACCAGCAATCACACAAGACGTCGACCACTCTACCACCATAGCCAAATATACACAACCTTTAAAACATGAAGTTCCTCTGTCAATTTTCCCACAACAGCTTGACGAATTGGACCCTTGTGCTTGCAGGCGTCATGTCAACGGTTCCGCAGTGCATGGTGTGCAGACAGAAACGGTCCATGTGTGTTCTGTTCAGGGTTACCTCGAGAAACAAACGCATTAGCAGCTACTTCCAAAGGTTAGGAGTCTGATGCTCAACAATCCCACCTTTCTGCATCTCAATCAAGTGACATATACTAAGTGACCTCTTTTTAGCCCAGTCCACAGGATTTCATACGACACGGCTGCGTCTCACCTACGTCCTTCTTACGTGTTGAACAAGTGTTCACTAAGGCCTGTGGCCCCCAGCATCCCCATAGAAAAAAAACATGTACGAACATTTTCTCTCTACGGGTTCTCCAAATGGTCTACAATCTTGATACTTCATGTGAGTCGCCTGCAGGTTACAGGTTTGATCATTTCACAGCCCATATCCACCTGTAAGTGCAGTTGGGACGAAGGCTTTAGACAAAGCTCTGTAATGCATGGAAGAATGCTGCAGTCATAACTTGCCACATCAGAGAGAAAAAAGTCGCATGTGCGATTTAATTATTCCGTACAGCGACACAACACTCAAGGCAATGAAAGCCAAGCAGGTGGTGGATTATTTTTGACAGATTACTTTCAAGTATTTCCAGGAAGAGTAGAGCGACAAAACAAAGACGTCTCTCACAATGCTTGGTGCAAATGAAGCAGATGGGATGCATTACAGCTTAGAAAACTGTTTAAATACAAACCAAGCGTAAAAGAAGTGCGGCTGGTGCGCAGCAAAGACAACCGCTCTGTCGGAGAAGCCAGAAACAGAGGACAGAATAGTCATCAAAATGATAAAGCCTCTGTTTTCCAGGGTAAAGTGATTAGTGAGAGGGTTTGTTTCAACTAGGAAGCGTGACATTTCTCCCAACAGTTCCTGCATGGCGGAGAAGAAAGCCTTTTCAGAGAAACTCATGGCTGAAACAAAGACGGAGAGCATCCAGCTGCCAGACAAGTGCAAAGGGGCTGTACATAAAGTCTAACACCAAATAAAAATTAATGTTTCATGTTAGGAAATTGGGTTAGGCTGCCATGGAGATTCCTGTTGGATTTTATGTGTGTACAAATAGGTATTTTTGAGCTCTAATAAAGTTGGCTTCTTCAGAACGGAGCAACATGTTTTGATTCTTATCCAGAAAATGAATTTCCACTCAAACCGGACCTTTCATCTGAAAAGGAAATGGTCCAAGGATATGGATTTGTCCATCAATTGAGGCTGATCTTCAGAAAATAAGACAGCTGAGGCAGAGATTGTTTTGAAAAGTGTGTTTGGTTGTTTCTATCTGATTCCTCCAGGATGCTGCCAGTTTCTGAAAATACACACTGGACCCTCAGAACTGTGCATGGCAGTAGATCCAGGAGGAACAGAGCTCATCCATTAAGTCTCCAGAACATATATGCACAACTAAAGTTCTTGACATCAGGAAGGTCTTGCTCTTAAAGTGTATTAAAAGGACCTAACTAGAGTTTCTGGCTTATCCCTCCTGACAGAAGGGACTAGTGTGTGGATTTCTTAGTTTCTAACCATTTCTTGGCTAAATTGCTAAAACAGTTTTCTTCCATCTGTTCCCTTTTCACCATCACAAAAAAAACAAGTGTGTGTGTTGTTTTGATTTTGTAACTGTTTTATGGGAAATAAAAAACAAACATTTGTAAAGATCTTGACTTGTTCACACATGACGATCTGCTACTTGAAGACAAACTGACAGTTTGATTGGTTGATTAAAGGAGGTGTTTGAACCTCATCTTCCAATCTGTCAGACAAGAGTTTAACTTTGTGCATTCTGACAGGAAAAGTCTGTTGGTACAGACTGAATCTGCTTAATTTGGTTCTGTTTTGAACCAAAGCTTGTAAACAAAACCATGTGACTGAAGATCTTTTCAGCCATTGGCTAGGAATTCTGAGGGTGGGGCAAAATTACTAGAGGCAGAATAATGGAAGAACTGCGCTTTGTAATCATTGTTAGGAGAGTTCACTGATTCAAACTTTATATTTCGCGGACTAATTGTGAACGTCTGTATCAGCGTACAACCCTTTTTACTGTTGCTTTGGTACAGTGGAGCCATGCTGCAAGGCGGTTACTGAAGAAAAGTCTGCTAAGAAGGTACACTGATAAGTGTTAATGACGTATAGACTGTGGTTAAAACAGTGAGAAGCGATGTGCATCACGTTAAAACATGTTTGAAGAGCCTGCATTCATCCCACTACATTTCAGTGAGCTGCTGTTGCATCGTTGCTCCACATTTGTCCGCAGCTCACGGTGATTCATTCCTACTTTGTTTACATTCCCGGATATAGTGGTTGTTTGGTCCAGTTGTTCCGCTCCGAGCACAGAGCCTATTCACACAGGAATCTCAGAGCAAACTGACGCTCAGTGTGATTGGAATCGAACCGACACCACCTCGAAAAATGGCTCCGGAAGCAGTTCCTGGTCCCAGACGGGAGTCCGCTTGGGTCTATTCAGAGTCAAAAATTGTTCTGGATTATTGGGGAAAATGAACTCTGGTTTACTTGAAGTGAACCGAATTTGTCCATTCTGAATCCAGCCTCAGAGTAATTTCAGTAGGAATAGTAAGAAACCTGTCTGTTTCTAACAGGTTTATTTTAAATCATTCAAATTACCAAATAATCGCCATTTTTCATTCAAAGTATAAATATCTCCAAAAAGATGTAGAGAACCAGATTATGGTAACGATGTAAAAATTTAATAAAACATATTAGGGGTGGGATTATATTAATTCGTTCAAATTACTAAAGAAATTAAACTATTTGACAGTTTTTGTGTTTAATTGTTTAATTCATCTTTTATTGCATGTTTAAATGCAAAGAAGACTATTTAGAATTAAAAGTTCTGTAACTTTTGGACAATAGGTCACTCTGGAGTATATAGTGTCAGCCAAAAATGCATAATGCAAAAGAATAATATAATTTACATAAAATCATGTTGCACTTTTTTTGAACAAAATATGGGAACAAGAACGAACATTTCATCTTGAAAGGCAAATCATAATTATGAAATAGATAATACATGCACGCTTCAGTACTGCAACACATTGATGTGTATTTCATTTCATGAAACATCAGAGGAATCTAGTATATTAGTGCAAAATACAAACCATTATTCAGATAACTATGACATAGAAAACATGCTAACAAGTCAAGTAAACTCTGGATATCACTGAACCTTCATCCCGTTTTTCTGTAAAACAATTCCATCGAGCCCGGCGTGAGACTAACCAGCACTTCTTCTGCTTTGTGTCAGTAGCAAATGCTGATGCACACAGCGCCCTCTAGTGATTGTTCTCATTTATTTATAAAAATCGAATCGCATAAGTCGCACCTCCAGCCAAACGATGCGAAAAACCGTGACTTATACTCCAAAAAATTCAGTAACAAAATGGTATACCGGTACATTCATGTGTATGTGGATGAACATAACGCATCTTAACCTGTGTGTGCATTTCTTTGTCTTCATTTTTTTCTTGTTTTTTTTTAATTAGTCTATGATTAAACATCTTATTTAGATTTAATCTGTATATATGAATATTTGTCTTTTTTTTGTTTCAACAACATGAAATAAACCAATTCCACATATAAATGGCATGTTTACATTCAGGTAAAAACGCAGCTCTGTTACACGAAGTGCTTCTGAAGTTATTGTAAAAAAAAAAAAAAAAAAAAAGACATGTCTGTCTGGTGACCTTCTCAGGGAAAACTCAAACTTCACCCAACAGTAAGTGGGATAGGCTCCAGCAAACCCATCACCTGTTTTAATGTTCTTATTAAAACTCCAGAGCCAGATAGAACAGCTGATGTCATCAAACACCTACTGAGGATGAAGGCTGAAAAATCTAAACTAAAGCTTTCAAAAGCTGAAAAATGTGTGTCATTTCTGAAAAAAACATTAACTCCCATGAAGTCAGCACATAAAACATCAGTTTAAGATGAACACTGATTGGGGGGGGTTCAGCTGAATGATGGCGCATTTTACAGCATAACCTAGCAACTATTGAGAGCCCCCCCCGGCACAAAACTAATTCTATATCCTTGCAGGATTTACTGTAATGTCTGCAAAGAAAAGTAGCAAAGCTCTGGATCCTGGAATCCAAGAGAAAAGGCCCACAGGCCATCGCAAAGGTCTTCTACCATCACGCTAGATCGTTGGCGGCCCGGGCTTCACAATAGCTTCCTTTCAGCGGCGATAAAAAGACAACATCCTTAGGATTCACTCCACAACAGCCACGGCAGAGAGCAGCTCGGATCTGCAGGCCGCGGCTTCAAAGGGATTTCAAGGGTTTTCTTTTGCAATTAAAAGAATCTGCTTGTTTCTACAATAAAATAAAGACGATCAATTGCAACTGAATGTTGGCCCCACCTGGAAAAATGTGACTGTAATTACAGAACAAGGCCGCCAGTTAAAGACACTTTTTCCCTTTCGCTCCAGGATCACACGTTGGCTTTAGCTTTGAGCCCATCTGTCACTGAAAGCAAATAAAGAAGAAGATCAACATGCGGCAGAGCGCCATGTTCTTCATGGGTTTTTAATCGATTCCTGATGCCAGCAGAAGAGAAAAAAAACTCTCCATTAAAACACCAACTGAGAAATGCAAGCTAAATATAAAAACAAAACGCTTCATGTATGCAAACAAGAGCAGAGGGACAGGTGCTCCGGCAGCAATTCCACATCCTGCCACGGTGGAGGAGGAACGGCTTTATTGACTCGTTTGTGGTCAGAAAGACGCGGCTCTGCTTCATGCGTGGCTGCATTTCCATGCAGAAAAATGGGAACGCTTCAATCTTCAAGATGTAAATCAATTAAGCTTCAGCACCGGAGAGCTGTGTGCTACACTGCCGCTTTGTCTGCTCCCCGCGCACTCAGAGGCTGAAGCTGGGAGGGCTGCCAGCTGCATGCAAACCGTGACTGAACATCACCCCCGCCCCCCAGGCCTGGTTGCGCCTGCACACGCAGGCAGCAGCGCCTCTTCGCCACCTCTGCCACGCCTCGTGCCATGTCCACAACCCAGCTCTCTGCTCGGCAGAGCAGCAGAACCGGCCAGACAGGAGCGCTGCATCTCGTCAACATGCAGCTTCTGCGGTGCATCCGTCCCCGGACCACAAAAGTGTTACAGCTTTTAAGTGGAAACCAATACAGCAAACTCAGAGAACCGGACATTTTAGAAATGAAAAGGAACATCAAGACAAATGCAGGATAATTAGTTGCGATTCATCATCTTAAGCAGCTGAAGGTTAATGTTCTGGTTTCTACATGCACATTGATTTTGATGACAGCAGCTCAATTTAGCTGCTTGAATCAGTATGTTTGGCGCGGAAATGGAAGATTACGTAATCCCACTGAAAGAAGAAGCAGCTTGATCTTCATTTTTAAAGGATGGAAAGCAGGGATGCAGCTCAGATGAAGGCATCAGGTGTCTGATCCCATTTGGTGGTTTTTAGATGTTCTCTGATCTGACAAATGCAGAAAATCTCATTTCAAACTGTGAGCCCCCTTTAAAGAAAAGCAGCTTCTCAGGAACATGAAAGAGTGGCCAACGGCTTTTATGTCTCCCTGAGTAAACGTCAGAGCTGACCTCTGACCTTTACCAGACCCACAGTTCCGTGCAGGACTGAGGGATCCTCTGAACAGGTTTCTGCGAGTGCACCAAATGTGGTTCATCGTCCAGGGAGGGGGGCGCCTCTGTCATGCACACAAACATGTGAGGAGCTGAAGCTGCAGGAGGTTCCATGCTGGAAATCTGAGAGTTTCGGATCTTTAGAGATGTTTGGATGTTCCTGAAAACGCCCACGTCACTGACACGTTCCTGTCCGTCCAGCATCAGAGGACAGGTTTAGGGTTCGAGTCCAGATCAGTGGGACAGAAATCCCTCTGTGGGATGTTTGCGCGGATCTGAGGCGCTCGTGTCTGTCTGCAGCGTTTGCTTATCTGTTGCTCAAGAGCTCTCCTGCTTGAAAGCGCGACGCGTGCGCGCACGAGATGGCAAACCAAAAGGAGATGCTCGACCCTTGTCAAATATGTTTGCGAGTGTGCGTTTGCGCGCGCGTGGACGGCGTGCAGACCTCCGCCGCAGCCGATTAATAAACAAATTTGATGATCTTAAGTGACTCTGGTGGAAACATGGAGATGATGCTAAACAGGAGCTGTCATCCACGCACGCACATGCCGCCGCGTGCGGGGAAATATGCACCATCACGCTCTGCGCAAAGCACTTATGATAGCAGAGGATTGGGGGGGGGGGGTCCCTTACCACATGAAAGCGCCGCCACACAGAAGAGGGGGGTCCATCCGAGATCCCGTGCACCTGTCATGGTAGAATCCCAGCGCGTGGACGTTAAATCCCAGCCGTTCCAGCAGTTTTCCTGCGAGCCAAAGCCTCCGCGCAGCGCAGCTCCTCCAGTTGGATGCAGATGTGAATCTGCGCGAGGATGGAGAGAAGAAAAAAATGACGTTTCCTCCGAGCACAGGGCAAGAAAAGTTACTCCGCTGGTCACGGTTCACGCACAGTAACTTAAAAGCGACGCCGCAGCGCCTCCAAGTCCGTGCGCAAAAACCGGGAGATTACCCCACAAGCTGGAGATCCAGCAGGAATCAGGAGAATCCAGGCGCGCGCAAGGCTGGAATGTTTGCATCAAAAAACCCAGAGTTTGTAGGAATCAATAACAACCACAGACGGGGGGGTCTGTGTGTGTTTGAGTCTCTATTTCAGAAGCAGGAGGAGGAAAGTCCTCGTCTAAATATCGATGGTGGAGCTAAAAAAATAAATTTAAAAAAGAGCATCAGCCGCTGGGTCCGCGCTACTGACCGTCCGTGGGAGATTTCCGGGCTGAGGGGGGTCCAAATGAGGGCTGAGGGATGCGGTGACCGGCTGCAAAGAGTCGCTCCTCTCGGGCTTCCAGCAGTTCTCCCGCCGCCGCTGCGCGCTGCGTCAGTCAGCTGGGAATCATTCCGCCACGACCGGAGCCTCCGGGAAACGCGCGCGACTTTGCTGCTCACTTTTAGGGAGTGTTAAACCGGAGAACCGGAGCCGAACATCCCGCGGAGATAGGAGTCTGAACCGGAGCCAAGTCCACCGAACTCCCCGTTTTCCGGACGGGGGGGGGGGTTCTTGAGAACTGCGGCTTCCTGGGGTGGGGGTGCGAGGATTCTGACGCGAGGGCCAGCGTGGGTCACGGAACCGCTGTGGAAGTCTGAACGGAACCAGACACACGCGCACAGATTCACCTTTATGAGCCCAGCTGCGCCTGATGGGGACTTTCAAAATAAAAGTCGCAAGGAAACCGTTAACGCGCAAAAAGGCAGAACATTCAGCTTTCCAAAAAGTAATACCGATCCTATTTAGTGATTCATTCAACAATTTACCGTTCTTATTATCTTTAGAGGCACACAACTTTGAATTTGAAGTGTAAAGCCAAATTAAGAAACAAGTAGATTTTAATATGATATATTTTCAAATCACGTTTAATTTAGGTGAAATTACACAAAAGTGTACTTAATGTACAGGTTTTCAGAACTAACACCTTCTGAGCTTTTATTTTTCATATGGTGACTCTCGTTTCCGGTCATGGCTTTAGTCGGGCTGGTGAGCTTGTCGCAGCAGCATCTTGGCATCTCCACGTGAGGCTCTCGTCCGCCTCTTCTGTCTGCTTTACCAAACTCATGGTTACAGGAGTGAAGTTGTGTTTGAGTCTCTGCCTGAAGTCCAAAGACCCGAATTCATTTATAAACTGAGGTTGATGTTAACTTAGAATAGATAATGCCAGTACGATCACATAGTCTGAACAATTAACCAATGGTCCAGATTAGTGACTATTACAGAGTCCAAGATTTTAACCCCTCACTGAGAGAAAGAAAAATGCAGCATTAGAGAAAGAAGTTTCCTCTAAAAAGGAACCTGCAGAACCAGACTCATAAGGGTGACCATCTCCAGTTCTGAGACAAACACATAAACACTGTGACATCTGCTGGACAAACAGTTTGGTTAGTATCTGCAGCAAAGAAGGAACGTGAGACAGATGAACCCAGAATCTCTGGAACATCCCTTCTGTTGCACATCTGAAGAATCAAAGATTATAAAACAAGTATCCCACCGTTTTTGTTTATAAGAGCAGAATGTTTTCATCTGCTCCTTATTCACAATTATACGAATAAATAAATACTCAGAAATGCAATTTGAATCTTAATTTTCTTCATGAACGTCCTCCATCATGAGAGAAATATCACAAGAACAAGTTAGAAACACCAAAAACACCATTTTCATCAGCGTGGGTTTTTAGGCGAGTTTCAATGTTTTTACTCACGCTGTTTGAGATGAGCTCACATCCTAAATACATGCTCACCCCAAAAGAGATATTCAACAGGAACATGTCTGACTTCAACTTCTTTAGCTGATTTGGTTAATAACTTCATTACATTAGCAAATATTTCAGGGATTTCTTGAACCAAAAACCAAAATCTATCCTGATTCCCAAAACTGAGACTTTTTACATATTTTTACTTTCATTTGTTCTTCAGTCAAGAATTTACAACTTTTTTTTTTTAAATCCTGCATGCAAAAATCCAAAGGTGTTTGCTTTGTTTCCTGTCTCATTGCATAATGTTTGTGTATTGTATGTCTGTATTGTCATTTCAAATAGCAGAAGTGGAAAAAGAAGACACTGATGTGATCTGTGACAGACGACTCAGTGAAGCTAAATCGAGAAAAGGTTGGAAGCTTCTTTAACTAATATGAGAAACTCAGAAACTTCTGCAAATGTTGGAACACTTTCAAAATTCTGGTAACACAAGAGCCAGAACATCCAGAACCACTGAAAATGTTTTCAAGTGTCTGGAGTGATGTGCAGAATACATTAAGAGGCAGAGCTGCCACCGGCTCCGACCATGAATATCAGATTCTGTTTCCATCAATTGTTGCCATGACCCCAGAGCAGGACCCGGCGTGAAGCACAAACAGAACGAGGGAGGTGATGATGAAAGGAGATGGAGTCTGATGTGAAGGGTGTGAGAGGCCAGCAGGGTGGGAGACACTGTGGCGGGGGGGTTTGAAGCCAGTGGTCAGAGGGAAGCAGAGCGAGAAGACTTTGCTGACCAGGAGGCCTGAGGATGTGGAGCTCAGGAGCAACAAAGTAAACATGGGAGAAATTAGGAACAAACGAAAAGAAACGGAACCAAGAGGAGGTCAGAAGGTCAAAGACACATCCAGAAAGACCTCAGCACTCCATCAAATTCCCATGAAAAGATGTCCAGATCAATCTTTCTTAAACTCCATGAGGCTTAGTCACATTCACCTGTGCAGGGGGGTTGACTCATCCGTGTGCTGCCGGTTGTTTTTGGGTTGTTCAGGCCGTGGTGGGTCATAAAAGAGGAGCAGTTACATCTTAAAGTCCCACTTTGATCATCTTCTGATCTCTTTTCAAAGCGTTCCCAGTGGTCTTTTTGGTAGGATGATGCTGTTTGTAGCCAAAATCTAAAAACCTGTGTCATTTTTCAGGACATTGTTTCTGCATGAGTTCTTAACTATGGAGAGAATATAGTATCAGCCGGATTTGTGCATGCGTAATTCTTGATTTGTGTGTAACTTTAGATTTGTCTGTGCGTAATTCTTGATTTGTAACTCATACAATACATTTTGTGCACAAAAATTCAAAAATTACAAAATTTAAAAAATACAATTTCTGTTTATGATCTGTTTAAGAATTCTAAGTTTAAAGCGGCTGATAAGAAAACTTTGATGACCCAGTATTGTAGAAGCATTTAAACACATCAGTTACGCACAAATCTTTTCTTTCTGAGAGACGTAAAAATAGTCTCACATCAGACTTGTGTGTAAATGCGGATTTTTGTATTCATAACCAACAATTTGTGCATATTTTTTTTAAGATTTGTGCGTGTAGTTAGTTTCAAGCTTTTGTAATTTTTTGTATTTTGTAATTTTTGTACTTTTGCACAACACTTATTTTTGCTTGATCTCCAATCTTGATATTTTGTACGGTCCCAGACTTCACCTGCAGATATCCACCTGAAAGGGCAGTTGTGATTCTGTGGTTTAACCCCCTTAATGCTAAGTGTCAAGAGTTGGGTCCTTTTGTATAACCTTGTATATCCTTTTGTATAACTCAGCCTGGATTTGAACTCACAACCCAGTCTCAGGGTGGACACTACCACAAGGCCACTGAGCTGGTTTAAGTAACTATTTTACCTTTTATTTCCTTACTTTTGGTTCTCAAATTTTGTAAATTTTTCACATTTCACATTTTTCACATGTAATTTTTTTACATTTTAATTTTGCGCGTTTCCTTTTAAATCTTTTCAAATAAATTAAAGAGAGAATGGACACTGATCTGGTTCACACAGCAAACTTCTACTTCCCCAAACGATCCTGTCTAACTTCACGCTGCTCGTTCTGTGTTGATTTAGCAGCTAAACTAGCTAGTAATTACATGCGCCGGGGGTGTGTTCTTTAATGATTTAATGGGTTTCATATGGGAACAATGAAAGATTAAAATCAGTTGGAAATCCCATCATGTGGTGGTATTTAATTTCCTCTTCGCAGTAAGTTGGTAACACGGAAAGATGCAAAGCTCAGTGTCTTCCTTAATAACTCCTCGCAGGAAGAGGCTAACAGGCACCAAATCCCATCGTGCCCAAAGGCTTAACACATGTAATTTATCACAGCCACTTATACAAAACAAGTCACTTGTAATTTTCCAGTTAGAACACCTGAGCTGCGGCGCAGCACGAGGCAGCCAGGTGAGACAGCCGGCTGGGGTTTCCTCTGTGGCTTGTTTCCTGTAAATGGCTTGTTTTACTGCAGAGTCTCATTTATTCCCGTCACTTCTGCAGAAGACTTATTCACTAGTAAAGAACATTTTATAGAAGAATTAAAAAACCCAACGTTCACTTCAATCTTTGCTCTTTCTGTAAAGGAAATAATTGAAAGCTTCTTGTCTTTGTCACTTGTTCAGTTAAGAAATGCATCGTTCCACCATTATAAACTAAATATTAATTAATTTAAAACTAAATAAAAAGTAAATCAGTCATTAAAAAAATAATATGCAATTAACGGGAGTGTTAGAATTGTTAAAATCAGACTAAATAATAAGTATCCCTAAAAAAACATCTCATGACCACAATTTGGCACGTTTTAAAACATCAATCATTGCTGCTGGAACTGATTTAAATGTTTTACTTTTTTGAAACATTTTCCATATTTGTTGCAGTTTATTACAGAAAACTGAATAGTTTATGCTGATACAAATGTGGAGAGTTTGAAGTTGAATCTAATCTTGTTTGCAAAACATTGTTTTCCTTAAAAGCATCTTTCAACAACTGCTTTCCTACATCAGAAGTCCGTTGTCTGAGTGGTCTGTTCTGGTGTTCTTCATTGAAGTTAGAAGTTTGGTACTCAGCTGTCCACTTCAGTGTAAGCTCAACTCCAACTTTTGTTCACAGCAGCTGACAGGTTCATTTTCCTTCAAACCTAATGAGGCTTTGGTGCTTAAGCTGAGGACACCGTCACTGAGCGGTCACCAGGGGTCTCACATCACTTCTGGATGAGTGATGCTGCTCCTGCACTCTGGGCGGGAATAGTCCCCCCTCATGGTTGCTGTATGAACTCATATCTGAGGAGCAGAGGTGATGAAGAAGCTCCTCGGTGGAGCGTTATGGAAGGAAGTCTGGTGAGGTTGAAAACAGGCAGAACAGCAAGCAGACAGAATGTGGACCAGAGAAGGATCAGATGTTGATGGCAAGAAAAAGTCTGACAGATACTGTTCTTCTTCTCCTTCGGCCTGTTGGCTAAGATGTATAAATAAACAAAAAACAACTAGCAGGACATAAAAGAACACAAGAAGACCATAATAGATTTTTATTTGCCCTATTTTTTGTGGTTAATTTTTAAAAATATATAGAATTTAGAACAGGAGCAAGATTCTTTTCTTGAGGAATTCCAGTTTTAATTTGATTAAACATTTGATTTACAACTGTTCATTGAAAAATATGTCATTACACATTGTCCAAAGTGCTGCAGATGAGAATTAAACACAGAAAGTTTTGATAAAAGAAGAAACGTTTAGAAATCAAAGTGTTATGGAGGCTTTAGTCTCACATTTATCAGCAGGTGGAGAAAACAAAGTATTAAAATTGAGACTTTAAGCCCTTTTCACTCTCTAAACAAAAGCTTGTGCTGTTTTTGTTGGGATAAAACATCCAGACAAAGCAAGAATCGGGACTCGAACAGGATTTTACAATCGGATGCTTCAATAAAAGTAAAAGCCTGCTGGCCTCCATGCCCAACGTTCAAAATGTTTGATGCAGCCTGCTCTAAAGTGGTAGGGGTGTGGTCCTCCATCAAGCTCACTCCTGGATGATGAGAGTGGTTGCCATAGAAACCCAGACCAACTCAGACCAATTGCTTACTGATGTCGTCTAGCTCCAACGTGGCGGCGTCTGTATTGAAAACAAACTGAATCGACTTCATTTGGTTGGGGCTGGGAGGAAACCATTTTTGATGGGTGAAGTCACACTCACACGGTCCAGTATTCTGACACTGTCAATGGTTTTGAGATCATTCACAGATACTTTAGAAACTAGAATCTGTCTCATCAGAAAAACAAACCAACACTTGTTAATGTTTGCAATGATTTTGTCATTTTGTGTTTAACCCATGAGAATGTGTCACTTGACAGTTTGATGCCACAGCAGTTGCAGCACATGCACCACAATATGCTTTAATTCAGCTTCAATACATGAACACATATTCGACATGCGTCTCCAGCGATCCTGCAGCATAATCGCCCTCTGCCACATTTTTACTGCATATTCAAAAACCTAATGATGTGGGAACTGAAGACTTCTGTGGTTTTATCACGTCTCCACAGAGCTGCACGGCCTTTTACTCCAGCACTTCATGTCATGAGTGCTGATTGCTGTCTGCACAACTTCATAGGATAGTGTTGAAAAACAGAGACGGGGTTCAATGGGAGTGGAGCGGAACGCTGAACTGGATCGTGGTGTCTCCAAAAGATCTCATGAAGAGCACCGCCGAATCTGAGAGAGGGAAATGACCCGGCAGCTGGAATGATCTCATCGCAGGGTCTATTCATGGCGCCTCCAGTCCATGTCTGGACACTGGTTTGGCACAAAGTCAACAAAAAAGAGTGAAGATGCAACGATTTCCCTAAAGTCAGATGTCCTTGCTTTTATGCAGATTGTCCATAACCACTTTATTTCCACCAAGTCTTGATTTATTTGGCTCCACCTTTAACCTGAAAGAAATTAGATGGGTCTGTCAGGACACGCTAAAAATCATTTCATCGAGTGACGTAAACTCATTTTTGAATTAAAGCATCTTAAAAAGAGTAATTCTGAATAGTTTGTTGACTTACTTCATTCACTGGCACTTCACTGTCCGTCCTTTGAGCATTCATTTCCTCCACACGAACCTCCTGAATACCAGTAATGCAAATGTGTTGTCTGTAGAGGACATTTCAAACCCTGAATATCTTCCAAGCACTGCGTACTACTGAATTAACTCCTTTTGGTTTCTACAGAGGACATTCAGGATTTTTCTATGACACCCAATGTAAAAGGGTGGAGCTCTGAGAATTGTTGTTTTTGGTGGATTTAAAAAAAAGTTCACTGGACACATTATTTTTTTTCTCTGGTAGTCAGAAGGATAAAAATAAAAACAACAAAAAGGAACTTTTAAAATTGACATTTTTATTTATTCATTTAAAACAAACCCTTAAAAGTATGTTGAAATGCAAATCATTTAGTAAATTCTACTAACAACAACAAAAAGGTGCAACTTTCTAAGGTTTCTCCAACAAAACAGACTTCCGACAGTTATTTGTAATATTTTTCCTTTATGTGTAAATACAAATAAGTAAAATAACAGCTAAAATAATTTTTATTTGGTGTGATTAACAGATGTTTAATCATATTAGGTTAAAATGGTTCCCTTTAGGAGTTCATGGACCTGACAGCGAATCAGTCTGATTAATTTTTAATATTTTTTCTTAAACTAGACTTTTTACTTATCCTGTAAATTATGATGATTTTGTGTTTGGATGTGTTTTTTTTTTCTAAGACTCCTATATTTTACAACTGACTCTGTCTTGATCAATTCTGAGCACAGAAAAATGGCTTTTTTTATTTGACCTGAAAAATAACAGACCTCTTTTAAACTCTAAAAGGTTATTTTATTCCTATTTTTAATCCCCTTTTTTTATAACATCTATAAAGTTTTTCATGTATTTAATTCAGAAAAATAAAGCCCTTCTGGGTCTTAAAGAAAGTTTTTTTTTTTAATAAATATTTTATCAATACAGGCATTCTATGTTTTTTTTTTTTAATTGTCAGTTTTATTAGTCTGTTTGATTCATTTAAAATAGAACCTAAAGTAAAACATAAAGATGCAAAAATAAACATGTGTGACTGAAACATGGTGGTTCTTATGGAGGTCTGGATGTTCTTATCTGCTTCCTGCAGTGCTCATGCGTTCTACTCTGTCCATTTTTACCTTACATGTGGTGTGTTATCTTAGTCTCTCCACGTCTTCACCCTTCAGCTGCTTTAACAAGAGTGACACACAACCGAAGAGCAACATTTCACACAAGGAGCTTCCTGGCACAATTAAAGCAGAACTGAAGTCCACAGTGTTGGATTAGAGCTGAAACTCGGCAGATTTCTGCTCCTGCAGGCATGGAGCTGTGCAGATAGGCAGCAGCAGGAGGGCGAACATAAAATCTGTGACGCTGAACACGGATGAAAATGCACTAAAAGGTCATCTGTAGGAGTTTGGACTGGTTGGAGCTCCTCATTCAGGAGCTCTAAATTCAGCTTTGACCGTAACGTTGACCACAAACAGAAAGCCCAATTTCTGAGTCTTTCAGACACAAAACAGTGAGAAATAATCACCTGAAATACAAATACTGATTTTTAGTCTTCAGTTTCAAGTCATACAGTTCAAAAGGGAGAGCAGAGCTGTGCATTAGAATCTCCTTCACATCTTGATCATTGACAGTGTAGTGAAAAGTATCCAACCATTTTCTTCACGTTGGTCAAAAGCAGTCTGGCTTCGTCTTTGGGAGCAGTGACAGAATGTTTCAGTCTGGTTTATAACTCATCAGCAAGCAGCTTCATTTCAAATAAGACTTGGGAACAATAATTCAGAAGGTGCAGAGATGTTACCTTGGTAATCCATGCTTTCTTGTATAAAAATCAAATCAAAATTAATTAACACGCAAGTATTTTTTAAAGATTTTGTTTCAGGTCTTGCATCCTCGTTGAATTGCCATTAGTCCTCTTTTTAACTACCTTGAAAGTTGAAGTTCTACATATTTTTGGTGTCTAATGTCTCACAGGGAGTTGCAGAAACTGCCATGCATGGGGCATTTGAGGCAGAATGACGATGTTCTTCTGCCATGCAGCAGATGCAGCAGGAATCGTCAGGAGTTCCTGTTTTTTACAAGCATTTGGATTTCTGAAGAGTCTGCTGTTTGCTGGTTTGGAATCCACCCAGACTCCAACAAACCTCTGACGTTTGTTAAAGGTCATAGCTCTGTCTGAATTCTCACTGTTGTTTGTGTTTCTGTTCTAAAAGTTGACAATTTGACTGAATTATGTATTGGCCAATAACTAAGTTGATTGTTAAGTTAAAACGTTCATACTTCTATTTGGAATTTCAGGAGTACTTTTAAATTGTATGTTTGCAAACTGAAAGAATCTTTTCAAAATAAGATGTTTTAGTATTTCTTAAATTCTTGTTAGTCCTTAGAAAAACATGAACTTAATCAAAACTTAAATGTTAAGACTTCACTAAAATGACTTTGAGTATGTAAAAGAACTTTGCTACATACAACTTCTTTTTATGAAGTACTACCTACTCAAATAACCAATGTTTGAAAAGTATTTTTTCTGACTATTTATGTTGACTGAACTTTTTTGAACATTTTTGAATATCAAACAGTCAAAAATTTTAAGTTTTTACCAACTCAAAATTCCACTGTTCACTAAACTACAAGAAATTGCTTGGGAAATGTTGCTGTTATTTTTGTAAGTAATATCTAAGAACTGCTTTTTAAAGTGTTGAAAACAACACAGATTTTTAGATATGGGCAAAATCGTAATTAAAAGACCAGAAAATAGATCAGAAGATGATCGGAGTGAGACTTTAAATGCAGTGTGACAAATTAGCGATGTGCAGGTCGCTGTGGCTGCTGCACAGGTGAGTGAGCCGAGTCAAAGCACTGTTAGGATGTTAGAAGGAATCCAGTCCAGCAATCATACTGACCCTGCTTTAGTCCGCCAGCTTCTTTGTCATTTGATGAGTTTCAGTTTGATGCTTGTAGGATCTATGATGAAGCTGTTGTTGGTTAAAAATAAATAAATGACATCTACTTTATATATGAAAAAGATTTAAAACGTAAATTTACTGTCTGGTATCACCACATAGCTTTTAGGGCTTTTCTGAAAGCTTCAAACGTAAATGTGAGTTTGAAGCAGAGAATCCCTCTGTATGAGACACCAGCAATAAGGAGCAGAAGAACAAGTGCAATCTCTTTGCAAGAAAGATGAAAGGCCGTCTGCTGACGGAGCATCTGCCCATCGCTGCCTCTCAGTTCGATTTAAGGCGCAGCTTTGATCTGAGCTGCAGCGCAAGAGAAAAAAGAGACATTTCTGAGGGGCTTTCCTCCAAACATCACTGCAGTCACTTCTCAGGTGAGCCGCATGGAGATCCCTGCGTTTCTGTGACGTGATCTGCAGCAGCTTTCATTTTCTCACTCCTCTTTTAGGTTGAATTCCAGTTGAATTCCAGTTTTCCTCCTTAACCCTGGAGGACCCTCTTTTGTTGTTTTTTGGTTAAATTTCTTTATGGAATTGTTTTGAACTGTTTTAAATTTAGTTTAAAATTTTTTGGCTGCTGGTAATTGCTGTTTCACAAATCAAACAAACAAAAAACAAATTTGTTTAATTAACTTTATTCACATATAACTCACACCTAAGTATAAATCACACCCCAAACTATGCAAAAAGCCCCAGTTATACCCCAAAAATGATAGCTCTGAAGCCCTAAAGAAAATTGTTGTTGCGTTCTCCAGGGTTAAAACTAAGAGTCAAGGGGAGGGGCTAAAAACAGCGAGGAACACCACCACTACCACCACCCCCCATCCATCTAAAGTCAAGAAACTACATATGTCATTTCCTTCTTCTTTACTAAAGCAGCAGAGTAAAAAAGATAAACGTCAATCTTACTACCGTAAGTGAAGGTTTGACTGCACCTAAAGGAAATGGATTAGTGGCACGCTCACGTTTAGTGGACGTCTGTGCGTCAACTGAAGACACGTCTGTTTGGATGAAATCACAACAGAATAGAATAGATGTTTGCTGTAATTGATTCCGTTTCAGCAGCATGCTCGTCATACAAACAGCTTCATAAACAATAGTAAACTCAACAAATAAGCAATTGTAGGGATAAAAATACCTTCTTTTTTTCTGTCCTTTGTGTTAGTTGTGGTCTTGCAGCATTATACATAGTGGTGTCAGACCCAACATGCTGATCTGCCTTCATGGTCAGAAGATTTGCAGATGCAGGACTGAGGTTGGAAATTCAAATCTACATCTCCTGGCCTGCTCAGAGAATCTCATTCATTCTCTTTGAGGAGTTCACATTCAGCTCCAGACTGCGCAGCAGGGATTTGTGTCAGGAATTGTGGGTACTGAAGATGGTGGCCAAGCAAGAATCAAGGCTCCTAAACAACAGAAACTGGAATTTTTCCTTTCGGTGTTGATCTCTGTTTCCAAACTCCCATGTCTCTTTTGAAGAAGACCAGCTAAGAGATTTCAGCATCAACCTGTAAAGTCCCACTCTGATCAACTTTTGATTTATTTTCAAAGCGTTCCCAATGTCTTTTAACGATGATGAGGCCGTTTACAGCCAACATCTAAAAGCCTGTGTCATTTTCTGGGACATAGTTTCTGCAGAGCGGCATGAGTTCATCAGAAATTCACCTCTGAGTTGTGGTGAGGAGCAACCCCGCTCCCACTTCCCATCACCCATCTGTTTACTTGCTCTCCTGCTAGCTGACAGCCCCTCACTTCCTCCACCTTACATTAGTGGTGCAATACAAATGGCGAGCTATATTGGAGCTATCCAGCCATACAGTTTTGAGCCAGATTCCAGATACTTTTTTTTAAATAGAGTTTGATCTGATTTAGTTTAGATTTTTAGTGACATTTCCTTAATTCTTGTCAGTTCTGTCAGTCACCCCAGCTTTAGGTTGATCAGTCACAGCTGCATCAATTGACTTGTGTTAATGCTCCTCTGTGTATTGAACTGTCTGGTTGTTCTTCGTTGTCGTGTCGTCTGCTTTGTTGCTCTTTTGTTGCTTCTTAGTTTCTGTCATATTTATTTCTTAAATGATTCCTTTTTTGTCACTAGCTCTGGTCACCTGCATATTGGGTCTTTCACCACCAGCGGCTGACAATGTTGGTGTGAAAATGGCTCTAACATGCTAACGCCAACAATATAATATTGTTTATTTAAGGGAAATAAGAACTTCTTTGTGCGTTTTTGGCTCCCTCGAGTCACCTGGAAAAGAGGAAAGTTATTTTTGCTAACAGTACTGTGAATAACAATAAGATTTAAAGCAGTCTTTGTGCTGTGGACTCTGGTGAGCTCCAGGCAAACAGACTCATGCCTGCTTCATTATCCTGTTGCAGAAATGCAAACCTCTTTTCCATTATAGGCTGATGTTTGCTTCTATTATGTGCAGGTATTTCATTAAATCCATTCCTCCTTTCATGTTCTCTTCTCTCAACAGCTGCAGAGGTGTTCTCCTCATAAACTCTGACATGCATCAGGAACATTCACATTTCCATCCTTCATCCCACTGAATTGTGGGGAGATGACAGAAGGGCAGTTTCTCTCAGAAGACTCCTTATAAAAAACCACAATGGGGGATGCTTCATCGTAGCAGACAGATCACCTGACTGAACACAACAATTCCTTTTTTTAATCAATTTTAAAAGAATGTTCCAGTCCTGTTCAGTATAACTGAACATAAAAAACATGAAAAATAACTGAAAATATGTCAACTTTAGGACTGAAACACCAAGATCCATCTTCCACATGTGGAGAAATCTGACACAAAGGGAAATTTCTCCATGACTAACCAGACCAAAAAGAGTCCAAGAAAGACTTTTCAGGAGGCCCCAAAGAAAGCAGAAAAAGATGGAATGACCTTCAGGTCTCACTGGACTCCGTTCAGGTCAGAGTTCAGGATCCAACAGTCAGAAAATGACAAACATGGATGCAGAACCTGATGAGCAACCAGAACACAGAGGAACATCTGCATGAGCCACAAAACTGCTGGACTAATGTTCTGATGAAACCCCAGAGGAACTTTCTGGACTATTACAACAGCAGAACAGTGCGCTGTAGAGAGAAAAAAAAAGCACAATTGCACTGAAAAAAAGACGGTGAAAAGTGAACTGATAGAGCGAGGGAACAGTGTACAATTTATATAGTATCTGTTCCAGTTCTGAAATCCACATTTGTTGGTGTTCACCAGCTACATTGTTCATCGTTTTAAGAGAGTGGGAACATTAAGTTTGTCAATGAATGTATTAATTTAAAACAATATTTTTTGGAGTATAAGGCTGGGGTTTTTTTTGGCACAGTTTGGTGCGATTTATACTCAGGTGTGAGTTAGATGTGATCTTTTTTCTCAATAAGAAGGCTCAGTAGGCTGTTTGTTATTTTCCCACTATCAGCCGCTAGAGGGCACTGTAGGTATGAATGAGAGTTTGCTCCTGACAGCACCGCAAAAGAAGAAGTCCAAAAAACTACAGAAAGAGGCAGAAATTATATGTTTTCTTCTTTCTGTTCCCCTTTCCTTGTCACAAAAAACAAGTTTGCGTTGGAAATAAATAAATAAATGAACGAATAAATAAATCTATAACTACATGTCAATGTTACTGTTAGGGAGGGGTGCAAATACTTCATATACAATGTTGTAAATGAATAAACAGATTAAAATAATTTTTACATGCAGTTCACCAATGTCATGTATGAAATCATGTTTTTGTGTGTGTGTGGGGGGGGGGGGGGGGGGGGGTGTTCTCATCTGTTTGTGAAGTACTCCCCTTTCTCCGCCCCTTCCTCCTCCTGTAGGATGTCCTAATGGTTCTGGAAGCTCTGAACTCGAAATGACATGTTCTGCTCGGTTCCCCGCCATGCTACAAGCTCACCAGCTGCTGCTCCTGGTCTTAAAGCAAAGGCCATGCTGTGCTCGCGCTCCACACCCTGAAACCCCCCCATCCTGTGTGTCCGACCTCCAGCAGCTCCACTTCTTCGCCCTCCAGCTGCACAGCTTCCTCACACCTCCTGTGGAGGACACAGAGCTGCAACATGCAGAGCTGCAGGCAAAAACTGCATCCTGACTGCGTGAGGGCTTTCCCACTGTCATAAAAACAAAACTATATGTTTGTGTGAAGGTCTGCATCTTTGGTTTGGGTTTCTCTGGTTTGGTTTTTTTACTCCTTTTTGATTTTATTTTTCTGGTTCTGTTTTTGCTGCCCGTCCCTCGGCACGTTAGAACCTGTGGTTTCAGTCCATTTCAGTGGTTCTGACGAGGTTTTACCTTCACCAGATTCTTTGCCTTGTTCCTTTTTGTGGTTCTCTATGTCCTGTTTCACATTTTCTGCAGTTCTATTCTTTAGTTTGAAGATATGTTTCACTTTAATTGTAAATGAACTACATTTTTGTCACATCTCTCCTGCATTTGTGTCCTCCTTAAACATTTCTAACTTTTTATCAAGTCACTCCAAAAAAGCAGAAAATGCATTTCATTAAAAACAATGTTTTTCAACAAATATTTGTGAGGATTCTGTTTTCTTTTCCAGCACATCACACTGTCATTATGTTTCTAATGTGTCAACATCTCTTAAAAATATACATTTTAAACGGAATATTTGATCTGTTCTATTCTTAAAAAGTAACAAAAAACAAAACGAAGTCTCCAAAAAATTTAATTTTTAACATTTAATCAGCATTTTATGAAACATTTAAAAGTTTTTTTGAAACGGAATGCTTTTCTGAATCAGCAGAAAAGTGTCGAGTCCACATTTGTCTGATGTTCAACACCAGTTCTGTGGTGAAAGCATAAACCGTGAAGAGAACCACAAAGATGGGATTTTTACCAAATTACTGTCAGTTCAATCCTGTAGCTCAGATTTCTGGAGGGAGTTTTTTCTAATCATATTGCTGTGAGCAGCAATAACAGCAGAACTGTGTTAGATAATATTTCTGAAATGTTGATTCCATATTTTCAAAGTCGCAGAATGGGAAAATGAAAAGTTGCTAATATCACTGATGCTTGTCTTTTTTCACTAAACTATGAAACTAGTAAAAGAAATAGAGGACTGAAACATATTTGTTCCTTTAAAAAACAAACTTTCATGACGCAAATACAAAAAAAAACAAATATTCAAACATCCAACATGTTCTAAATGTTTGTAAAATTTTACAAATGAAAGGTAAAAGTATTTAAATTAATGTAAAAATCTTTTAAAATAAACATTGTATCTATTTGCTAGTTATGCAATTACAGTAATTTAAATTTAGAAGGGGAATAAATTGACCCAAAAAATATTTTATCACATTTTTCAGACATCATTAATGATAACAATTCTAATAATAATAAGGATTTTTTTTGGTTTTTTTTTTGGCTCATGTCAAATTTACTAGGTCAAGTTTTACATGAAGCACAGCCATGTATTTTCATATTTTTCACATTTTTTCTTTATTAATACATGCCTGGTATTTAAGGATTAATGTCTGTTTTTATCAAATATTTGGTTTATTTGTATAAAATATTTTCACACCAGATCATTTTTGAAGCATTGGTTGTGTCTGAATTCCCTCACAACCCCGTAAGCCCTTTAAAACTACATAGATCACAATGCATTGCATTTAAACAGTTTGTCATTAGAACAAAATATATTTGAATTTATTTTCTATAAATCATCCACGGTGCAAACACAGTGGAGAAGTGATGGAATTCTGACATTTTATGCAGGCTTTTCATGAATCCATTGTGCTCTGATGTTGTTGTTTTGTTTGTTGATAAGTTATGAAATATCGCGTTTATACATTTCTTTGAAACGACATTTTTTTTCTAACACAATGCATTGTGTTCTTTTGTTCACCAATTTAGTGATCATGGATGCACACTAGTTTTTTGCAGAGACTTCTGGGAAATTTCTGGGACACTAGATGCCCTAAGCGGTGCACATAGTGAGTTGTGAGGAAATTCCGACACAGACATTAAGCTATTAAGTTTAAGAAACACATTTAAAATAATTTAATTTAAGAGCTTTGCTTTTTAATTGTATCTTTTTACATTTTTTTTGTAGTTTTGTACTTTTGAGGTGTTTGCATGTACTCATATTTTTCCCCAATATTAAGGATATCTATCTGAATGAACTTAAAAAACATACTTGAATTTTAATCATAAAGAATTCTTTAAAGTATTTTTTAGCTTAAAATTAATTCAGTGTAATTGGGTGTAAAAATGTTGCACTATGTAAGTAAATCAATATTTTACTTTTTTAAGTGTATGTTTATAGGTTTTTTTTGTCTTTTCTAGTAAAAAAAAAAATAAAACATTAAAACAATAACTTGAAAACAAAGACTTTATATGGATTTTATTCCTTCAGATATCTGAACTTTAAAAGTTACTGGTGAAACGGGATTTGAAAAGCATTCCTGAAGAACAGAATCCTGGGAAAAATAGAGAATCCTCACAGACAGAAATGTATTGATCTAAAATAAAACATATTACACATATAAAGCCTTTGATTCGTACAGTTTTCATTGTGTACTGTGTAAAACAGGATTTTCCAAAGCAGTAAGTCTCCACACAATAATCCAATCATCTGAGGTATGGCTTTTAAAAACAGGGATCAGGCTCATCCTTTGCAATTCATTAGGACGCCACGGCTTTGACATCAGGGGTTAACAGGTGTGACGGGAGTTCATGGGTTGACACAAAAACCTAGAAATCTGCATTTCACCACCACATGTCATGCAACAGACGGCAAAGTCATTAAAGCCAAAGGATTCACGAAGGGTCAAGAAGAACAGAAATCAGCCGTCTGGGTCGGCGGCGTCTGAGCTCTGTGGATCCAGGAAGTTTTACTAGTTTCAAGGAGACATTGAAATACAAGTTAGTTTATGTCTGAAGTTGGTTATTTTTTAAGCTGCAAAATCACTATTATGATGTTATGATATTAAAATGTAAAACAAGTACAAAGCTGCTAAATGAACGTAATCTTATCTGAACAAAAACGTCTGGCATTTCTGAGTATTTCTTTATATTGCTGGATCAAAAGCAGATAAAAAGCTGCCATTTGAAAAAGCTCGGCTCATTGCAATAGGAAAGAAATATTTTTTACAAAAATCAGAAACAGGAAAGAAACTTCTGTACTTCTGTACTCAACCCAAGTCTTCGGATGACTAGTATATACTTTGAATTGAGGTACATTATTTTGAAGTAGTGCTGCTCGAGTATTTGGATACTCTTCGGATCTGCAGATTACAAACAAGACAGTCGCCTTCTGTTGAATAGAAAGTAAAAACGTAAAGAAGAAATATTACAAACTATGTTATTGTGAGTGTTAACAGTTTTAATGCTAATGTTCTTTAACCTCAGTAAAACAAAATGGTTTTTCTGAAGGAATGTAGTCTCACTTCAGCAGGAAAGACATGTTTTACTGTCAGACTGCAGATAAATGAAAGCTTTGCTGGATTCCTTTCCTCAGATCATGTCCTCGTCCACTCCAAGGTCTTCCAGCGTGCTTCCCTCTCCTCGGCCCGCTCTCCTTGAAATCCCTTTTGGAGATTGAGACATTCTTCACGATGAAGCACTTAAATTGATTTTCACAGGCCGGAGGATGGAGGAGAGCGGGGATGAGGTGACACGGAATGAGAGAAATGAGAAATGCTGATTGCTCTGAATAGAAAGAGAAGGTGAATGTCACACAAATACACCAGATTTCCAGTGAAGGTGAGATTTCATGAAGATGTTCATGTAAATGATCTAATGTACGTAGAAAACAACACCAGTTTTGTGTGCTTCTGTTGTCCAGGTTTGGGATGATTCCGTTAAACTGTGGGTTTTTGGTTTGTAATGCGCATCATAGAAACTTTTCAGAAGGTTATCACACATTGTAGCTGCTATTTTGGTCCATTCCTCCATGCAGATCTTCTCAAGAGCTGAGATGTTTTGGGACTTTTAACTCCCCCCGTTTTTTCTCTGTTGATTGAGGTCCAGAGACTGACTAGAACACTACGTAGCCACTTCTTTGTTGCCATGACGATGTATTTGGGATCATTGTCCTGCTGGAAGATCCAGCCATGTTTCATTTTCAATGTTCTCATTGATGAATTGAGGTTTTTGTCCAAAATCTGTCCATACATGGGTCCATTCATCCTGTCCTTCATAGCAATCAGTCAACCGGTCGCAGAAAAGCTGCCCCAAACCATAATGTTTCCACCTCCATGCTTCACATTAATTATGGTGTTTTTGGCGAGTGGCGTTTATACCAAAGAGTTCCATTTTATTTTCATCTGATCACATGACCTTCTCCCAATCCTCCTCTGGATCATCCTGATGGTCTCTGGAGAACATTAGACGGGCCTAACGACAAGCATAACGGCAAAAGCCACAACACGACGACAAAGGCCACAGCACAAGGAAGTGAAACAAAGCATAAATGAAAAACAGACTTTTTTTAAAGTTTCATTCAATGTCAAGCTTTTGGCGCCTCTTGAGAGGTACGTGGTTTGTTTGTAATCTACGTTTGTCTGAAGTTGTTAATTTCGCCTGTATATGTGCTCTTATTTGAGCCATGTCGGCCACCGTAAATCTGGTACAAGTCACGTACCTCAAGAGCCAATAGCAAGAAAATGAATAAAACTAAAGTCCCTAACCCCCACGAGTAAGCGGGGGTTAAGGACCGGAGACACCCAGTACACTCGGATACACCAAATCTGCAAATATGGAAAGCCCCCCCCCCTCCAACACACACACACCTACATCTCATCCACCCCCCACTCCAACTGCTGCAGTCAAAGAATGTCCGTTATGGATCTGTACTGATCATGCTTTGTAAAACATGTCTTAAAGTACATTGGAGTATTTCTCAACTTAAAGTCTGTCTGTCTGTGCCATAAAACCAGGAGCGTGTGCTTCCTCCTTCATCGGTTAAGTGCGAGAGGGCGTCTTCTTCCACAATGTCTCTGGTTTCATCCATAATAAACTCCTGTTCTGCATCAGCATCAGCTTCTGTTTAGTCATTCTACTTCATTTAAAAACTTCTTTTTGGTTCTGAGTCCAGTGAGCCTTTTTTATGGATTTGATTGTGATCAAATAACTAAACTATCACAGTTTCTGCAGCAAATCCCCTCAGAAGGCAGTTAAATGTTGGTCATTGATCAGTTCTATTTGAACGCTTTCTGTAAGGAGACAGGCTAGATAAAAATGTAATCAACTTCCCTTTAAAGAAAGTCAGAAAAGCTGACAGAGACTGGGTTCTGGAGATTCATTTTTCACTTTTTGTTACATTTACTTAAAGAATTTAGGGAAACATTAACTGAGTCTGTAGAGTGGTTAAAATCTGCTGGCGTTTGGCCCCAATAACTAAGAAACTCTTGATCATGAAAAGAACATTAAGTATGGGTGTGTTCCTCGTGCATTTGGATCATTTGTTGACGGGAGAACTATTTTTTTGAGGAAACCAGATGATGAACGGCTAAAGAGACATAAGACTGCGGGTTCAGAGTTACAGCACCGTTTAACATCAATCTACTCCATATAGAATAGAATAGAATAGAATAGAATAGAATAGAAAAAAGTAATTCTAAAATTATTCCTATAAATGATAAATATGTTTTAAATTGGTAAATGACAACAAAGAACAGATGAGACCCAGACCTGGACAACAATAAAAAAATAAAAGTAACACAAATGTGTAGTAAAGTTTTAAAGAAAAAGGTTGATAAAGAATTTGCTGAGAACGTTGATAGAAAACTACAAAATAGTTTAAAAAATGAACTTGATCACACTGAAATCTGTGGTAAATTTAAAAAAATATGAACAGTTTGGTACAACAATAAGTGATATTTTAGAACAAACTACAAATCAGAATTTTGTTTTTAAAGGCTAGAAGGTTGTACATTTTTCTACACTAGAATTGTTGATATTTTCAGCCTCTGAATCACATTTCAGCACCAGCTCATAAACCAAATCTGTAGAACAAGGTAAGGTAACTTAAAACCACCAGATTGATGATCCACACACATTTAGAATAAAATGAAAGCTTCATGCATTTGATCAATTTAACAAAGAAAGGAATCCATAACTGCTTGGTTTGGTTCAGTTAATTGCTGGTGCTCGTTTCCCATCATCTCTAAAATGGAAAGTGATTCCAGAAGGGCTTAAAGTGATATTTTGAAAATGATTTTTCCGTTTTCAGTCAAAATCAAAAAGCTGTGTTGTTTTCTAGAACGTAGTTTCTGTAGACACGTTTTAACAAGTTTTAAGAGATATGGACAGCAATATCAGAGATATCCAGCCACTATATCCAGAAACGAGTTACATCAGCAGAGGATCCGACATGGCTGAACTGAAAACCAGACACATCCATAAACTGAAGAGGATTCACTAAGATAAAGACAGAAGTTGGTAATTAATGAGTAAACGCAGATGAGAACGAACCAGAACTTTAGAAGAACCCGGAAAACAAACCAAAACAAAGTTATCTGCCCTTACGACTGTCTTCTACGGGCATGCTGCGGGCAGCAGGTAGCAATGAACAATAGTTAGCTAGCGGCGCACACTCAGAGGGACGCTCGTTTTTTCTTTATAGTCAGTCACAGAAGGTAACCTCAAAGGTTTTAGGAATACTTCCGTTTATTTAGTTGATGACAAAATACATGGCCACAGTGCATTGTACCATGACACATTTCTACCCCTTACCCTTACTTACCGAATGTTTCTAGATAAAGAAGATTTTGTGGATTTCAAATGAATTTTACCCAAAAAATAGCAGCTCCAATAAGTATGACATGATGGGACGCGACACAACGAATTAATTGTAGGAAAGTTGTCTGCTAGAGGTCCAAACGACCATGTCCAACAGGCCTCTGTGCTTCCACAGATGTAGACATCAACATAGATGTCTGATAGATGTGTCCTTGCCCGGTGGGATGCTCATTTTCAGGAGTGGGACATTAGAAAGAATTGGATGTGTTGATGCCGATGGTGCATTGGTGGTTTTTGTGGTGTCAACATTCCTGCAGGGAAATAAGCGGGTTGTGCTTTACATGTCTAAAAACACTGCTACAAACACATGCTGGAGAAACTGTTGGTTTCATGGGATGGCTCAAAAATAAGACCCTTCCAGCAGAACGTCAAAAGAAGATAAAAGACTTCTCTTAAAGTGATAAAACTGACATTGTTATGTATTTTCTTTGTTACTTTGTTTAAGTTTCTTTATGAAATGATTGAGTCTCTGCCACCAAGCCTGGTTTTCTCCATTCAGGTCCTACACCACCAGTTCCTGACGGTTTATTGTCTGTCATTTTGGATTTTAGGAATTTGAAGGAAAACAAAATCTGAAAAAACCAAACTGCAGCTTCTACATTTTAATGAGTTGTTCAACACTTTGACTATCTCTATTCATCGTATGGAACTTTGGGTTGTGATTTCTGCTCTAAAAACATAGTGTACCACCAGTCAACCAGTCAGTGAATGCACAGATACATTCATTTACTTGTGGAACTGCCAACCCAAAGTCAGCAAACGTTTAATGCAGATGTAGCTCTTTCCTTATCTTTGATCACTGATTTTATCAGGTTTGTGTCACAAAAGCTTTGTAAAAGTGAATCCAAGATGAAGATTTTTCCTTTTATATCCAATGAAGAAATATTAAACTGATCATTTCAAAAATAGACCAAAGCTGTTGTGATTTAAGGCAGATAGTTCTATCTATTAGAAAAGTCATGCAGAAATAAGGATTTTCATCTAATATAAATGCTTAGATCCCAACAGTTTCTTGCCAAACTTTCAGTAAAAAATGTCTCTTTAGTGCAGAAATGTTTGTTTCTTCTCTTATATTTGTTCTGATATTTTAAGAAGTTTAATGACTGTTATGAAAGACAGATTTTAGTTTTTAAATTTTTTGTTCTGTCATTCCTGATTTAATGAAACTTTGATATGACTCAAACCAATCTGGAGTTTAGACATTTAAAACAAGTGAATCCTTTTATCTACTGATTGGACTGCAGGATCTTTCAAAATAAAACTTATTACTGCTTATGAAAGAATTCAGGGTTTAATAATCTCGAGAGAGGAGCCCAAAGAGCTCCTCTCTGTCTTTGAAATGAGTTTGGACATTTTTAATGAAAATAAAACTAAACAAAATGAATCATTTAAAGTCTTTTTAGGTTGGATTTGCCACAGAGACGACTGACTGGCGTCTGAAAAGCCACTAAGAATCCATAATAACATTATAAGCATGTTTATTGGTCACAGTTTGTGTTATAAAATCCTTTTTCATAACATAATTGTCTGAATCGTCAGCTATCCGGTTATCCGCATCATCAGCCTTACTTAAGGAGTTCAAGAGTTCATGAGTTGAAAAGTTCATGAGTTGAAAAGTTCAAGAGTTGCGACCTCGGAGTAATTGGGACAGCCAGGGGGCTTAATGTTAAATCCCCTAAAACCCAACAACAATCACTTTAGTACCACCTACCCTGTAAAAGTATTAGTATTTGCAATGCCATTTTTTAACTGCTATGCTCTTTTCTGTCTCCTGTTCTTTAATTGCACACTGTTGAATTGAGAGTGGGAGCCGCGCTGGTGAAGGCGTCCTTCAGCAGGACGGATCCTGGTGGTTCCTGCAGCAGCCTGAGGTTCTGCAGTCAGAGAAAATGAACCTCGGCTCCATCAACCACTAAAACCTCGTTTGAAGCAACATTTGTGCTCATGGGGCCTTGAAACTGGAGTAAAATGTTCAAATTCTTCACCTGTAACCCGCTGCAAACAGAAACATAAAAGCTGTTTGTAAAACTCCAAACTGAAGAGGTGTTTGGGATCCACTCTGTTTACAATTATCAATTCCAGCCTTTATTAGGCCGCTTTTGTGAATAATTTTGAAGCTTTTTGAGACATTTTTAGCTTTTTAAGCTTTTCAAATTTCACTCAAGGTTGATGATAAACCTGAAGACATCTTTAAGTTTCCAAAACGTCGCTGATCCCCGGAGATAAAGCTCTTGCAGGGTGGCCTCTAAGCTCTGGAGCACTCACTGATGGAGTTTTTTCAGGGAGAACTTTTGAAAATGTCCTCAGAATGCTGCTATTTCAATCACTAAATAATTTGAACGTGTTAACAACCTTAACCATCTCCTTGTACCAAAGAAGAATGGTTCAGCCGAAAGTGGAGATCATTATCTGGCATCTTCAGAACTCTCCAGCAGCTTCTTCTGGTGGAAAATGTTTTTCATTTTACTGGGTCTGGATGAGATAAGACGGCTCAAAACCACCAGATCTGCCCCAGAAGTGTCATCGCCTCCATCAGCAGCTTTGATCTTTCCTCACAGGTTTGATCCACATAATGTGAAAACAACCAAACCAAATGAAAGTGTGAAATTTTCAGCTTTTCCAGCCTAATCCGCTGAACAACTGGCCATCCTTCAGGATTCCTGTTCTCCTGAATGTTCCTTCTGACAGGAAGGGAACTCGTACGTCTCCACGTGAAGACTCTGCAGATGCTGGTGTGCTGTAGGTCGTTTTGGACGAAGGAACTTATTTTTCTCTGGTTGTTTTTCCTGATGAAGCAGGTAAGAGCTGCTCTGATGTGTTTCCCTAGAGATCAGTTGCTGCAACATTTCTGACTATATGAACTTTTTTTTTAAAGAGGACACAAACAAATACAGATTTGAAAGGTTCTGTGACAGCTTTTAGACTCTAAGACATCTTCTCCTTTGATGAAAATGATGCTGTAATCTCAGGAATTCATTTTCAGTTCTGGTCCCTTAAAAAAACAAAAACAAAAAACCCAAATCTGTGAATCTAAATCACTAAAATCTTTGTGTGATCAAATTAATCGAATTACTGTGTGTAATCAAACAAAAACTCGAGTTTCATTAGGGAGGATCAATGTGCTGTCTTAGTTAACCTGTATTGTGTGATAAACTGATTATGAAACAGGCAGAATTGGATTCAGGATTCTGGATTATAAATGTTGCTGATCCTTTTTAAAAACGAAATAATTTGTTTTTTACAAATAAAAAAGTAAAGTTTACTTTGAAGAAACTAGTTTCTTGTGTTTTATTTTTGTGTCGGTGGTTAACTTCCTGGAATCTTTTCGTCTGACAGCATCACTTACATTTTCTGAGGCTGAATGATCTTCACTTTCAGGGAAATCTTTGAGTCTTTGAAAATCTATTCTCCAAAAATGCTCAGATTACTACGTTTCAACACCATCATCCAGATGATTTAATCTCCATCCGGAGGCGGCTGTGTGTGATGTTCTGTGGAATAAGATGGAGCAGCTCGAAGCAGAATCTGTGTCACTGCAAACCCACACACCCATAACTAACTTCTCTGCATATTCTCGGAGCCGGCTGACATGTCAACCCTGACACGATGTGACACGTGACAGACAGATTGAACTGCGTACAAGATGTTAGCCATATTTTTGCATCATTGCTTCTCAGCAAAGCCTATCCTGTGTTGCTGTGCTGAAAATTCTCTCCCTGCGTATCAAAGTTAAACCAAACAATCCCATTAAACTGTCAGCCTTTCTGTTTCCGCATGTAGCTGACGAGACTAAACATTTCTTTTAAGGCTACCTGTTGTCTCTGCGTTGATTTCTTACCGAGCGTTTTATCCCTCTGTTTCTGCATCGTTGTGTTTTGAAATCTCTTCATTTAAACTGACAAGAATAACTCCCATTAAACAAACAAGAAAAAAAGCCCAAGAATGTCGACTCTCAAAATTAGAAGCAGGAAAGGCAGCAGTTATGGCTGGAAGCTGAAACTGCAAAATCTGTGACTGCCAACACCCTCACGCTCAAGTCTTAGTACCCGCTGTCCTCACAGGTGGATGCAGGGGTCAGCAGGTGGTCTGCATGAAATATCAGGGTCATAGACTGCTCAGTGAACCCGTAATGTTTTTGAATATTGTTCTGCAGGCAACAGGTCGTAATGAACACTCACACAACATAAGGGTATTTTTCATTGTGTCAACTCCCCCATATCCTGAAGACGGCACAAGGAGCCTGTTAGTGCTGTTCACGCTCTTTACTCGCAGCCTGACTTACGCTCCGTTCACACCGGGCTCAGAAGCGACCACTTCCAATGAAAAATCTTTGTAAACGCACACATATTCCTGTTTTGAACTTCTGTGTACGGGGACTCACTATCATGTACACCCCCTGTGTGCGGTCGGAAAGGAGTCAGTACTCACACCTTACTAACGACTAGAGTGTGGTGCAAGGACACCATACGACAGCATCACCCGTACATCATAAATGTGTGAAACTTCCATTATCCTTACGAATACTTTATGATACACTTACCAGCACGACAATGACGTCCCTTATGGTGTCAGTTTGAGCCTCAAGGGAACTGTAGGACACATCTGCGCTCCCTTCAGATGCAGCTCCCCTCTATGACCTTCCAAGGACCCGAACAACCCAAAAACCTGCAGAAGACATACGGGTCAACTTCCCATATGGATCCATGTGACTGAGGCATTAACCCTTTAACACCGGAGCTTGGCTCCAGTGTTTACAAGATTCTGACAACTGTAAGCCTTCAACCGTTTACATGAATAACGTAATTCTAATTCGTGATTCTAAAGCAGGAAAAAAAGGCCTGTGTTGATATGCAGCGCTTTTTAAGAGTGAAATGCTTATGCAATCCATGCAAATCAGCGGATTCTGTCAGGGGAAAAAAGCAGCTTGGCGCCATGATGCAACACGTTACGCTGGTAAAGTGCTGCATCTCCACGTCAGAATCAGCAGATTTCACGTTGATCGCCTAAGCAGTCACAGATTTACAGAATGTAAGTCAGCCTGTGTTATTTATTAGGTGTCATCAGCAATTACTCTAGTGTTTGGGTTACAAAGATCTCAAATAAAAAATAAATGGTTAAAAGTCCATTTTAAACAAAGGTTTGTTTTTGAGATAGAAGACTTTCAAAACCCTCAGTCTGAAAGCTTGATGACAAACTACTGTGCGTTTTCTAAAACACTGATTGGCTAAAGCTGGTTAAAGCATGTTGAAAATGAGCAGAGCAACAAACATGCAGAGAAATAATCATGACGTTTATAGGCCTTGATGGTTGGAAGGCTCCACAGCAGTCAAACTCATTAGAAAAAGAGAGGATTTTTTCTTTTCATTCTTCAAAAACTCTTTGTGGATTTCTTTTTTTCTAAGGTCCTTTCACGTTGAAGAAAACACGATGAAACGAACACTCATGCGGTGGAAAAGCATTCTCACACCACTGCTGTCTCTGCATGAAACAATCTGCCATCTGTCAGGCTGAACCTTCCACTTTGCAGCCTCCAATCTTTTAATATTTCCAATAACTTTAATTCTGCTTCTTCTTTTTGTAGAAACTGGATTTTTTGATGCATGTGAAGATCTGAAGTTAGGTGCAAAAACAATCAGCATGTTTTACTAAACTCAGATTTGATTTAGTTTATTTCCGTTACACAGACAGGACAATGTCTGCACATTTCACAATAAAAGCAGAATCTAGTATACTTTATTAGCATTAAGTCACTTTGTGTGATTTGTTTTCACTTTAATCAATCAGATTAAACAGTGAAATGACCTTTTCGTGTCCTGATTCAGTTATGTTTCAAGGATGCATGACCTCTGACCCCAATAATGCAGCTTCCTGCAGTCATTGTGTGTTTGGGTCTCACATCTGACACCCTCGGGGCCTTGGCGTTTGTCCAGCTGGTTCTGCTGCCCCATCTATTCCCCATCTGAATGTTGTTCATGGCTCTTTGTCATTTGGCACTTGGTGTGCCTGGAGTGCCATAGGGCCTACTCAGCATGCATTTGAACCTCCAAACATTCCTCCAACAATCTCCCACCAGCTCCTAGTGCTGGTTAGGACTGAGTGATGCATGGTGGATGTTCAGCCCCCATCTCCAGGCCAGTCGTCACCTCGTCTTGAGCCGCAGTAAACAAATGATCAGCTCATTTCCCCTCCTTCACACACTGGATGGCTTTGGCTGAAGCTCAGGTGCACTGCCTGTCCTTGATCTCCTTGTCGGTAGCTCCCACATGGATTTTTGTGCTACATTCCCACCAGGCTCGGAAACGCGCGTTTAAGCAACCACTGCCAACAAAAAGATGATGTAAACTCAAATAAAGTTCACACAAGTTCACAACAAACAGGCGACCGTGGCACAAGTGTTGCAAATCAAACCAGTTGAACTTTGACCAATCAGGATCTTGGATTTGGTTGTGAACTATTCCCAAAATTACCAACCATTTAAAAATGTATCATGAAGGAGAAATTCATCAGTGCAGTTTGTGACTGGCTGGAATTCCATGACACCAATTCTTTTAGACATTGGGATCACTTTCCTGGTGTGTGCGTAGCATTAGACTTGATCACATCTCCAGCGATGACGACTCTTTCTTAGTGACGTAGAGAACTGAGGATACCCGCCAAGGTTTCAGTCTTGGATCACAGGAGGAATGTGTGTTTCTATTTCAGTTCAGGTTAGATGGGCTTGTAGGACGTCAAAGACCCCTGGATTCAAACTGTGATCCTCTAGGGGTTCAAAGGTCAGAAATCCTTCCAGGTGACGTGCTCCACTGATTGATCCCACTTTGCCTCTCCAGGAAGAAATGTACCTGGTTGGCTTCCACGTCCTGCACTAAGAGGTTCTAACGATGCTGAGCAACGCTGCTTTGAAATGGTTTTATTTAAAAACCGACTCTCTAAAGACCAGTATTCTGTTTTCCAAACTTGAAAAGTTATGGTTTTATTCCATCTGGCACAAGTACTGAAGGACCAGATTGCTCTTGCTTCTTCTTTCTTTCTGCACCTTAGCGGATGACTCCTCTCCATAAGTGATGACATCACAGCGAGAACACCATCAAAAATGAATGGGGCCAAAATGAAGTTCAAAGAAATGTTTCAAAATCCACAAACAAAATCAAAGCACGCAAAAAAGGAAGTCTTGAGATTATTATGGGATGGCCACAGGAAGGACCTACAGCTTGGTGGCCGTTTTGAGACTAAGTCTAAAATATGGTTATTTTTCACATTTTCCCACAACATTGAGAAAAAAATAAACTTTTGTTTAAATGATCTTTACAGAATTTCACACATGCCATAAGATTAAGTCTACAACCAAAATCAAAATTTTGTTGACCTTTGACCTCGGAAAGAGTCCGTCCTCTTGAATTAAAAAAATTATAATTATCACCTCCCAACTCCTCGAGCATCATTGGGAAGCTACGGGGAAAAAAATGTTGGTTTTAAGGTTTGTAGATTTTGAACGGCATTAGCATGACGAACTCACTAGCGGCGTTCTCCTGTTGCTCGCACATTTTTTACCAGAACATTGAAAACATTGAAGACATGAATGGTTGGCTCAAGCTGAACCGAAAGACAAAACATACAGTATGATGATATCAGGAATGTGGGCGTGGTTAAAAAAAAAACCTTAGTTACCCAGGAAATCAACAAATGTACTTTTTGTCAATTCTTCTAAAAATTACATAGACCTGTTCGTCACCCCCAGGCCACCCAAAAATCATTTGGTTGCTATGGAGATAAACCAACAGAAAAAGCAGCTATTCTAAAAAAGTTTTTTAATGAATTTGTCACATACAGCTCTAACCAGGGTAGCAGAAAGGGGAGAGAGAAGGGCGTGTAGCAGCCGCTCAGCCAGTGGGGGTAGGTCAAAGGGGGCAGCAAGGGTGGGGCAGGAAGCGACTGTAGTCCATGCAACGCCGCTAACAGGTTCAATTTTTTTTTCCCTTATTGATATAATGCCAATGCAGGTGCTCAAAAAGAGATCAAATGCACATTTTAAGAAATGTTCATGAAGTTGAGATTGAGCATGACAGGAACAACCAAATAAAGACAGGAGTACTAGTATGGTTCCGGTAGTTCATGCCCGTCATCCCTCTGTCAGAATTTAAAAGATTGAGTTTAAGGAAATCACCAAATGTTTTCAAAAACCCAGTAAGACTTGTCATTTGTATGATCTTTTTAAGCATTCAATTCCTAAAACATGTTTGCTTCGATAAAAGTAGCATAATCCTGCCTTTAGCCAATTTTAGCCTGACTGCCTGGCCTTTTTGCCAGACACAGAGGATATGATGGGTCCTGCATCTGCCTCACCACAAAGGGCGAGGAAGAAGAGCTCTCACTGAAACTGATACCCAAAAAAGTGGGCAAGCAGCCATTGGATAATGGAGATTGTTCCGCTCCCCTGGTGCCAAGCCATGGCCCTCTTTATTCTTCAGCAGGACACGGCTTCCTGAGAGGACATATTTCATCATTTCATCCTCAAGCGAAAGGCCTGCAACACAGAAAGTGCGGTTTGAATGCTGCAGGGCTCATTTGTGTAATTGACACTATTCAGAGTGCACAGGGCCTGACTGCAAAGGAAAAAAGGCGTGAGGCGGATTTCTGAACACTGGTGTGGAAAATTAAAGGGTTGTCTCAATGCACTGTGACAGGAATTTTCATTCTACTCCAGAAATGTGGCATAAGCAGAAATCTCTGCTCGCCACAAAGGCCCAGAGTCCTCAAAAGACTTTGCTGGCGTCCTGTTTCATGAAATTTGCAGAGAGAACCCCTGCAGCGCGGGCTCTGCATTCCTGAGTTCTTCCATTCCTGGCATCTGTGAGGCACAAAAAGCCCTGAACTTTGATTGCATGATAAAGCTGCCTCACCTGAAGGGGGAGGGGCTTACCTGCATGAAAGGTGCTGCTGTGTTAGCTCCTTAACAACCTGAAGTCTCCTCACATGATCACAGTGTTCCAGACAGGGTGCATTCCTCCGCAGCTCCATCAAAGTGTCTCTCTGTTCAGGACAGCGAGCGCCTGCTGTCGGGTAAATTCTCCATCAGACAGGTGACTGTCAGTGAGCTGTCACAGCAGCACTGAACTTAAAGTGGGCCAAAACTCCATGAATCCTTTTCTCTGACCGGCTGTGTCTGCTGGATCTCAGTCTCGTTTGACAAATTCTGGGAGTTTTCTTTCACTTTAGTACATTAAAAGTCACTCCTCAGACCTTCTAAGAAGAGAATTCTGTCATTAGGTTCACTTGAAGCAGGTTTCTACGGTGGCCCTGAAGTGTAAACCACACGAACAAACCCCGCAGCCCAAAAAATATTAAAAACAAACACCACAACATTAAAAAAGAAAAACAAATCATTAACAAGAAACATAATGTTTTAGAAATCAATACAAAAACAGGGCTGCACGGTGGCGCAGTGGTTAGCGCTCCTGCCTTACAGCAAGAAGGTTACCAGTTCAAGTCCTGGCTGGGGGACCTTTCTGTGTGGAGTTTGCATGTTCTCCCCGTGCATGCGTGGGTTTTCTCCGGGTACTCCGGCTTCCTCCCACCGTCCAAAAACATCCTTCACAGGTTAATTGGTCACTCTAAATTGTCCCTAGGTGTGAGTGTGTGTGATTGTGGCCCCTGCGACAGACAGTCCAGGGGTGTACCCTGCCTTCGCCCATGAGTAGCCAGGTTAGGCTCCGGCAACCCCGTGACCCCGAAAGGGATAAAGCGGATTGGAAAATGAATGAATGAATGAATACAAAATTACATAAACAAAAAAAACACATTTCAGAAAACAAAATAATTTCCAGAGACCAAAATGTTGAAATGTTAAAAAACTAAGCAAAATAAGAACTTGGAAAAGGCAGGTATTATGGTAGGGATGTAATGTTTCATTTTAACAACCATCCCATATTGGAATCGGTTCATTTTCAACAGTTTGATTCACAAACCTAAAATTGATCTTTCTTCAAACCTTCAACAGTGTGACTCAGAGATAAATATCTGCTACTGAACAGGAAGTTTAACACATTCCTTGTGTTTCTTCAAGATCATCAAGTGTAAATAAATATGTGTACCAACAAACAAGTAAGTAAACAAGAATGAATGTCAAATCCATTCCCATTTGAGTTTGATAAAGTTCATTCCACTGTTGTTTTTCCACATCAGACCAATCCAAAGGAACAGTATTAGAACATTCTAGCACACTGTATGGTCACATGTCTTTGCTAAAGTGTTTCCACACATTGAGCTGGAATGATGCTTGATCAGTTTTTGCTGCATCACGTCTGCTGTGATGGTCGTTTTTACGTTATGGTAGAAGAAATCCACCATGTCTCAATCCAAATGGCGTTTTTAATATCAATATTATCAATGGATCTCATTTTGAAATGGTTTTTAATGGTACAGGCCAATTCGACTCGATTAACAGTTTGCCCACAGACAGATCGCAGGTTCAGAAATCGATTCATCAATTACTCGATTAATCGTTACACCTTTCTATAAAAGAACATCACTGATTTGGAACGGTGATATCGTCCACCAGAAATGTGTAACTTGTGTAACTAATATAACCGGCTCTTTGAAAGAAATTTTAAAAGGCCTTAGATAAGACATGGAGAGGTGATCTAAACTCCCTGTCTTTTGTTGGAAGGGTTAATGATGCCTAAGCTTCTAAATGTATTTCAGGCTGTACCAGTCTTTGCCCCCAAAATATTCTTTAAGGACCTATAGAAGCATTTGTCTTTGTTCATTTGGAAAAGACATGTCCCTCGCATCAGAAGAGAGATACTAGAAAGACAAAAGGAAGATGGAGGGCTGTCCTTACCCAGCTTTTTCTACTTTTACTGGGCAACAAATATTCCCAAACTGCTATGTTGGATTAGGGATAACCCTCCAACTTTTAAACATTAGATAGAAGAAGTCATGTCCCATTTAAAACTTAAATATTTGAGACAAAATATCAATGGGTCTATTCAATATGATTACATAACACTGCAGCCTTTCCTTTGAGTCTGACACTTTCAGTTTTTCACCTGCTTACTGAAACTAAAGTTAACTTTATTCTTAAAGGATATTTTGTGTTTTTTGTATACTTTATGCCACTCATAGTTTGACAATTTCTTAGTTAACAAAGCCTGAAAAATCTACAAAAAGACTGTATTAATATCTTACACAAAAAGACGTTTCTTTAAGCTTCAGAGGAACTTAACTTGCTGTGGCGGCGTTGAGATGTCCTTTGATGTGAGGAAACAAAAACGGTGGAAATGTTCATCGTCCCGAACACGGAAGAAACTTAAGGTCCCACATTGATGGGAATTCTGAACAGTAATCCGTCTCTGAAAGGAAGCAGAATCCTGAGCTTGGTTTCTTCCTGTGATGGATGCAGTTGATGACGGAAAGGAGCCGCCGCCGCAGCAGAGACGATGACCTGCAACAGTCGTTACAAAACTGACCGACTTCAAAGTCTGAGGGTCATGAAAAACAAAAGACTTTCAAACCAATGTAGATTTTTCACTGAAGATTTGATCAAACTTAAAGCTTTCTGAAGATTTGAATTTGTTTGGTCTCCTGTGACATCGATTTTGCTCTTACGATCTTCTGGACCGCTCTCTCTGGATGAAGTGAGGAAGGAGGTCTGTGGACAAGCTGTAATCCAAAAGATGCTTTTGCTAACGCTCCATGAGTCATGCATAAAAAATCGGATTTACAATTAATAAAATGGATCTTTGTTTAAACTGTGTGGGTGCCGAGTCTTTTTGGAAAAGTAAAAATGTTGGGACATTTTTGCTTAAGCTGCCTCGTCCCATTTATTTTTCACATTTTCATTTACTTGGAATGTGTTTTCTAAAGCTTTCAGTTTTCACCTCCTACAAACGTAAAGTCTGGTAAAAGGAAAAGTTTGAGAGGATCATTCAGAGCCTGTTGCTGCAAAACTTCAGAACTTTTAGTTCACGTTGTGCTCATTGAACAAAGATCAGAAGGGTTCCTCATCATTAATGTGGCAGCTGTAAATGTGGAATGCAGAACTGCATTCAGGAATTATGCACTTTTCTAAGGTCCATGTCTCATTCTAAACGGAGCAAATTACAAGGTAGTGTCACTTTACCAAAAAGGGGCTCTTTGACAATCAAACCTTAAGGGCATCAAAAGACACACATGTATATTTTTGCATCTTTTCCCAGATTTGGGCCTCAGCGATCCACAAACATTTCCTTCATGATGTTCTCAAACCCAGTTTCAGATTCACACGGACTCCAATAAAGCTAAAACATCTCAGAGCTGATCCATGGAAACAGGAGACACTGGGGGCTTAATTTAAAGCAAAACCAGTTAATGTTAGATTACGTTGGTTTCTCTCTCTCACACACACACACACACACATATATATATATATATATATATTTATATATATATATGTGTGTACGCACACACACACACACACACACATATATATATATGTACGCACGCACACACACACACACATATATATATATATATATATATATATGTACGCACACACACACACACATATATATATATATATACACACACACACACACACACACACACACATTATTGAGAAAAGTTGTACACATTAACAGAAATCTTTTAGGATTTTTACACTGAATTAAAACAACAATACATATTTTTTCACTCATTTCTAAATACAAAATGTAATGTGGAAATAAATTAGAATTTTTAATAGATGGCTTTTATTGTCCATGTGGAAACAATTTATGAATTTTAATAGACATTTATGATATTTTACATGTGAGGTATGAAAGTAGAAATGTAAATACTAAAATTTGATATGACTCACAATTAGGTCCAGGTTTTAGAATTTCCCATTAAATTTGCAAACACAAATTTTACCCAGATCAGAAAATCTATTTACCCTTTGTGACATTCAAAATTATCTTATTGACTTTTGTCTTTTATGTATTATTTTTGAAAACTTATTGCAATTTGAACGCGTCATTTTTAAATTTGTCCATTTAGTCTAATTTAAGTTGTACTTGTTTTTAAATGTTTTTAATTATAAATTATTTTGCCATACCTTTTTGTCGCCGTGTGGGGACAGCAGAGCTTTTGGGTGTTCCAGAAGGAGGAACAGGGTGTTGTTGCAAAAGAAGAAGAATGTCACCTTAAGGGACACTTTGTAAACGTTAGTTTTAGAGATTATTTATTCTTTGGTTGAACATTTTTAGATAAAAAGCAACCATTTTTTTGCTTTTTTTTTATTTTTGCTTATACTTTTTTTTATCTTCATATTTTAAATTCGGTTTTATTGCTCTGAGTTGAGCAAAACTGTCATTGGCTTGTTTATAAAAATTCCGAGGGTCAGTGAAGGCGGCTAGAGGAGCAGATGAGGAACCGTAGCAACGCAGTTGTAAAGCAGCTGTAAAGCTAGTGTTTCCCGTGATATAAATGTCAAGATGCACCTGGGTGTTTACGGAGACCGCCTAGTATTTTACCTGTAGGCCCCTTCATGCTGCTACATTCATAATGGAGCTCTTTAGTGAGCCAAGCTAGCCCCGCTCGTGGATTTTGGCTTCGTCGTAGCCCCGATCGGCTAGCTAGACCGAGCCGCCGTTAGCTTAGCTAGCTCGGTAAATATGGCGATTGTGTCTGGATCGTGTTCCCGGGTGAGCAGCTCCAGAAACGGGCCCTTAGTGTCCGCCGCGCCATCCGCGTCAGTCGGACAGTCTCAGCCCATGATTGCGGTGTGGGAATGGCAGGATGACCAGGGCTTTTGGCGACCGTACAGTGGCCAGGTCTGTGCCCACATCGAGCGGTGCCTGTCCCCGCGGGGCCACCGGGGAGGCGCACCAAGCTCCACCAGCATCTGCCTCGGACAATCAGACCCCAGTCTGTCCCCCTACCTCATCGACATACCGAGCTTGAAGCAGTTCAGACAGGACACAGGTAAACCGCTTCAACTCCAGGATTCAGATCAGATTGACCATTTAACCTGCTTTCTACATTTCTGAAGTGATTTCAAACTGGAAGTCAGTTGGTCCAGAGAGCAGCAGTTAACGTGTTGTTTTTGTTTTGTTTTTAGCTAAAAGTACCCTTGAAGTTTGTTTTATGAAGTATACTTAAGTATAAGGATAGCAAATAAACTAGTATAGACCATGTAGGTGTAGTGTAGGATGTATACTAATGGAATACTTCTTCAGAATAACATTTTAAGTTTGCAGTGATTGGATGTTCTATAAGAGTAAAGTTCCAGTGTCTCACTTTCAGTAAAGACTAAGTATCCTTGTAGTACACGTGCACAGAGTATTTTTTGCAGAAGGTTTTCTTCTTGGGTTTCCTGCAGGAACCACTCGCTCCGTTCGCAGGTCTCTGTTCCCCCAGTCTTCAGGCCTGGGCAGTGGGATTTACTGGGAATGGGCCAACGATGAAGGAGGCTGGACTCCGTACGAGACCAGAACTTCCATTCTTCTGGAGCACAGCTACCAGGCCCGCCAGGGGACCGCAGACCTGGGCCCTCATGGATACAACTACATAGTGGACCTCACGTCTTTCGCCCAGGTCAACAAATCGACAGGCTTCAGGCGGCAGGTGCGGAGACTGGGCAACTCCCCGTACCCGCTGGCGTCCCTGGGGCCCCCGGCCGTCCCCTTGGGGCCGGCCTGCTCCTGCCAGCAGTGTTTGAGCCACAGCAGCACGGGGCCCATGCCCAGCCGCTTGCGACATTCCTTTTCTTCGGGGAGTCTGAACCGACCCGGCCTGCAGGGACCAGGAAGGGCAGCGGCAACCCACCCCACTTCCGTCTACTCGCCATACCCCCGGAGGCCCCACTCTGTTGGGGGAATATCCTGGGGCAGCCCCTGGCTCCCTCCTCCCTCTGCCAGTCAGATTTCTGCGTCACATCTGAGCAGCACCCCCAGTGCCAACGGGCTCAGGTGGGTTCCTCTTCTCTGTCTGGGGGTTTGGGGTATCTGCTAAAACACTAAAGGTCCCATCGCTAATGAAATGACTCACATGAAAAACTCAAAGTAAATCCTTGTTTTGCCTGAAACAGTAATGCTAAACTGCATTCATGGATTTGATTCATTGATTTTGTAAATAAAGATTCCTCGGCGTTGAACCCGACAGTGGGTGTTGCTGTCCTGGGCTCTTCCATTTCCCTCCCGGTTGTCTTCCTGCCTCATCGCTGACTCGTTCTGTAGAGCAGCAACGTGTTTTTTCAGGCTCACTTCCTGTGGCTCCTGAATGCATCAGCTGACCTTCCTTCCTCCTAATCTCGGAGGCTTTCACAAACCAAACTGGTTTCTGCTGTCAACAACGCTGAAGATGCAGGTCATTCCAAGTTCTACTGGATGTGTTTTAGGAAAATCTGTGCCTTTCGCTGATTCTCCGGATTTCCACAGTTGTTGCTTACTCCTAATGTTCCCTTTGGAGGTGTTGGGGTGCTGCTTCTGAGCCTCAGGGAGCTCTTCCTGTTTGAGATTAGCATTTTTGTTCACTTGGACCATCTGGCGGTGCAGCCTCAGTTCACAAGAGTGTTCATGTTCTGGTAATAGCTGCAGAAAGTTCCAGCAAAGAGATTTAAAGAGGCAAAGTTGAGCTTTTTTGTTGGTTAGTGTTTAGGAATTCCTTTTTTCCGTCCTCACTCCAGAGTTAAGAGGAACTGGAATGTAAAAAAATAAAATCGGACGCTCACTTCAGCCTCGTACAGACCGCTCCGTTAAACTTTTGTCAGACATTAAACCAGTCTGTGGCCTGACATTTAAAGTCTGATCCCCCTGTTTGTTAGTATTACATTTTTACAGGAGTAAAAACCTAAAGAACATTTTATCTGCTGCGTTTGTCAGGTTTTCCCTGCGGGGAAACTCTAAACGTTTAAAAAAGGCAGACAGTTTTACCTGAACTGAACCAGTGCAAACACCTGAACTTTTCTCAACAAGCTGGGCGGGTTTATGTGCATGAACTCAAATACTCTTACCTGTCAGTTTGCTTCGTGTTTCCTGCTGTTTACATTCCTCTGTCAGTTACTCCGTTATTTGACCTTTTTTAAAACTAAAACGGCAGCTATTATTCCTTAGGAACCAAAAGTCAAGAATTAGAACCCATTTTTAATCTGTAAAAATGTCAACAAAAAAAATCTACTAGAAACTATGACGTTAGATGTTAAACTTTACGTTCATGACAGTCAGCATCATTTTCATGGATTTTCTCAGTAATTTCCTGATCCTCTGCAGCAGTTTTCCTGCATTAGATGCTGTTGTTGTCTGTGACAAAGACAAATTCAGAATGAAGAAAAATATTCTGGATGAGATGATTTCATGTTTATGAGAAATAAATCTTCCCATTTTCTTTCTGAATTTTATTTTTTACTTTGACTTTTAAAGTCAAAAGAAACTTTCTGTTGCTCATTTACATGTGGAACCATGAAGCTAAGTGACCTGCAGATCTCCCAGGAGTTTAAAAAGATCTAGAGCAGAGAAAAAGTTTTTCCTGAACCGTTTCAGATCCTTAATGGTCAGAAACTACATATATGATAGATATATGATAACCTTTGTCAGGATTAGACTGAATATATTTTGAGCTGTTCAGGTGCAGAACCTGTTCCTGAAGGACATGAAGTTTAGCGTTTCTTCAGTGGGAATCCTTTTCCTCACAAAGCTCAGGAGCTTGAATGAAAACTCCTCAGCACGCTGATGTTCAGGAGTGGGTTTCATTCTGAGGGAGAACATCAATGTGGAGATGTCTGCAGAGAAACCAGGAGGATCTGCTGCTCAGAGTTGCATGATTGAGGACACTTTGAGGACCTTCTGTTGTGACGTTTTACAGACTGATAACTGTCTGAGCAGCTCTGCCATGACGAAGCTGGTTCCTTCAGAGTTTAGGACCAACAGTTGCTCATTTTTCCAGGTTTTCTGGCTGATATTTTGGCTGAGCCGGACTGACACACCGGACACGAACGCCTCAGGGGTGTTTCTGATCTTTGTAACACTGTGGCGTCTTCTCAGTTCTGTCTTTGTTCTGCCCTTCCTGTCGGTGTCATTGTTCCTGACGAGTGTCTCTGTCTGTTTCCTGGCCTGCAGTGTTCCTTCCATCTCCGTGCAGCTGAACGGCTCCACCAGCGTGAGCTCCGCCCTGGCAGGTAAAAGGGTCACTGACCACCCGTCCTCCACCTTTCCTCCGCTCCGCACCCGTCCACGCCCTCTGTGACTTTCAGGAGTCACATGTATGAAGAGAAGGAAGTCAGACAAACAGACGTGTGCTAGATGTCAGGAAAATCTGACGCTGCCAGATATGATAATCTCACAAAATCCGTCCCAAACCGTCAGGGTCAGATCTGACCCTTCATGTTCATTCTGTTTTATGGTGGACAGAAAACATTTGAATGAACAAAGTGATTCCTGCCTTCTACACTTTAGCTTTAGCTTTGAGTCAGCCGACTTGTTTTTGTTTTACTATTCTCTTATTATAAGCCTGTTTTAGATGGACACAGACTTTTTTACTCCTAATAAATGTAGTGCCATACCTGCTACTCTTTTTAGACTATTTTCCATCACTTCTGGGTTTGAAGTGGTGCATTGTTTACACAATCAGCTGTTGCTTAGCAACAACAACACACCACCAGAGAAGTGACTGGAGAGTGCTGTTTTTATTATGTGTTTATCTCTTTCAACAGAAGTATGGTAACAGCTTAATATCTTCATTGTGGGATCAATTCAATTCTATTCTATTTTAGGTGAATAGACCGTAAGCCTTGGCACACATGCGCACTTTGGTGAATCAATTTTCCCTGACTTGTTCTAAATGTAACCTGGTGTTATGACAGTGCCCCTGCGACAGACTGGCGACCAGTCCAGGGGTGTACCCTGCCTTCGCCCATGAGTAGCCGGGTTAGGCTCCGGCAACCCCGTGACCCCGAAAGGGATAAAGCGGCTTGGAAAATGAATGTATGAATGAATGTTATGACAGTAATGGCAAAGGGGGAATTCAAGAGGAAAAGTCGTGTTCACAAGAAAGTCCAGTCATATTCACACCACATATCTTAAAACATTAAACCAAATATTGTGTTGAGGAAATTAGGAAGATTTCCATCTTTTGTTGCTTCAAACACTAAAAAACCTTCAAATGCTTTTGCTGTCTGAGCAGAAACTTGACCCGAGTCCCTCAGCAGCAGCAGAAAACTCTCGGGTTTCTTCTCCTTCCCGGCTCAGTGGTCCGGTTCTGGGCTGACGAGCTGCAAGTGAATAATTACAGCCATCTTGGGGGAAGCTGCTGGACCAGAACCTCATTAAGGAGAAGCACCGGACCGAGACTTCAGCAGATCATTTTCAATGGGGGAGGTCGCTGGTCCTCTCCAAACTCACAGTTTTAATACTCATTAAGTGGTTATGAGCTTTCATGGTAATCTGTGCCAAACCTAATACAGTTCAGTCTGTCGTTGGGTACATCCCATAATGATACTGCAGCTCTCGGGCTTTATTAGAAGCTGTAGCTGCAGCTCCTCTGCATTCAGAGTCCAGCTGCAGATGATTCATGGAGACGTTTTCCTCCTGAACGATTGAATCGTTCTTAAAGTAGGAGTGGACCTGCTTGTGTTTCTTTTTGGTTCTGCAGTTCTATGCTCCTCATCACGGTTCTGTTCTGGACCGCTGTGATGACGCATCCGTTCACAGAAATGACAGGCGTCCATGTTCTCTTGTACAGCATCCCGTCCAGATGGTCCCTTTGAGAGGACACTTCCCTGCGGGGATCAGTCTCCACACGTGTCCTGATCCTGATGAACAGAGCCGGACCTCGGCCTGTCGGTTCTGGTCAGCAGGTGGAACTAACGCAGGCGGGTCAGGAGAACCACCATCAGTCTTTACCACTGTTAACATAAACCGATCGTTTCTTTCACTCAGTGAGATCACAGAAAGATGGGAGAAAAAAAAAACTAATTTATTTCAATAAAAAAAAACAGGATTAATGTCCACCAGACTTCAGCTGGTTTGGTATCAACTCCAATTTACTGGAAAATCTATCATTTTTTTTAAACAAGGTTGACTCCTGAAGAGCCGGTAAAGCTTCTGTCAGTTCAGTTCAGTTCTAGAACCTGATTATCTGCAGAAGTTCAGGAACTTTGGATCCATCATTGTTTGACCTTCAGTCTCTCCTGGACACAAACAAGAAGCTGCAGAAAAGCAGTTTTTTAGATTTAGACAGTGAATCATTTTCTCTAAAAAAAAAAAAAAAAAGGATTTTCCGATATTTGAAGTCATTCACTTGTGAGAAATCAAAGGTTTGACGTGTTAATGCTCTGAGCTGCAGTCAGGCTTCATTTCTCTGCCTCACAGTAAACAAAAATGGAATTTGATTGTCGTTGGTGAAAGTTCAATAAAGTTTAGTGAAATGTCAGCAGGGTCTCACCACATCCAGCTGCTCCATGCTCCACCTGCAGGACGCCACCTGTCCAGATCTGCCTCGCTGCTCCTTTTCCAGCTTCTCCTGCCCCTCCTGCTATAACATCACCTGCATCAGGTGTGTTCAGTTTGGCAAGAACTTCTGGAAAACGAGCAGGTTTGTGAAAACAGAGCACAGGACCACGCCTTTCCCATCAGTCAGGGTTGTTTCTCCAGAAGGAACACGTCTCCATCCAGAAGGAAGTCCCCCCCATATCGCTCTTAAAAACCCTTTATTTTAACCGATGATCCTAAAAGTAACAGTTTTTCACATTTTAAACTTTGATAATTTTTTTCTTTTTACAATTCATAACACTTCTGGGTTAGGGTTCATTGTTAGGATTAGAAATAGAAAAACCTGTATTATTTCTGCTTCTGGCCAATGATGTCAGAGACCTTCTTGTCTGCAGTCAGGTCCCTCTCATTTGTTTTGTGTCAGTTCATGTTCTGCAGAACTAAAGTGAGTTTAGTTCACTGAAAGGTTCTGCTATAAAGCTAGTGTCATCAGAAAGGACACAAGTCAAGAGATTTCATCCCATAAGGAATCAAAAGTATGGGAAAATATCTGTCAAAAAAAGAAATGTATGCATGAAGACAAAACTGTGCACACATTAAGCATTTGCAAATAAAATAAAATAAATACATTTAGTTTTATGTTTAACATGTCTGTTTTGAATCCATATTTCTCCTGATAGATGACTGTCAAATACCTCACAAGTTCACCGCCGTTTATTTCGAGTCACGAAACATCGATTCAGCAAAGTGCGCACAGCGAGAGAGAAAAACCACTCCTCATCAGGCACTCATAAGCTATTTACAAGTCTTTATTTTTTAGCATGACTTTATTATGTAAATTAGATCATTGATAAATTGACATAATGTCACCGCCAGCCTTCATGTAGCAGCAGTGACATCATTGTGGTTTATAACAACAACGCAATCGAATAAAACAATGAAACCACATTTAGGGCTGTGTGGATAAAACCTAAAACATCTTCTGCCGTGTGCCAGCAAAAAAGAGATCAGAAGAAGAAAGTTGGCTATTCTGATCCTCCCAAAGTTTTCTTTCTTTTGAGCTTCAGTCGGCTGTCAGTTAGCTTACTTATCTGAGATTTAGCCGTCTTCTTTTTTTTTTCCATTCTCTTTTCTCGTACGGGCTGCCTGTGCCTGCTACTGATGGGCGAAGGCGTGCGCTGGTGCGCCCACCCCGCTGGTGCGCCCACCCCGCTGGTGCGCCCACCCCGCTGGTGCGCCC
>BSAI01000201.1:25089935-25180869 GCA_036245035.1 Adrianichthys oophorus
CCCACCTCACTGGTGCACCCACCTCACTGGTGTGCCCACCCCACTGGTGCACCCACCCCGCCGGTCCTGGGAGGCTGGTGAATGGCAGAGAGACAGGGATCCCCATCTCTGCCATTTTTGTTATTTAGCTTCATATTATTATCGCCTCTTTTTTAGACAAACATTGACTTTTTTTTAACCTAACAAGAAGCAGGCCTGCTGGTCTTTCTTCCACCATTTTGGGTCTGATCCATCGCTGCATTGTTTACACGATCGGCTGTTGTCACCTGGCAACAACAAAATGTGTCAGGAGACCGCCGTTATCTATGTTTTTATTCAACAGAGTCGTGGTAGCAAGATCATTTCTCATCTATGGGATCAATAAACCGGCCGATCAAAGTTAGATTCTGACCATCGACAGCTCCTGATGTCTTTAGTGGACGTTCTAGAAGATTTAAAGGTTCTAAATTCAGAACATTAAACTGTTATTTTACAGTAACAAGTGACTCATCCAGATGTAGATTCACTTCTCGTGGTGTCAGAGTTGATGTTCACATCGAGGTGCTGAGCGCCACTCCTGTCTGCAGGCTATGTTTGAAAATGTGTCGCCGTGGCAACATTTCTTCTTTTGATTTGTTCCTTATTTCTGCCCCACCCTGCCCCGCTCCCACGTCACTCCATCCCATCCCACCCCACCCCGCTCCAGGCATGGCCTCCATTTTGATGTCAGCAGTGGGACTCGGCGTGCACTTCACCTCCGCCCCCCTCCCTCAGCAGCCGCAGCATCAGCTGCCACCGCCGCCTCCTTTCTCTCTTCCTCCTCCTCCTCCTCCTCCTCCTCTCCTCCCCTCAGCCAGCAGGCCCAGCAAGCCCCCCAGCAGCAGCAGTTCAGTTAGGAGAGCAAAGAGGCAGCACAGGAGAGGTAGCTACCACGCCACCCACCCAAACTCCACCTGTCCTGCTCCATCCCTCTCCACAGGCTACATCTCATCCTCCATTCCTGCATCACTCATCCGCCTTCAGTCTGAGGGAACTTCTCCTTATCAGACTCTCCTCCAACCAGAAGATCAAACTTCTTCTTTCTGCTTCTGGCTTTGTTTCCTGCATTTCTGAACACATCAGGTTCTGATTCTGACGAAAAAAAGACCAACTTCACCCATTAAATGAGTGAAAGCCACTGTGGAGATGTTCTTCACTCTGAAACAAACCCTGAAGAAGATGGTTTCTGACAGGGGTGTGGGAATCCAGGCCTCGAGCGCCGGTGTCCCACATGTTTTCCAACCAACCTGCCATTGAAGCTCCTTATTGTCTAAACACACCTGGTCCAGGTTATCAGCAGCAGATGAGACAGGATTTCTCGAGGCCTGGAGTTTGACACCCCTGGTTTCTGGTGAATCGATCATTTAACCATAAATTCACCGACCGATTCTCTTTAAAGAGGCAACAGTAGGGGAGAAAACTAGAACCGTCTTTTCTTCATCTCTTTACTCCGTTCCATCGCTGCTTTCTGTTGAGATAACTTCATCCTGTAGGACCTGACCATCACTGAACTGTTTTTATCAGATCTTACTGAAATGTTGGAGCTCCTCATGGTGAGTTTTTTTAGTTTCTAATAAACAGTTGCTGCTGTTTTCATAAAGTTTCCTGTGAATATTTCTTGGAGGATTTGTGAACACTTTTTAGAGGAAACCATCTCATTTCACCAGAATCTCCTCATTTTTGGTGGTTTGTATTTTGGTTCGGATCCTTCAGAACCTCCTGCTGTGTTTCCACCGACAGCTTCGGCTCAGAAACCTGAGGAGGTGATCCAGCGTTACATGGAGGTGGTGTCGGCGGTTCCAGATGAGGTACAGCCCGCCTGTCAGGTTCTGTGTTGATTTGCACTCATCAGTGGAGTCGGAGGAAAGGGGCGTGGCTGTGTGACATCACCTGTTGTGCCGTTCAGGACTGCATCATCTGCATGGACCAACTCTCCAATCCGTCCGGCTACGAGGCGGGCTCATCCGAGGACAGCAGTCAGATCATCGGGCCCAGCAGCGTGGGGAAGTTCGTCAGATGTGGCCACACCCTCCACATGCTCTGCATGCTGGCCATGTACAACAATGGAACAAAGGTACGTCAGTCACGGCGCTGTTCAGACGGGGATAAAGGTGTAGTTAGTTCAGAGATAGAAGATCCGTGTTCTGCCGTCAGGCCTGGGATTCCTGCCAGGTTTGATGGGAGCTTAAATAATGAAGAACCTCTGAGATGGGTCATTGGGTCAACATTACAGAGGTGGTATCCTGGCAACGTCATGATGGTTAAAGACCTCCAACAAGTCACGGGAGTTCACTTACACATTCAGTGAGGGAACTTCAAATCTTACCCTGTTTTCCAGCTGATTAAATATAATTTCCTTCGTCTAAACTTAAACAAAATCCACTTTAGGGTCTGTTTAGAGTTGGGTCACTCACTAATGGATCTCATATAGAGATAGACATATAGAGATGTCAATAGAGCCCAAATAATGGCAGAATATCAGGCAAAACCGAGATAAAATGACTAGACGACACCTCACCCATCGGACAATGAACCAAGAAGGGGAGAAGGAATGTGAATGGAAGCACTTGCAGGAAAAAACCCTGAAGAAGAAGAATTTAAGGTGGAGCTACAAGGCCCTCACAGAAACCTTTAATGTAATTACCCTGCTTCATAAAACAAAGACTTTCGCTGAAAACATGGAGGTTTTAAAGAACGCTCAGAGGACGCCCTTTGGTTCCGGCAAACTTCATCTGTTTTAGTTATTCATTCACAGTTGTAGAAGGTTTGAAATAGAAATAAAGAAGAAATATTGCTAATTGCTATTTTGACTGTGAGATTATTGTTAGAAAATCAGGAGACATTAAAGTTTACAGGCTGGAGAAGTCTGAAGATTTTATCTGAACTATAAACAGATTCCTTCAAAAGGTTAAGTTTTGTGGAGAAACGCCTCTTTTCTGTAGCTCCACCTAGTGTTAGTACAAAACAAAGTTGTTTTTTAAATGTTGATAAAAAGGTCGATATCGGGGGTCTCCAGCCCTGTTCCTTGTGCCCTGCTTGATTAGCAGCTATATTTTTGTTTTTAAACTTAAAAAGTGAAATTCCTCTGTTCTTCCAGATTATAAAGAAATCCGTTAGTTTCACTTGTTCTGTTCCAGTTCACTAAACTGTTAGGTTTTTTTGATTTACATGTCGATTCAATAAAACCAATTTCTTCAGAGAGATTCAGCTGCCTGACATGCAGGAGATGCTGGTTCTGATGATGATGATGATGGTGCTGATGAAGCACAGAGAACATCATGTTATGTTAGTGGGTGGAGCTCACCGGGTTTCTTCTTCTCTGCAGGACGGCAGCTTGCAGTGTCCTTCCTGCAAGACAATCTACGGGGAGAAGACGGGCACGCAGCCCAAAGGAAAGATGGAAATTTACAGCATCGGCCAGTCGCTGCCCGGACACCCGGACTGTGGAACCATCCAGATCATTTACAGCATCCCTCCTGGTATCCAGGTACATCCGTACAGTTATCATCAGGAAATGATCAGGATTCAACATTTCCTCTTTTGGTTCTTTCTAGTTTTACATCTCTAGAACTTCTTTTAAAAGCAGAACATTTGGAGCTCTTATTTAGTGATTTTTGCTCATCTGCAGTTTGGAAAAACCTTTCAGAATCCAAAGGAACATGAACACCAGCAGAAACTCTTAACAGAGACCCGATGACCTGCGTTTAGGTCTGGGTTCTTCAGGAGCGGATCCCTGTTCTTCCTGTTTCAGAATCAAATTCCTTAAATCAGAATGAGACTTTTTGGCCTCTTGCTGTTGTTGCTTTTGCCGACTGAACGATAATGGACTCAACTTTGGTTTTTTCAGCAGACTCCTGGCCAGTAGAGACGTTCCCTAATTTAACAGCTTCATTCTGAGTTTTGCTCTTTAACTATACTCTACGAAAAACTGTAAGTGAATACCTCAGTCATTTTTCTGTCCAGAAAAAATAAACTGCATCCACTGCTGCCTGAGAGAAATAATCTTTGGGAACAATCAAAATTATTCTGGTGTCTGTTGAAACAAAAACGCATAACTGGAGAAGTTCATCTGAACTTTAGAAGGTCTTCTGCACCTAATGAGCCAAAATAAAGCAAGGCTACATAAGGGGTGATGGGATGTGTGAGGGTGACCACTCCACAGCTGTACTTTGAAACATGGAAAAGTTTGATTTTGACTTTTTAACTTTGTTTGTTATAATATTTATGACTAGAGGAAAACATTTACCCACAAAACATGAATCTTCTTTAAAAAATGATGAGAAGAAACTGACTGCTCTTTATTCACGTGTTTTTTCAGAGAAGCTAGCATGAAGAAGGTTCATAGAATCCGTCAAAGCTCAGTTTCCTCTGAACTGAACTGCTGTGGATTCTTCATCAGACAAACAGCCAGTTGTTTGTTTGTTTTCTGTTCCATCTGACTGAGACAGAAACACTTGAGTATAGAAAAAAAATGTTCAGAACAAGTGAAACAAGTTTCAACCTGTTAATCAGGAGCTTTTTGGTTACTTTTGCTTTAAAGCTGTCAAAATCTGGTTTCAAACGTATTGGTTTTAAATAAAAAGACTTTTTTGAATGAACTTATAGTTTTCTCTTTATTAACCTCTTTGTGTCCTCCTCTTCCTCCTCTTCTTCGTCCTGCAGGGTCCAGAGCACCCTAACCCGGGACAGCCGTTCACCTGCCGAGGCTTCCCTCGTTTCTGCTTCCTCCCGGACAATGACAAAGGCAGGAAGGTAGGCGGAGGAGAAGATCCCCTTCCTGCATGTTCCTCAGATTCTTTTCTCTGAACTAAAGTCCCATCAGGCCTGAGCGGGTCATCAGAGCGATTCTTGCCGGCTCTGACACGCCTCTCCCTCCTGCAGCCTTAGCCATCTGCTCCACCAATAATCCCGCTGTAATTCACTGATGGAAAATTGGATTAAATTATTCCAGTTGTAGCTCGTGTTTCAGCCTCACGCTCTTCTGGTCCTGCCGGGATGCTTTCAGCCCCGTGTGGGGGTGGGATGGTAAAAATATCACACAGGGCCTGGAACCGCCTCACATGAACAGCAGGAGGCGCCACAGAGGAGACCAGGAGGTTTTTCAAGTTCTATCAGAGCCTCTTCATATAGTCTCTTTCTGTCATTCGCTCCTGTGATTGTTGTGAGCTGCTGTTCTCACAAACACTCAGATGTTCCAACCTAATGGAAACATTTCCATTTTTGAGCAGAGAATTTCCTTAAAACCAAACCTGAATCCGACTTCTTTCATTCTTCTGATGCGGAAACATTTTATTCTCTAATATCTGAGGTTCTGCTAAACGTTTTTTCGGGTCAGAAAATCACCGACTGGTTTGTGTTCTGTCTTTAAGGTTCTAGAGCTGCTGAAGGTGGCGTGGATGCGGCGCCTCATCTTCACCGTGGGAACGTCCAGCACCACCGGTGAGCCTGACACGGTGGTGTGGAACGGCATTCACCACAAAACCGAGATGATGTCCAACCTGTCGGGTCACGGATACCCCGACCCCAACTACCTGGACAACGTTCTGTCGGAGCTGGCCTCGCAGGGCGTGACGGAGGACTACCTGAAGCCCGCAGGAGGCAGCAGCTAGGCCGCAGCCTCCACGCACTCCCCCAACCCGCTAGTAAGACCGGCGGGTGGAGTTCTGTTGCAAACGGACTTCTGTGCCGCTCTGCCGAACTCATGAAGCACTTTAGAGCGTTCCATGACTCCAGATCCCAAACGCATGCAGTCGGGTGTTTCCCATCAGACCTCTGAGACCCCAAGAAATTGCAGAGCAGTTCAGGCTAAACGCAACCGCTGTAAATAAAGACACAAATGCGAACAAACGCTGTGAAAACCTTCATTTGTTCTTACAGTCAAGCTCGGTTCTGATCGGGTCCTGAAAGCAGCAGTAGGCGGGCCGTCATGGAGATTCCTGCAGCATCACTGCAGGCGCGTTCGGGAGGAAATGGTGTTGCTACGGATTTTCATGAAATCACACCATCAACTAAGAATTTTTATGCCATTTGTCCAAGCGCTGGAAGGGGCCAGAAACAAGTACAAAAACACGTACATTTTTTTACCATGGTGTCAGAGATCACTGGTTTCATTTCTGAATTACCATTAACTGAAAAAAAAAACTCAGTTTATAGAACTATGGAGAATTAAAAAAAAGAGTGGAAACTAAAGCTCAGAAAACATTTTCTAAAACGTTTGAAGGGATGGAAACCCTAGAGAAATGTCTTTTTAAAGCAATTTTGTTCAAATGAATATTTATTGAAAGCAGAAACCTGTGGAAAGGAAAAGGTGCTGAATCAGATTCACTGGTTTCTGCAAAAACCTCCAGAGGAAGAGGATGAAACAAGCTGGAAGGTTTTCTTTAGATGATCGGGCCAGCTTGGTACTGATTCTGCTTCCATGTGTCGGGTTACGGTCTGTGAGGAAGTTCTAAGTCCAAACAGTTTTGTAAAAGGGGACAGATTTGATGAGGTGAAAATGTCAAACAATCCGCCTGTGTTCCCCCTTATTTAGACACTTCCACTGTTTCACATAGAACAGAAACATTAACATAAATTCATTTTTACCAAGATTACTGTTATAATATATAACATATAATATATATTTATAAACCGAAAATAAAATGAAGAAAATGCCTGTCTGGAAAACAAAACCTCTCATCAACATTAAATCCGGGCTCACCTTCAGTGTTCTGTGTAAACTTGTAAATCGTATGAACATCCTTATTCCAAAATACAAACCTCTCTGGTTTTAATTGGAGAAATAAATCTGTTCGTCTGGTTTAGCCCTAAAGGTTCTTCGCTAACGTTCATGTCATTGCTCATTCCTCTCAAAAATTAGCGGAGTCTGATTGCATCCGTGCTTGTGTTGAAGACGAATGAAAAAGATTCAACCACGCTCTTTTCCTTTTCTCTCTATATCAAATGAAACGTCTTCAATTATCCAAATCACAGGATTAAGATATTGCTGACAACTTTTACATTTTATTATTACAGTTGACCTTTTAGAAATAAGCTAGAAAGTTTCACAGAAGGATCATGTGACACCGTTCCCACGTGTTTACAATGGCTAATAACGGAACTTCACCAATCACAACTAAGAAATCGTAGACAGTGCTGGGGGCGGAATATTATGGGTTTTATGACAGAAGCCTGTGGGCCAGACTTTGGACATGCCTCTTCTAAGTTCTTGATGGAAATGTTTGCTGCAGCAGCTGTTCTGGACTGGTGTTTGGGAAATCTTAACTCAGGATTTCTGTGAATTCTCTGGACTCTTTTTCATCATTTTGGCTTTTCCTTCAGGTTTTGAAGCTCAAATGTCCAAAGTTTCATATCCCAAAAGAGGACAGGAGAAGAGTTGAGGTGCAAGGCAACACATTTTATTTGAAAGGCCTAAATGGCGTTAAGGTACAGCATATTAAATATAGTTAGTCCAGAGAGTCATGGCAGAAGAACAGACCATTCTTTACATGATACATTCAGGCTGACTTTAATGACGTATTTATAGGTTCAAAGGCCGTTTGCTGCGGATGAATCTGAACTCAGGTGAAGCGCTTCCTCAGTGTGCTGATAGTTCCTCAAAGATAATATTTTACATCCCTGCCCGTAATGTTAGATTTTAATAAATAGAATAAATAAGAAGTACAAATATGTGAAATAGTTCGGGACCAGATGCTCGTCAGACGTTTTTGTCAAGTCAGTGGATGGACACCAAGATGAGAAACGATGAGATTTTAGATTTATGTGAAAAAACCCCAACCAAAACAGGATGATTGAAGAAAACCTGCATACATTCTGCTGCTCGTCCGCTGGAGATGACGTCCTCCCATCCCACCCTCGCTGCAGTTCTCCTTCAGTAGTTCACCTTCCCAGGAACCTGAACGTTCACGCCGCTGTAATCCACCATGTACATGGGCCACTGCTGCAGAGGCACAAACACATCAGGTTGAGTCTACAGTCACAACTGAAGGTTTGTTGACCTTTGACCTTGGGAAGAGGTCACCATCTTGAATTTTTCAAAAATATCCCCTTTGGTACCTTCTACAAACGTAAACTCCTAGGGAGTTCGACCTCCTAACTCCTCGAGCATCATTAGGAAGCTACTTGGGGAAAAAATGTTGGTTTTGAAGTTTGTAGTTGTTGAACAGCGTTAGCATTCCAAAAAAAGCATTCCCCTGTCGCTTGGATATTTTTACTGGAATACTGTCAAAACGGACATGAATCTCTGGCTCAAAGTGAACAAAACAGAAGAACATGTGGTATGAACATATATGAATGTGGGCATAGTTCACAAAAATCTGTTGCCAAGAAAATCCAAAACTTTACTTTTGCCAATTCTTCTAAAAATCTCATCGATAAGATTATCCTTCAGAATTTTGCAGATGCTGGAGAACTTACATTTAAAGAGTATTTTCACTTTTTCCATTTTTACAAAAACAGACTTGCTATCGTTTTAGAATCCAACAACAGTTCATAAAAACACTCACCATCACTGGAATCTGATTGGTCGACGGGGCCAGGTCGGAGGCGGAGCTTACTCGACTACTCTCCTGGACTCTTTTGCGTTTCCGGCGGTTGGTGGAGGCGTCTGTTCCCACTGAAGACAGGAAACAGAGCTGTGACTTCCAGCCCCTGACAGAGCTTCACTCTACACCAGAGCGGACACTCACCCGTGTTACACGCCTGGCTGCAGATTTCTGCAAAAGGCCTGAAAGAGAAAGTGGCGTCATTTCTGGTGACATCATATTTGCTTTGGCCTTCACTACAGGAAACATGATCTGCTTCTGCTTTTCTCCTCCATTTTTCCTGCTTTCTGAAGGTCTTTGATGTCAAATCACCATTTTCTTTGCTCTACATTTATACAAGACAACTTTCTGTGACGTTTCTGGATTATAATCCAAAACATAAATGAGCGGTAACGATCTGAGCAGGTTTCTGCTGAACTCACTGCAGCTGGCTCTTGATGTTGAACGTTATCTTATCTGCGGCTTGAAGGATCTTCTCCAGGCACAGAATGTCGTAGGTGTTGGGGTTTCTGAAGGGAATGTCATCTGGAAGGCCGCTGACTTCCACAGACTCTGGACTGCCACGGATCAACTTATATGGTACCACGACGGAGCGGTCCAGGCCCAGAGCCTCACCTGGAGGACACAGTGGAAGGCAGCGCACACGCGTGTTCCTGAGCGAATGTCTCTGGGTTTTATTGAAATTTAAAGATCTCAAAGGTTTTCAGATCAACACAAAAATACAATCTTGCATGTAAACTATTTGGGGTTTTATTTACATGAGTTAATTTATGTCTTCATAAATGTATGGTGAAAAGCTGCAGGGGCTCTAATGGCGTGCCCAGAGGAACACCACACAGAAATACCATATTTCTTGTTGAACAGCTCCTTGACCTGCTCTCGCAGCACCACCTTCTCCCCCATGCGGTTCATCTCGTCCTCATCTGTTGGAAAAATGAAGACGCTGAAGAAACAAACTCCATCATTTGAGGCTTATCGATGATCAAACGTCTTCTCACCACTGATGGCGGCGTAGGCTTTTTTTAGTAAAGTGACTCGGCGAGGAGCTGATGGGAAAAAGAAAAGCGGATGAACCTCGGCGTAAATGATTTTGAGTGTTGTTTCTTGAGAACGTAGATGAATGGTGTACCTGGTTTGGGGATGAGTCCTTGGAAAGGTCTGAAAACAAACAAAAGCAACTTTTTAATGATAAATAGAACTGTTTTTGATAATGTCGACAAACATGTGGGCGGGGCTAAGGATCCACCTGATTCAGAGATAAAATCCTGTCAGAGCTTTGAGTTTGGTTCTGGTTGCTGGTTTGAGTCTCTCTCAGTAAAAGGGCTGTTTGCGGATAGCAGGGTTTCAAACCTGGTGATGGTGAAGCTGATCTTGTCGGCGACCGCCAGGATCCTCTCCAGGTTCTGGGAGCCGAAGGTGCAGGGCTTCCTGAAGGGGATGCCAGGGGGGAGGCCCTCGATGATGACCGAGTCCGGGTTGTTCTTGATCCTCTTGTAAGGCACTTGGACGGGGTACTTGATGCCCAGCGCTTCCCCGTACTTCCTGTTGAAGAGGTCCTGGACCTGCTCGCGCAGCGTGTTGGCCAGGTCGATGCGGGACAGTTTAGACTCCATGCAGTCTGCAGAGGCAAATGGACGAGGGTTTGAACCCCAGCACTCAGAAAGAACTGCAGCGATGTTCACACAACGATGAGGACACCTGAGAATCCAGGTTTCTTGGAAACGGCGGCAGAGTCTTCTGGCGTCACTGGTGTAGTATCCTTGGCATCAAGTTCTGCAGAAAAACATCTCGGCTTGAAATTTTCAACCATACACAGAACGTGTCCTCCAAACTGTTGCTTCATAGACATGTGGATCTTTATTTTCTCAAAGTCTCAAATGTTTCTTCGTTTCTTGAAGATTAATAAACTCATAAAAATCATAGCTGAAAAAATGGATTTTATTCTGTAGATTTTTCATGTATTTGATCTCAAATCTTGTTTACAGTGTGTTCCAAATTATTCTGTAAATTGTATTTAAGTGTCAAAAAGATCTAATTCTTTGTTTTTCAATGAAACTGATGGATGCTACTGTGTCTCAGTGCTCATCTCAGACACACGTGATCATCAGTTTACCATGTGAGCTCAATAAAAGGACAATCTACTAAAGAAGGATGTTCCAATGTTCAAATACTGTAGTTAAAGTGCATTTGAAGGTTTTTAATTCTGAAAAAAATACTGTTATCTTTAGGATTGTTGGCTGCAGTGGAGCCGGTTAGTAAAATAATCATATATTTTGTAGTAAAAGTACCACATTTGTCATAAATGGACTGAGGATCCCCACTTTCTGAAAAGCACTTTGCCACTAAAGAAAAATCTAAGAATTTAAAATCAAATAATACATATATAATATAAATATATCAAAGAATTTTACTGATACCCCTCAAGTTAAAAGGCTTCATATTATTCTTTACCAGCTCGTGTCGTTGAGGCTGGGGCAAATGGAAATCAGATATTTTTGTCACGATTGATTGTATGGATGCCATCTTTAAAAAAGGCCGTCATTCAGAAAATGTTCTTGTGTTTTCTGAAAGTGGGGGTCCCAAAGTGCATCCATGCCAAATGTGTTCTTTTACCACTAAATCCATGTTTTGTCTGAATGATCAACCTAACTGGCTCCACTATCAAGGTATAAATGATGGGAGAAGAAGTCTCTCTGATCAAGTGTCAATCATCTGAAAAGCTCTACTGCCAGAGACTGGTGCCAACCTTCCACCACCCAAGGACACCTCAACATACAGGCGCACAAACTGGGAACCGAACCTGCAATCTTCCAATCAGAGGTCGACCGTTCTACCTCTGCGCCATGGCCGATGGGGATGGGAGGCATCTCTTGTTTCACCTGTTCAGTCAGAAGCTCCGGCCTGAGGACAAGCAAACAGGACGTTCAGAAATGAGTCGGAAGCTTCTGAGATGGCGGCGGTGAGATGAAAGCTTCATTACCGTTTGATCACAAATTGGATCTGACCGCTGGCTGCCAGGATCTTCCGCAGTTTGGCTGCGCCGAAACAGTTGGGCCTCCGCAGGGAGATCCCATCTGGGAGGCCGGTGACATACAGATCCTCCGGGTACATCTGGAACCGGGAGTATGGCACCTTGGTGGCTTCTGAAAGGCCCACAGCTTCAGCTGAGGAAGAGGAGGGAGATGTTTGGTAGATAAAGAACTCATAAAACACAAAGGTTTCTTCTTCCGTTTGCTGGAAGAAAATCAGATCTCAGCGCTTGATTTGATTGCAAGTATAAAAGTGGGGGGCTCCAGAGGACGTGGAACACCAGCACCCCCCTTGGGGCTCCATGACGACGGGAGGCTTACCATACTTCATGCTGAAGAGGCTCTCCACTTGTCTCCGCAGATGAAGGATCATTTCCCCGATATCCTCCAACAGAGTTCCTCCTGAAGGAGAGAAGAGCTCTTTAGTCAAAGGGTTCAGCGTGTCTCTTTTTTGTGTTTTCGTGTCTCCGTGAGCAACAGGACCACCTTCAGAAGGTCTGCGGACGCTCTGCGAGGAGGCTGCAGGTGACAACGCTTCAGCTGCCGGAGAAAAGAGAACACATCAGCACCAAAATGGAGGATTTACAACAACAAACCCAACAGATTTCTAAGGAAACTCCAGAGTTTTACTGTAATTCCTGCATTTCAGAAGCTAATGTGATCTGTCAGAGGCTCAGTTTCCCCTGACAGATTTGAACATTAAAGTAGATCTGCTCTCATTTAGGCTTTTCTTTGATTTAACATCTTTTACTCTCTTTGGTTTGTTGCTCGTAGCTTTTAGAACCAAAACTAACACTAAAATATGTCTGCAGTTCCTTTCAGGAACCCACAAATGTAATGAATTTTTTTGAGGGAAAATGTCCTGATTATGTTCATGTGTGCTCATTCTAATCTTTCTACAATTATCATGCTTGTTAAATTTAGGGTATTCAGCTCAAACAAATGTTCATAACACAAATAATGCCTCAATAAATAAAAATACTTTTCTAAATGTTAATTTCCTTTATTAAAGAAAACTGAAGCAGTAAAAACTGCTTCCTCTAAATCTGAAGAACCTTGAACTCATGCAGGAGCTGAAAACGAAATGTCTGCTTGTCACTTATGGCAAAGCCATGCCACACCATCACATGACCACCCCATGTTTGACTGAGGCTGAGGTTGATGTAATGGGATGCTCTCCTTCCAGAAAGTCCCCCTCACTCTCCCCCTATGACCCCTGCCACTGGTCAGAGCTGCACGTGACTTTTCTGCTGGTTTTATCTCCATAGCAACCATTTTATTTTTGGGTTGCTGGGGGGTAAAAAATGTGCAAGCCACAGCAAAATGCCATACCAACGCCGTTCAAACTCTACAAATTTGAAAAACATTTTTTTCCCCCCAAGTAGCTTCCCAATGCTGATCGAAGAGTTAGGAGAAGACAGATCAAAATCTGTAGTTTAAATTTGCAGATGATCTATGAATACTAAAGGGGATTAGTTTGGAAAATTCAAGATGGGCAGATTCTTCACAAGGTCAAAGGTCAATAAAACTTCAGTCGTGGTTGTTGACTTAACCTGGTGGCATGTCTGTGAAATTTCATGAAGATCACTCAAACAAAAGGTTTTGTTTTCCATTTTATGCATAAATAAGAAAATCACCAAATTTCACATTTTGCAAAAAAAAAAAATGTCCGCTAAGCTGTAGATCCTGTGGCCATCCCATAATAATTTCACAACTTTCTTAGTGGATTTGGAAATATATATTTTTTGAGTCTCATAAGAGGCTTCGGCCCCATCGGGTTTTTGTTGATGGTTTCTCCCACTGTGATGTCATCACCTTCACCATGCAGAAAGGTCATTTTTCCATGAAGGGTCAGACAGAAAATCATCTTTTCATGATGACTTTGATTAAAACACAAACGTTTCCTTTAACATTCAGGATCCTTCATCCTCCACGTTTTCAGGGAGGAGTTTGAGCGTTCCCGCTGCAGTTCTGCATTTGCTGCAGAACATCAGCCTACGGCAGACCGGATCCTGCTGAGCTCATTCATAATGAAACATTCAAATGAACGTCCAGAAGTAACCCCCAGACCCTCTGAAGTCCTTGGGAACTCGGCGTGAAAAGCTGCATCATGGTTCTAACAAACTGAGAGTGGGTTGTTCTGCACTCACCTGAATGGGCTCTCCTTCAGTGGTCATTGATGAAAGAAAAGAAAACTTCAACACAGAAATAATGAAAAGAACAGAAAAAGAAAACGCCTGAACTCTATGACCAAGATTCCTTTGAGCAGACTCCTCCTTCCATTGGAGTTTCTCCCAAACTCTTCACTGAAATAGAAGTTTCTCTTTTCAAAAATAAAACTTTAAAAATCAGAAACATGTGGGTAATACCAAGTATGGAGCTACGACTTTGTCTCATTGACGAGTTTGACTTTTCTTTTTTTTGCTGCAATCTTTTAGTTTATTAAAATGTTTATATTCATGTTCGGCTTTTTGACCATAAATTCACATTTATGTCAGAAGTCTGACAGAAGCAGGATGGACTTACCCGGCATCACCCACAGGTTTCTAAAAAGTGCAAAATGAGGTTTTTTCTGTTTCCATGACGACTCCAAGATGACTCCGCCCCAGTCAAAATATCACCATGACAATTATGTACCTCGGGGGAAACTGTTACTTATCTTTATATTTTCCATCATTACAATTTAAAACTTTAATTAAAAAAAATTTGATTTTTTTTTTAAATTTAAAATCTTATCAGAAGTCTGTTTTTATATTTTTTTGTTTTTCTGAATATTAGTGACTTCCACATCACTGTTAATATCCATCTGTCTTCAGTTCCTCAATGTTCTTCATTTTTCCATCAATTTGTTGAATATAAATGGAATTTTTTAAAATTTCAGGAGAAACGTTACTGAAACATAAAGCCTGGAGATGACAGAAATAACTGTTTTTGTTTTATTTAAAGTATTTTTGTTCATTTTATTGTTTTTACAACCTGAATCATTAAAAATATTGCATAGTATATCAAATATTTATTCAATGATTTTAAATTAAACATTTCTTTAGCATAAATGATAAGTAAAAAAGAAATAATGCAAGTGCGAGGGGGCGGAGTCTGCTCAAATATTCTCGGTAGGTTCCACAGGGCTTCAGGGAGGGTAGGAGCTCTGTGAGATCTGGGAGAACTGACTGGTTTAGTCTCTCTAAATGTGGTGGGCGGAGCTAAAAGACTGGATCTGTGATGTTCACGGCGCATCGGTCCAAACCCGTCCCACTTTGTTTCTGAGAGGACAGCAGGAGATGCGGCGTGCTCCTCACAGGTGAGAGCTACAGAAGGAGGAACGGGGGGAAAGGAGAAGTTTTCAGGTGCAGATTGGAGCTACGTGTTACGGGTCGGACTTTCTTCTGAGGAGGTGACAGAGTGGAGATCAAAGTGTCTCAGAGAGGTGTTTCATACGTGCTGCAGCTCATTTGGCTCACAGAAGAGCCCGGAGCGTGAGCTGGGAGGCTTCCAGGAGCGTGAAGGAGAGGAGGAGGTGGTGAAGGTGAGGATACCTGAGTGGTTCTCCATGGGGTGGTGGGATGCAGGAGGAGCGGTGGGGGCGGGGGGCGAGGATGTGCCTGGACAGGGCGCTCCTGCAGCGGGCTCGCTCACAGCCTCGCTGGGCTCCTCCCCGCTTGTGCCGGCATCTGCAGACGAAGGTTCTTCTTTCAGTTCAACGGTTACAGAAGAGCTGGTGGTGGTGGATGGTTTGGTTAACAAACTTGATGTTTTCCAAAAAGTTTGGACTAACTTGGATGGAGAGTGACCTGCAGCATCACAATCAACAGATCTTCCTGAAAAAACTTTTTGGGTAAATTTGCACTTTGATGTCACATAGAAGAGAAGAAATGAGCCCATTTGGAAACAAAAACCCATAAAAAACTTTTCCTTTAGAACATTTTATTAAAAGTTCAAATCTTTGGAATAAACATTACTGTTTGTGTTGATCGAAGGTGGAGGTAAAATCCTATTTGTGGTTATTTTTTATAATTACATTTTGCACTAAAATGCAAGTTAAACTAAATAATCCTTATAAAATACAGATTTAGCTCACAATATTTGATTTCTGATATTCTGCCTCAGCATCATCTGGACTTCAGAAAAGCAGATGCTGCTGGTTTGAGAGTTGATGCAGTGAACGCTCCTCTAAAGGTGCCCAGCCTGCTTGTAGTTCTTTGTTCTAATTTTTTTAAGAACAACAAAATCAAAGAATACAGAAAAAAAATCAGAGTAAAAAAAACACCCCAGCTTTTCTTTGCTTTCTATTAAATGCAATACGCTTCCACACTGATCCTCCACAGACCTCGGTCACTTTTTTTAGGACTTCATCTGCAATTACAATAAGGTCTATTCCACTCTATTTACTTTCAGAAAGAACCAAAACTGAAGTTTCACATTTCTAGAGTGAGTTTCTCTGAAAATGACAGATGTTAGCTTTTGTTTGCAGCACAACAGCTTCTCAGAACTGTTGGAACATTTTTGAGGATATCCAAAAACTCACCAGGCACTGTGATTTGGACGACTTCTCCTTCTGGAGGCTCTGTTTTGATCCTCCTCAGAGGAGCGCAGTCTGCTGAAGGACCTGTGGGGATCAAACTGTCTGTAATGATGCCGTTTACCGCACAACAAATGGTTAAACAGCTGCAGACGCATCAAAATGTTCCATGACAAGCTTCAGTGACCGGTTTGAACGTTTACCTGCTTCACATTCGGCCAGAGGACTCACGCAAGCGCTCGTCGATCTGTGAAGCAAAGAGACGTGATCAGCAGAAGCCAGAAATCTGGGTTTTTACTCAAACAATATCCAGGTTTTAAGTCTGTTAAAGGAGCTAACAGCAGGCAGCGACAGTCAGGCCAGACGCCGGCGTCACAGGGTTTGAGCCCCACCTGCTGCTGTGAGCGTGGCCGACCAGCTCGGCGGAGGTTGGCGTGCTCAGACTGTCGCAGAAGCCGTCCTCAGGAGCGGCACCCAGCTCACTCTTCCCCTCCTCCCTTGCAATCTTTCCTGCAGCTTCAACAAACAAGTCAGGAAGTAAACAATCTGCATCCCTTAATAAACACAAACAGGAAGGATCAGTGTTGCAGTTACTGACACTCTTATTTACAGTCACATGACCTTATGACATAGCCCGACCATGGTCGCCCAATGTTGGAATTTTGGAGAGGCCCAGCGCCCGAGGGCAAGGACCAGAACCATGGAAACACAGACACCCCCAGGCTCAGATAGGATGTGACCCCCTGCTCATGGTCTTGCCAAAGAACTAAAGAGGAGCACAGGAGGCCCGCACCCAAGAGACACGGCCACCGTTCCTGACGGCCTTGTTCCCTCAGCCAGGGATGGTGTAGAGGACAGAAAATCAGAGGTCTTACCTTCCTTGTGTAATGTATATGTGTGTGTGGGGGTGTGTGTATGTGTAGGTGTGTTGGGGTGTTTTTGTTGAGGCGTAAAGGGTGTGTTTACTAAAGGATGCAGTTAAAACTGGGGAGTAGGACACTGAGAGGACATCTCCTGATCGCTCACAGTGATGTCCAAGCAGCCTCTTAACAGAGTACTACACGTCTAAGATGCACTTAAAACCGAGAGAGGGGGCAAATCCATGCGGCAACCACGGGACCACGGGCGACCACTGCCAAGTAGCTCCGCCCATGAGGTGCATCATAAGCCGACCCCCCCCCCCCTTACCCTAAAAAGTGGTTAAATGAGGAATGAGGGCAGGTTAGGGAACGGCTGCCAAACTGACCAAACTGGAACTGCTCCCCTTTAACACCACCCCCTTGTGCTCACTGGAGGAACTGCGCTTCCAAGTTTGCCTTAAATGTTGAACTAGAAATCCTTTAGTGTGTGTGGAGATTCATCCAGGGTCAACCGAGCTAACGGCGAGCATGATGGCTGTGTTTCATAGTGTTGTCTGTCAGAAACCAAATATTCAGACTGAAACTCAACTGGTGTTCCTAAGAGTATTGGGACTAAATGAGGGAGGAGTCTGAACCCACAAATGGGAGTCAAATCAAAATAAAAGCAGAAACACTTTTTTTAATCAAGGCCAATAGAGACGAGACTGAATCACAACAGCAGCGTTGTGTTTTTCCTCCATTACAACTTCAAACATGGATGGAAATGTAATCTATACATCAGAGCAATAAGAAAAGCAGAGGTTCCTGCACCTATTTTGTTATTTCAACCATTTCATAAAAAAAAAGACAAATAATTAAAATAATGGAGTGTGACTGAAGGAATTTAGAAACGTTGAGCTCAGTTTTCTCTTGAAAAGCGTTTGTGTCCTGATTACAGGTGTAGAATCTTGAAGCAGTTCCAGCTAGAGCTCCAGCATTTAGAACAAATGTTGTTGGATTACAGTTCAGTGTCTGTTTAAATAGTGTCAGAATACAAAATTGATGTTCTGACTCAAGAATGTTTTCACACACAGGTTGTAAATGTAAATGGTAAATGTTTCTTCTAGATCAACATGTTTCCTTTAAATCAAAAACAGCATGTCAACACAACGGGATAATGTAATTCAGGTGAGAAGAGGCTCGTGGAATCATAAGGTTTTGATTTAAATAAGTTCTCTGCAGTCGCGGAACACAATGTAAGTGGGGAAGATTACGCTAATGTTGTAATAAAATTTTAAATCTTTGCTTCATGGAAACAATTTCCAGAATCTTGGCGGGTAATTAGAGACGCTGATGTAAGGAGTTAGGGAGCGGGCGTCTCGGTAATTGGGCCAAACGGCAGCTCACATTCTGATGAAAATGAAGTTAGAAGAAAAACAGAATTAATGAGACTCTTACCAGTGAAAATCCTCTCATCAAACATCCTAAAAAAAAAAAAGCAGAAACAGGCTGTTAGTCACCGTGCATTTCATCTAAGCCACAGAGTCAAAGCCAGAAAACCGCCACGGACCCGCAGACGGAAAGAACTTCTCGGTGGATTATAAGAATAAATATTTAAACATGTTTGGTATGGTTAGTTTCAGTGTCATTTCAGCAGCAGATTACGTTCTACTGAAGCTTCAGTCCCAGTGATGCTGTTGGACAGACAGGTTGGAGTTTAGAGCAGGAAACCACTTTAACATCACATCTTCTGTCATGTCCCTATGATTTATTTTGAAGAACCAACAGATCGTCTTCCAAAGTAAGAGCTTCGTTTGCCCCACATCTGTGTGTGCAGATCGTTTTATTTTGTTTTATTCATTCATGCCGAGCATTTCCACTGTTTTTCAGATGGAAAGTTTCTTCATATGATCAGATTTCCCATTTTCCTAAAGGAAACACAACCTTTTCCCCCCAAAAATAAAGTTTTTTCAAAAACAGCGGACACTTTCCTGTCCTTTCATGAGAGTTATTTAAAGGTCTGCAGAAAACACTAAAAAGGTTGACAGGAAATGTGCACATTTACACTGTTTTTTTTGTCATAACAAAAGCTTCAAAAATACATTTCTGTCAAATATGCTGCTATTTTACACCACAAAAATCCCAAAGAAATGCCATTAAACTCTGCAGACACACCTGAGTCATCAAGCCCAATTTTGTTCAGTCTGCGATAATAAAAACGGTAAACCTTCGTCCATCTGTCAGTTTGTTGTAAAAACTATAAAAACAGTTTGAATTTGATTTGGTTTGAAACAAAAACCACACGTTTTACCAGGAGATGATCCATAAATGAGGAAAGAAAACTGTGGGTTTGTTCATGTGCGAATAATTGCCAGCAGCTCTGCAGCCTCTAACGGAGAAAATGTCAAAGTTAAGAAAGAAACAAAAAGAACCCAACTAATTAGAAGCTGCCTCTTCTGGAACATCTCTCAAAAACAATTTGATGTAGTCTGGAATTAATCCCATCATCAATCACTCCTAATTGCATTAACGCTAATGACCTGCCCGCAGGATTCGTTATCGCAAACAAGCCATGAAGTCTCGTTTCAATCGGCCTGAACAAATGGAAGGAAGAGCGTTTGTGGAAACTGTTGGCACAAAAAAAGAAACTTCTCCAAAGAGCATCTGATGGCCACGCCACTCCTCTGAGAGCGAACCACAGGACTTACCGTTTAACCACGAAGCGGATCGAGTGGCGCTCGTCCAGGATGCGCTTGAGCTTGGGGACGCCGTATGTACACGGCCTCTTGAAGGGGATCTGGTCCGGGATGCCGATGATCTCCACGGCTCCAGGATCGCAGGCGATTTTGCGGTAGGGGACAGGCACCATGTGATCCAGACCCAAAGCCTCGGCTGGAAGAGAGACAAAAAAATGACGTTCTCAAAGCATGATGGGAACATTACAGTCAATCACCTTCTGATCTATTTTCCCAGTGGTCTTTTAAACCATAATGATGCAGTTTTTAGCCATCAAAAAACGGTTGCTTTCCAGGACATAGTTTCTGCAGAAGAGCAGGAGTTAAGTAGAAATTCACCTCTGAGTTGTGGGCGGGATTGTTGGCGCAGAGCAGCCCTCCCCTTCCCTGTTACTGGGACCTCAGAGCTTTAGGGCCGCCCAGTGTATTTTCTACATCACAAATACGATCTTTCTCCAACGTTATTTTTCTTTCCCTCTGATTCACAGCCGTTGGATAAAGAAGCACTTTAAAATGCAGCTTTGAGCTGAATTCCCTCAACATCGGTCCTTCATCGTCAGAAAAATGCCACAAAAACATGTCAAAAACACAATTTTCAACCGACTGAGTCCTTATATGGTAACATGTTTGACAGAGAACTGGAGGTCGGTCTGCTCTTTCCCCATCAGACTGAAATAAAGAGTTGGAACACACCAAAGAAGATCGTCTCACCGTATCTGCTGTTGAACAGGATCTGCACACATTCTCTCAGCGTGTTGATGTCCTCAGTCTCCCGAATGAACGAGTCCCATTTTTCTGAAAACATTTAAAAACACGGTTTCATTTCTGAGCAGAACTGCTGGCAGTCTTTCAACAGTAAAGGTGAAGGAATGTTATTTTATTTCTGTTCTGAAAGGATGTCTTCAATTGGGCACCAAAGTAGAAGCAAAAAGATGAAAACAGAGAATAATTTGTGTTTTTAACCCATTTCACTCTGAAGGTTTAATGGGTAAATATAAAAATTCAGGTTATAATAGTATAACACTGCTGTGTGCGTTTGTGGACTCATAAAATGAAGTCAGCCCTGAGAATTAACAACAAAGACAACATCAAATGAAGGACTTGTTTTACATTTACAGGAAGATAAAACTGAAAAACAGTCTTTTAGTGAAATCTTCAAGCACTCATGAGGACGTCCAGAACAACCCGCTGCTCCATCGGTGTTTGGGCTTCAGAAAGAACTCGTGTTCGTCACCATTTTGATACTAAAACTAGAACATTGCTGTCCAAACATTTGACTGATTATCAACCAAAAGTTATACCATCCTTTTTATTCATTGTTTACAAAGACAGACAGTTTGTTTATTTCACTTGAATTTTAAAAATGAAAAGATGTTTTTGTTTGTTTGTTTAAAGATCCACTCCAATGAAAATGGTGTTCTTGGTGTTTTTAACATGTTCTTGTAGCATTTCTCTCATGATGGAGGACATAAATAAAAGAATTTCAGGTTAAAAATGCATTTCTGAGTATTTCTTGATTTAAATCATGATGAATCAGGAGCAAATAAAAACCTCCGGTGTGAAAACGCTCAGGTTTGAGACGCAGAAACTGCCATGGACGCGCCAAAACTCTCCCTTCTCCGCGACACTGATGCACTTCCAGACAAACAGATCCATGAACATCTTTGTTTTCCTCGTCTGAGCTGGGATCTGGATCCGAACTGTACGGCTTGGGAGCTCTGATCTCGATCAAGGCATAGTCATAACAAAAAGACTAATGGGAATGTTTTACAGTAGAAAAAGATCTAGTTGGAGTGGGACACAAGCTAATAAAATGTGTAAACCGGAGATGTGGAATTTCTTTTAACTGAGCTGGTTTGTGTCTTTTAACTCAAACATTGCATAAAGAAGAAAAAGCTTTTACAACTAAAATGTATTTTAAACGGACTGTTTTAGCTTGATTAAAGAAACACTCAGTATGAGTCCAGCAGAGATGTAGTTAAAGTGCACTTGGATTCAGATTTTTTTTTTTTGCAGAACAACCCATTGAAGGTCACTTTTGTGTGAAGAAAGGATGAGAGAAGGACATGAAAGAGTAGGAAATGTATAAAATCTAAATCTATAACAAGAAAGAATTAGTTCCAGATAGAAGAGCAAACACATGTTTGACATTACACAGGTAATATCAGAGATCCGTGTTTCCTGATGCTCTGCACTTCCTCTGTGACGGGGCCTTTTCTAAATCTGAAGCTGGTTATCCTTTCAGCTAAAACCTTAGTGGTGGTTGAATCGGGCGTGTTTTCTAGCGGGGAAAGTTCTTTCCTTTAGCTGCATCACATCTGCATGCCGTGCACGAGACTCACCAGATTTGTCGTGCACAATGGAGAAGAGCAGCCTCTTGGAGATATGGATGCCGGGGGGGCTCTGACCCTGCTCGCCGGGCCCCCGTTCATCTGCAAAAGCACATCAAAAGAGTGTTTATCCCAGCTTCCCTTCAGGCAGAACTGCAGTTCAGACTCCTCCTACCAGAGCTGGCGGCGTCCTTCACACAGCAGCTCTTCTCTGCGGCGGCGCTCCAGCTACCCGGCCTGTCTTTGCACAGGTTGAGCAGCGAAACGGGTTTGAAGTCCAGCTTTCCATCAGGGGAGGGTTTGGAGGACATGGGCATGCCGTACAGGAAGTTGGAAAGAACAGAGTTACTGGTGGCGGCCTGACTCTGTGGCGCCGGTTTTACCGGACCGTGACAGCTCTGGGGCCCGGCGCCCGCCGTGGAGGAGCTGAGATTGATGTCGCTGCTGGATTTTGCTTCCCGGGACAAATCCTCTGCTTGACTGTGCAAAGAAACGGACAAAAAGTGAAGCTGAGCTGCAGGGTCTGCACCAAAATTTACATACATGTGAAAAACGATCCAAAGCTGATCTGCATTTAATAAACTGTGTTTTATGGTTTTATGGTTTTGGTCTCTGCCTCTGGAGCTTCCAGCACAGACAAGCACCGAAGCCTGGAAGTTCTCATCATTTGAAGAGTCAAGAAATCCCACTGAAGCACGTGACAGACTGACAGAAATATGGATCAAAACACAGCAAACAAGAAGGGAAACTGAGGCGCTCCGTCTCGCGACACAATCTGCTGATGGTGTCAGCGACACCAACAAAGCCAAACCCGCCAACACTCAGACGCCTGCTTCATTCGCTAACTGGCACCAACGCAGAGGGCTTTTTTCTGCCGTTCTCTTTAAGGCATCAAAGCCGTTATGGACTGAAGACGTCTGTGTCTCCATCCTCCTGCAGAAACAACGCAGCTCTTTCCGTTTTTCTGTTTTCTATGAAGTTAGATTTCTTACTAAAGTTTTGTGCGTCTGTAAAACTGTTTCGCGACTGTAAAAATACATTTGTGTTTGTAAAAATGATTTGTAAAAAATTGTCTGTCTGTAAAAAGAGTTTGTTCTTGTCAAAAAAATGATCTGTAACATGACGTCTCACACACAGAAAAAAGCATTTTTACAGACACACAATTTATTTTTGCAGTCACAAAACTGTTTAACAGACGCAACAACTCTAACTTCATAGTTTTCCTCCTGAAGCTTCAGCTTCTTCCACTACGTCTCCAGTTTTCCTTCATGAGCTGTGCTGCAAATTTAAACCCCTGAAGGGAGAAATCGGATCGTTTTTCTCAGAATCCACTGCTGACCCATAATCCCTTGCACCGACCTTTGCACTGTGAAATGGATGCAGTGGCTCTGCTCCAGGATCTTCATCAGCGTCTTGGTGTCGTACTCCGACGGCTTCTTCAAGGCGACTCCGTTGGGCAAACCGTGGGCCACCACGCAGCTGGGGTCCTTCTGGATCATCTCATAAGGCACGGGGACCAGGCTGCTCTTTCCCACAGCTTCACCTGCACATCACACGACCTACATAAACCCACGGCCAACGCTCCGCTGCGCTTGAGCGTGCGGTCTCTTACTGTAAAGCACGGTGAAGACTTCCTCCACCATCTTCCTCAGGACAAAGACGCTGGACTGGGCGGCTTCTGAAGGAGCTCTGTGCTTTCCGTGCTCTCCATCTTTGCTCAGATCAGCCTCCGGCTCTTTGGTATGGGAGTTTGCTGCGTTCGGCAGACATGGCAACCCTGAGGTCACATGAAAACAATCAGAAACTCAGACTTTACAGACAGACACTTGTTAATCAAAGACAAAAATGTGAGCCCCATTTTCCTCACAAGTTCATGAAATGTAAGCTTGATTGATCCAAAGCACATTGGCCTGGGGTGCCCAAACTTTGGATCCTCACTGTAATGTAAAATGTCTTTATTTTTGGATGAAACAGTGAGGTTAACACATGGCAAAGTTTAACATGGTAAAGTTTGGTGATGGGTCGGTGGCGGGGGGGGCTCATTTGGGACACGTGGCTCACACCAATATGAGCCATTTTCAAATAAGAAAAGAGTAAATAAATAATATCAATAAAGATGGAATCATTAGTTTTTGTGAGTTCTGATCCAAAAACGGTTTAATAAAGTTTAGCTTTAATCATTGACTGTATATGAGAACTGGACTGGAGTGACACTGCCCCCCCTGGTTTTCCAAAAACAGTCAATGGGTTTCATCCTGAATTTTCAGGTTCTGTCTCATTTCAGTGAACAGAAGTGGTAATGATGAGGTGTCACAGCAGATTTTTGTCTTGTGTGAATGTTTGTTTTTTATTTTAAAAGCTGCACATATCCAGTCTCCTGGTTGGACCTGAGTGTTGATGTTTGCTGCTGTGCTTATGATGGGATGGATTATGGATGTGGAAAAAAACATTTCAATCAGAATTTACGGCAGAACTTGTAGAAGTCGGTCTGGATTTCCCTCCTAGAGTTTAGGAAGACTCTGCCCTTCTCCGTTCCCACGGCGATGACGCTGTCCTCATGCACGGTGACGCACACCACCTCAGCGTTGAGCTTCGACATTGCCGTGCACTGGAACACAAAGACGATAAAACACTAAAACACGCTGAATACGCTAGACATTTCTGGATCAGGAACTTCAGCAGACAAATTTAGCAAAAAAATTATTGACGTTTTCTTTACTGCGTTTTTTGGGGTAATTGTAACAGATTTTACTGTAAATGAATCAATGGCTATGTGTGGGTGAAAGAGGCTTTTCTCCGTGCAGCAAAATAAGGAGGTATTAAAGAAATGCATAACACAAGTAAATACTTAAACAAACCTTTTACTCTTCAGAAAATGTCTGCTTTCATTCATCTTCCTTTTTAAGTGATAAATATAAGGTTTCCATTAGAATTTTTTTTCACCCAGCATTTTACATTTCTTGACTTTCTAAACTGCATATAGTTTATCTTTACTGGAAGTCTTAGTTTCCTAAATATTACTTTATTTATTTAGTTCCAGATTTGTGGTGTTTAAACTTTAACCTGTAAAGAGAATCTCTGTTCTTCACACTCACTCTGATCTCACAACGAAACACAACGAATTCAACGTCCCAGCATTCACTACTGCTTGCCCGTCTCAACTGTTCCTCAAATGGGATCAGGAAAACTTCTGTTGAATCTCTGGAAGTTTTCAGATGAAATGAAAAACTTCTGCTTTGATCGTAGCTGCTGATGCAGTGAAACAAAAATGAAAAAACAAACTGTTTTCAACGCCAATGATGTTTCACTATGGGGACGTGTGTCAGAGTAAAGCATTTAAAAATTAACTTTTTTTTTTTAATTAAACAAGAAAAGCTGGATGTGTTCATCCCCAAAATCCTTAAACTTTCTTTCAAGCGGTTGTGACATAATCCAAAAATTTAACATGAACAACCATGGTCTGGAATCAACATCACCAGATATATTAGTCTGTATTTTAGAACTCCTGTAATCCTGGTGTGTTACGGTGTGGGTCCGCTTGTTGACGTACCACAGAGTCCAGGGCGGACACCAGGCTGGTGAGGATCTCCTGTCTGGCCGACACCAGCGGGACCTGCAGATCGCTGCGGGAGTTCATCCTGATGCCATCACAGGCCAGCTTCCTCATCTGAGCCATGCCTCTGAAAGGAGCACAGGAGGGGGAGGAGTCAGCATCAGCGGGACGCAGCACGCGGACAGGCGGGATTAAAGGAGGCACATCGCCCGCAGCAGCCTCCATTCAAAGCAGGTTCAACTGCAGGCAAATATGAGTTTAGATTACAAACAGCTCAGGGTGGATGATTTTCACAGCAAAGAACAGCAGAACATCAGGGAGGGACCTGGAAACGTCCAAGAAATGCCACTGGTCTGATATAAACTCAGCCACAGATAGAGTCATCCATTGAGTGAAGCTCCACTGTTCAGTCAAGTCCATTGATTGTATCTGAGAACTGGACTGAGTGACCCCTCCCCTCCTGGCGATCCAAACAGGAAGTACCCTCTGGCTCCGAGTACCCAAAATCCCATAGGCTTCTACAGTGAAATAAACAGATATTACTCAGTCATTATATTGGTCAGAACAACCATTCTTGCTCTGATACTTTTTTAAACATCTTCTTGATAATCCTAATTTTTTCATGAAACTTTTTCCGTAGTTCAAGTTCTTCAAGTAATAAACTGACCAATCGGATGTCTCAGTAAAAGTAGGTGGAGCCTGCTGGCTCCCACGTCCAAATATCAAAACATTTGATTGACAGATTTTGTGCAGCCCGCTTTCAAGGGGTAGGGCTGTGGCCTTCCAACAAGCTCACTTCTGATTGGTGACGGTGGTTGCCATAGAAACATTGACTTAGACCAACTTGGACCAATCACTGATGATGTTTGGCTGCAACATGGCGGCGTCCGTGTCAGTCAAAAAGTCAAAACTTGTTTCTGTCACCTGAGAAACGTGGCAAAATCAAAAAGCATTTCAGTAGACCTGACTTTGAGATGATTATTCACGCTGTCATTGTCTTCATTAGATTAACTTTTATTTGACCTGTTTTAACAGCAACTCTTTAAATTCATCCTCAACTCTGCAGCGAGGCTTTCACCAGGTAATCACAAACCAGATCATAGAACTCCTCTACTATTCTCTTTACAGTCAAGTAGAACTGATTCTTAGGTTTTATTCCTACTCTTTAGAGCTTTGAACAGAAAAAGGCCTCCACTCATTGTTGACCTTTTAACCCTTTATTCTTTGTCTCGTTGTTTGAGGTTTGCAAAAACTTCTACCTATTCTCAGAACTTGTAGTAAAACCAGAAGAGATCTCGCCTTCAAGAGGTTGCCCCTCATCTTTGGAACGCCCTCCCCTTGATATTACAACATTTCGACTCTGTTGAGTCTTTTAAAAGACAGGTTTTTATTCAGAAAAAGCTTTTTGTTTATTTTAAACTGTCTTTTGAGGAGACTGAATCTTTGTCTTAGCTTTTTCTAGGAATGAGATGACTGTTCTTTCCTGTTTCTGTATTCTGTTTGATTTTATGCTCTCTCCAAGTAATGGCATGATTTATTGGAGAAAGGTGCTAAAAACTAAACGGAATGATTCAAATATAGAGTTCAAATAAAGCCAAAAACTAAGACAACAGAACAGCAGGAGACCAATGAGAGAAAACTGTCACAACGGATTGCAGAATATTCTTGAGACATGTCTGAGTTGTTTTGAAATCAATATAAAAATTTTAAAAAAGAAATGTCCTGATTTATCACTGGACTGAAGTCTTTGGGAGAAAAAAATGCTAGTTTGACGTTCCTCTACAGAAAACTGAATGAAGCAGACCTTTTCCCGTCTGTTTATTTCCTCCATGCTGTTACCACTTTACAAACTGAACTAGAGAAGCTCTGGACTGTTCCAACCAATCAGAAACAAGCTGCAAACCAGATCACGTGATCAGATTGATTATGATCTAAAGCTTTAAAGGCCTGAACATCCAAATCTTTGGGGATGTGCTGAAAAAAACCAAAATGGATCATTTGACGGGCACACCCAAATCCCTGTAATAATGCTTCTGGGAGGCTAAAAGCCAAATCCATCAAAAAGCTAGAACGTCCGGTCTGCTTTTGGCAGCTGAAGATGATCTGAGCACTCAGACGATGTCATATGAGCCGCTTGACACTTGATTTTCCATCTTTGACAGATGGCACAGTAGAAGCGGTATTGACTGAGGGTGGTCAGGAGGACTCCTCCAGCTTCATGTGCAGACCTGCAGCCCAGTCCGACTGCAGCAGAGCCATCCGTCAAGAATAAAACGTGCCAACTGAGCCTCATTAATAAAAGCAAAGAGGCGAACAGATAGGAAGCGTTCGAGGAAATACCGCTCGGCTAAAGCTAGACACTATGTTCTCATGGCAACTGAAGCCCGTCTCCTTGGAAACTAATCTCGGGGCATTTGAACAATGCAGCTCTGGCCTTTAATCTCTCCAGACACTGAGCCATTATGCTATCCTTTGGCAAGCCCCAACCACTGACTCAATAGAGACGAGGGCAGAGATGAGGAGAGTGGGTGTGGTGGGATTCAGATGCAGCACAACCGGCGTGCCAAGTCTATTGGCCATCTAAATCTGCCTCCCCTGTGGGCCACAGCAAACATTAGCCCCTCCTAAATTGTTATAGGCTGGAAATAGATGGCCTCTTTCCCTCACATAGTTAGAAGGCGAAGGAAGAGCAGAAGAAACAGAGACGAGCAGAGGCTCTGGGTAACGCTGTGCCGAATGCTTTACACCGTAAAGAAGGAACAAACAGATGAACGGACGGTCATAAAGAGTCAACACACCCATGAGTCTTATCAGTGAAAGGAAGAAAGCACAAGGGTTTCCTCCAGACAGTTCTTCTGAGGAAAGTTCAGCTCATTTTCAGAGCCAACAACAGTTTGTGCCTCAGAGGTCTTTTTGGTTTGGTTTTGACGAAGCTGACGGTGTGTTAGTGTCGCTGCTACTGAGGACAAGAAGAGGCAGAGTCCCGGTCTGGTTTAGATGAACCGATCAGCATTGTTCTGCATGTCAAATCCTGGGCAAACTGCCTGACTGTTGACGTTATAGTACAAACCAATAAATCCACTTTAATGGAGATCCAAACATTCAGGGCAGAGATTAGAAACGTTCAGCGGTTCTCCAAAACAAACACTGTTCTGGTGACATATTCAACTGATGCAGACTCTTCATTTCAAACTGTTAGACCCTCGTTTGATGAGCTGTTATAAACACAACACTTTTGGAAACCACAGAGCTGTGCAAAAAGCAGCTGATGAATGAGAGCAAAATCATGAGAAAAATGTCTACATTTCAGAGGGCTCTCACTCCGTCTGATTTATGTCTCCAATAATCTTTTTTCACAATTGAATTTGTATATTCAAACAAATTTGACTTGGTTAAAAAACAGGAAAGTTTTTTCATTTACTGTTTTAAATGAAACAAAGGTGAAACTTGTTTTAAAAACTAAGAGCAAAGCAGTTTGTTTGCTGCAAAAAGAGAGAGCTGAATTCATAAACCAACAGTTTTAGAGTCAAAAGTAGAAACAGAGTGAAACAATATAAACATTAAGGACACTTGCTTTTTTAAATCATAATCATATTTGTGTGAAGTTGAAAGAACCCTTCTGACGTTAAAGTGTTTTTACATTCTATTTATAATAACTCATTAAAAAAAACAGTCCACTATGTTTTTCGTGAAGAGGGAACACCCTTTGCAGCTGTAACAGTCTTCTTTCGGGAGCCTTCCCACAGGTTCAGGAGGGTTCATGAGAATGTTTGACCATTCGTCCAGGAGGTCATTTCTGAGGTCAATCACTGGACACTCAGAATTTTGTGCGGACCAGTCAGGTTCTTCCACATGAAACTGGTTCCTCCGTGTGTTTGTGGACCTCCTCTAATGTGCACTCATGTCCAAAATCTCTTGGTCTAGTGACGTATTCAGAGACAAAGCCAGCTCCTACAAAACAACCCCAAACCATAATTCTGCCTCCACCAGAAATCACACTTGGTACAGTGCAGCTACAATTCTCCTGGAACCTGCCAAACCCAGACTTATCCATCCAGATGGAGAAGCGTGATTCACCACACCACTGCACTGAATTAGTGATGGATGTTTGGATGTGGATACTCAGTCACGGAAACACCCCCTACTGTTCCTGAGCTGTCTGACGGCTTCATGAAGTTCTGAGGTCTGCAGTGACGGACTCCACCGTAGAGCATCAGTCACATCTACCACTATACATGGGTTGACCCATGTAAGTGCTGCAGGTTTTTGGATTGTCTGGCCCCGTAAAGGGTCATAGAGAGGAGCGGCCACCCCAAGTGATATCATGAAAATGGAATGTACCATTGTCGTGCGTGTCATAAGTGTATCGTGAAGTGAGTGTGAACATTTTCTTCCTACTGGCTCACCCAATGGTCAAAGACTATTATATTTTGTATGAGTCACCTGCGTGACCCACACAGATTTGACCATTTTCACCCACTGACAGGTTACAGTTGGTGACCTCTGGATCTGGAAGAAACTGGAACTCCTGAAGTTGGTGTTTTACAGTTGTGAGTAAATGTGTTTGGTTGTGAATGTCTCTGCCAATTAATCCAGTCAGGTTCAGCTAAACAAATACACACAAAATTAACACACGAGGGAGACAATGCAGAAACATCGGAGACGAGTGAACCAGCAAAGATTTTCAGCACGCCACCCTCATCTTGCCGTTATTCTGGTTAATTGAGCAGCTGCTCAGGTGAAGGCTAAAGCTAAATCAGGTGTAGCTTCAACCTCACAAAGCATAATTAACCAACGTTTGCTGTTTGAAATGGTTGTTCTACTGAATGAAAATGAGCTGATAGAGAACAGAGGCAGATGGAGAAGCTTTAAGATGTTCTGAGGACCAAGACCTGCAGACTTTCCACCTCATCCCACACACGTCTATAAGAAAATGTCACCAAATACAAAACACATATAAATTAAATCAGAAAACTTGAAAAGGAATAAAATGTTTGTTTAAGGTCCAAAACTGTTCATAAACCAAAAACTGATCACATTATGTTATCAATCTGAGAAAGGAGGGCATAACCAAAGCACTTTAAGTGTCAAATAGAAATAGAGATAACCCCTAGAGCTTTATTTAGCCCACTGAGACTCTGAATTACACCACTGTGTTTTATCTACTGTTCAACAAGATGCAAAAACCAAGATTCACAGCTTTTTCCGGATTTGTGACCAGATATAAGCTAATATGAGGTTACTAGTTCACACAGTTATTGTTTACTAGCGCTGGTCTGCCACCTACAATTGATATAGGCTTGGCGCACAAAGTTAAAGTGGTGCAAATACTGCAAATCTTGATCCAGGCTTTTTCTATTAAAGCTCTGTTCCAGTAAATGTCAATCTTGGTATCATGCAATTCCGGAAGAGCATAAAAAGGCAAGTATTAATGCCTCCTTCCTGATCATGTTTACGGATGGTGTTTCCCTGTTATGAAAAAAATGCAACCTATACATCACTATCAAATTCAAATCCCTGATTGATCACTGTTCAGTGTTGTCACGATTTAGAGTCAAGAAGTTCAACTGCCATCAATGAATGCCCAATTTAAACGTAGAGCCTGCGACCGGACTTAAAAACTGGTGCAGGACGGGTGAACGTGAATGTTCTGAACGTGGGTTGCCGTGCATTTACATAGGCTTTTTATTGACAGTGGCCGGTGTGAACGTAGCTTAGCTGAAAATGTACATACACTAATCTACATATTGGAATATTAGAAACATTTTTGGCCACTTTTGTCAGACAAATGATCCAAAAGAACTGAAATTGAGGGAATTTACTTTTAATTGTATTCTTATTTTTATATTTGATAAATATTTGCAAATGTTGAATTTTTGTTTCATTTTTGACATCAGGATTGGGATCACTGACCAGACAAAAAGGATGAACTGCCTGATTAAACGCTCAGGTCCATTTTGGGTCCTGACATCATATCCAAGAATAATGATGACAATGGAACAACTGTCAGCACAACACAAACCCTTTGGGTGGCGTCCCAAACCTGCCATCTGACTGTAATTGGTTGAGAGCTGTGGCGAGCTATTCTAAACGAGTGTAAACAACACAGAGAAAGTTGCAAAAATGATCTTATAGATTTGGAGAACTTAAGATTCACTGTGATAAAAGATGCAACCAAATTGCATCACATCACTTCATGCATGCATGTACAGCACCTCAACTGTTCCTAAGAACAGACGGACAGTTCAGAGGATTTTGACAAAGTCAGTCTTGGCGTGCGTCAGGGCTCTGTGCTTGGTTCCAGTCTTTACATTTTTTATAATCTTTAATTAGTCAACATTATTAGGGAGAATAGCGTGAATGTCCGTGGCTGTAGTGAGGAGATTGAGCTACACCAATCTACTTATCTACATGAAGACAGTTAGTTAGTTAGACTTATTGCATGTCTTTAAGTCTACCGTCACATATCCCAAAGTGCCACAGAGCTGCGACCTAAATGCACATTTTTCAGCAAATTTGTCAGGTGCCTGGAGGCAGCTTTGACTGGACAATGTGTTAAATGCCCCCCCCCCCAGTAGCCCGGGTGTAAATAAAAAGTGGGCCGTTCTGCACGTCTGATGGTGATCTGACTGCCACTGAAAGTTGTATTTGTGACCATAGCACAATCCATCCATTTTTAAAACCTGTTCTATCCTTTTAGGGGTCAGGGAATTGGATCCTATTCTTGTTGAGCAAAGGTGGGGTTCACCCTGGATGCTTCACCAGTCCATCACAAGGCCAAACACTCAGTCGCATTCACACCTAAAGGGCAATTCAGAAACACCAATTAACCTATGAAGCATGTTTTTGGACTGTGGGAGGAAACCAGAGAATGCAAACTCCATAGAAAAGTTCCGGCTGGGATTTAAACCTCTGTGAGGTGAAAGTGCTAACCACTACACCACCATGCAGCACTTATAGCATGTCTTAATGGTATAATTTACTTTGAATTCTTCCACTCGCTCATGAAGTTGTTGTATTTGCATCTAATCTAACCGAAGCATCTAGTACATTTTGAATTCAAATTCTCCGTTCGTCTCCTGAGGGTCATTTTCTGATAACCCTTGATGTTCTTTCTTAAAAGTCCCAACAAATTCCTGAGAAGAAGTGAAGTATTAGGAAACCAAATATCTGTCGGGAAACCAAACGTTTCACATAAATGTTTGGCTGCAAAACTTTCAAGACGAAAGAGGGAAGAAAACAAAAGCTTCACTGTGTTCAGATCCATATCTACAGCTTTACGTAAGTCAGGGAGTGGCTAGTCTACAACTGTTCATTACAACAACATCATCTGTGTGTTTGCTCCATGTGGCTGATCCTGCAGCGTTTTGTCATCACTCATGTCAGGATGTCAAATTGCTGTAAAGCTGAGCAGGACTTGTGATAAAATGAGAACAAGGGTTTAGCTCAGCGTGTTCATTCACTTTAATGTAGGAAAGACACACTGATTGACCATGGTGGCATTGAAGACCGCTGCCTTGAGTTTGTCATTTTCCAACATTGGGTTTATCTGGACCTCATGGTATGTTCCAAACGAGTCAGATGAATCCAGAAACAGTATTCGAACCCTTGAACCGGTAAAGTGATGAACTGGATTTAAAGGGTTTAGATGTTCTTTGCTTCACATCAGCAGAAACAGTTTGAAGTTTCAGCTTTTTGTTCATGGGCGAAACAGCTTCAGCTTCTGCTGTAAGAACATATTTACTCCCAAATCTAATATAGGATCCAAAAAGTTAAATAATAAACACTTTGAAAATCTCTTTCAAGCCAGTAAGAACAACATTTTAGGATTATTTCAAGACTGATGTGTCCATACCTAGTGGGAAGACTAATTGGGAATAGTTCCCTCGAAATGGCTGACACCTTTGACCTGTCCGTACGAACACTGATACAGACACGAATACAGACAACACTGTATATTATATGCTCCGGCTAACATTTTTGCACGTTCTGATTCGATTAATATTCTTTCAATTAAAGTCTTACAGCTCAGCAACGTATACTGCACACATATGGACTAATTACAGAGCATTTAGCATGCAGAGGCTGCAGGTGGCATTTAATGATGCCCTCAGAAATGTACTAAAAGGACCACGGTGATGCAGATGTTTGTTGGTGTGGGAGTTAACAATCTCCTTCTTTTAAAGTCCCACTCCAATCATCTTTTGATCTATTTTCAAAGTGTTCCCAGTGGTCTTTTAATTATGATGATGCCGTTTTTAGCCAAAAACTTGTTGTTTTCTGGGACATAGTTTCTGCAGAGCAGCAGGAGTTTTCTGGAAATGTACCTCTGAATTGTGCGTGGGACTGTTGACGCAATGTAAGCCGGCCATCATTTCCCATTATCCCTTTGTCAACACACTTTCTTGCTAGCTTACAGCCCCTCACACCCCAAACTTAACATTACTGGTGCAACAAAAATGGTGAGCAGTTTTTGAGCTATCCAGCCGTACAATTTTGAAGAAAACTGAAGGACGAGGAAGGCCAAGATGTACCAGGATCTAGTCATCTACAAGTAGATGCATCGGAATGGAGCAGGGCAGGGAGCTTGCGCCGTAGTACATCCCATCAACAAGCTTTTTCAAATGGCATTTCTTTGGTTTGCTCCTGATTCACAACCATTAGAAAAAATAAATACTTTTATTTTAATTTTGAGCGTAATTTTCTACAGTATGTCCTTCATCAGAAAAATGCCACAAGAACATGTTTTAAACACCAACATGGGGTCTTTAATGCTTTGAAGAATGAAATCATTCTAACCTATCAGGCACAGCACTTCGTTACCAATTTGGAAGTGCTGGCATGGCTGTCTTTTTAACTTCCGTGATTTTATTCCTCTGTATGTCTAGTGTCTTTTTATGATGAGGACATTTGGACTTTAAGTCTGTAATAAAAATCTAATAAAATATTAAATTAAAGAACTTGTCACATCCAATTTAACCCTTTTTTCAGTTTTTTTTCCTTTATGATGGTTTTGACTTAAGAAATTCCAGTTTGAGGCTCGTTTGGGTTCAGTCGGATCTCTGTGAAGCTGATGGACCTGCTTCCGAGTCAGAACCAGCAGTGGGTCACACATGGGACCAGTTTTATGCAGAAAATTCTGAATCCAGCAAAATACTTGGTGGTTTGATGAACTTTGGCATCAAAACTGGGTCCATGTGAAGCAGCTGGAACCTGGGAAAACCCCAACAGGAAGAAGATTCCCTTTCAGGCTGGAATGTGTCTCCCAAAAACCCAGCAGAACTTCAATCAGATGAACTCCAGCTCCCCTTCAGGACAGCAGTCTGTTTGGTTGTTTTACCTCCACGCTGTTTTTTGGGAGTGATTCCCAGCAGCAGACAGTTTCTGGAAAACTTTTTTTCCAGGCGGTTGGGAGCTGCAGTCTGCAGCCTCTTCACTGCTCTTTCAGCCGGCTGTCTTTGTTGTCCTAGCCGGACAACCTTCACTGATCGGGGGGAGCTTTCCCGAGCAGACAGCTGCTGTTATCCTGTCAGAATAAATCCACAGGCTCGCGCTCCAGCCGCGAGGCGAAACAAAAACGGGATTAAACCCGGGAAACTGATAACCAACAGCACATTTGAACTGGTTACAACCATGAAAACTAACCACTACTAGCTAATTAGCTAACGGTAGCATCATAACATTAAAACAGCCGACGAGCTAGCCTTAAATTAGCCGCGTGGCTAACTAGCGCTAGCACTTTTCCTTTCATCTCCTCCGCAGAAATTATTATAATCTGTGAATTTCTGGGTGTTCATTCACACAAAGACACTCTCCCAACAAAAGCACACCGCACACACGCTCCGACACGCACAAAAAACGCACCGAAATCTCACCTCAATTAACGTTTAAATAGCCTTGTTGCTGCTGTCAATCCCGGAATATTCCCCGATTTTAATCCATCAGAAACGACTCACAATTCCCGTCCGCTAAAATACGACCTAATCCGGACCATCGCGACTCCGAGTGCGCCTTTGGTTTCCTCTGATTTCCCGAGTTTATTTCTCTTTTTCCCTTTTTTACAGAGCAGGGTGTCCCTTTCTCCTTTTCTTTGTTCTGTAATCCAGTAAAATTGAAACTCATTCGCCTTCTGCTAATCCCAGCCCAACTCAAAAACCGGCATCCATTGGCTGCGATTTACATACAGGATTAACGGAGGAATCTGGAAAAAGAAAACCATCCTGGGAACTGAATTTTAATCAGGGAACAATATTCCCAGATAGTTTTATATATATATATATATATAAAAAAAGTTTCAATAAAAGATTAGGATTATTTTTGAACTCTGTCACACTTGACCGCAACATCTTCAAAAGTCATTTGCAGTTAATCCAGATTATTTTTAGAATCAATGGATCAACAAAAACAACATGTATAAGAAAGCAGCAATGAATAATCATAATAATAAAAAAAAGATGCACGTAAATGTGTTTTAATATGGGCAAAAGTTAATAGGAATATAACTAAAGAAATAATCTAATAACAAAAAAAGGACATCTGTAATAGAAAAATAAAATAAAAATAATCTGATATTTATTTTCTATGGGCTAAAGTTTAAAAGAAAATAAAGAATTGGTTTGAAATGTAATTTGAAATTGGACTAAAACTTACTAGAAAATAAAGAAATGTTCTGAAATGTGCTTTAATGCTAGGCTAAAGTTCATGGGAAAATAAAATAAATAATCCAAAATATTGTTAAATATGTCTGGAAGTTGATGAACACACAAAAATGATTGGAAATGTGATTTAATATGGGCTAATTAATGGAAAAATAAAATAAAAAAATGATCTCATATTTATTTTCTGTGGGCTAAAGTTTAAAAGAAAATAAAGAATTAAATTGAAATGTAATTTAATATGGGCTAATTATTGGAAAATAAAATAAAAAATAATCAGATATTTTTATGTGAAGTTTATGGGAAAATATAGAAATAATCTGAAATTTATTTTAAAATTGGGCTAAAATTAATGAGATTTTTTAAAAGAAATAATCTGAAATATCCTTGAATATCAGACTAAAGTTTACGGTAAAAAAATTTTAAAAATCAGAAATGTATTTTAATAAGGTTTTAAGTTAATGGGAAAGAAAAAAATAATTTGAAATGTAATTTTAAATGGGTTAGTCTCTAGGAAGACATAATTTGATTAAAAAAAAGAAATGTAATTTAATTTGAGCTTATTTATGGAAAATAAAAAAAAAATCTGATATTTTTTATGTTAGACTTTTGTAGGAAAATAAAATAAAAAATATATAATCTAGACACTTTTTAGGTGTTATATGGCTGCAGAACAAGAATCCCTGACGTCTTCAAACCAGCAATAATCTGCCCTCGAAGACACGAAATGAGCTTTTATCTGAAATATTGCACCTTCTTCCCCCTGAATATCAACACTTTGTATTAAAAAAGTCCTTCCTTCAGGTGGATTAAGGATCCATACCTTGGTAACAGAGAAATGGTTGCAGCTTTACCAGAAAAAACAAAAATGTGAAAGTTACAGAATAAAACACACTCATAACGATTCTTATTTAATGATTGACTCTCCAAATGCCTTGAGCGGTAATTCCAGGGTATGAACCCTCCAGCGGGAAAGCTGGTGTTTACAGAGTTCTCGCCGGTCGTTGGACCTCATGTGTTGCATCCTCTGAGCAAACAGACCTTCAGGTTGAGCGGACAAACGCATAAATCAATATGTGGGAGACTGGATAAAAGCTGGGTTTCTTACCGTTCACCGCTTCGGTTTGAGTTTCTGAACATTTGTTTTCATCTGGAGGAAAATTATTAGAATGTAGGAAAAGAGTTTGTGTAAGTGTAGGGTCAAATAATCAAAACCAGGAAGTGATGCGTTGCCACACCGCTCAACTCTTTCATATAAAAGCTTTAATGACTGAAAGGATTCAGAGTTACAGTATTTTCTCCCATCATCACACCGTTTGTTGGCGGTTCCTTATCCTGGTTCCTTCCTTCGGGTCTGGACGCTTGGTTTTATCTCGACAGCTTTGAAGGTGTTTTTTGCTCATTTTTAGAATCAAGTAAAACACTTTTAATCCCCGGCGGCAGCAGGACGAGATGGAAAACTTTCAATCCAAAAGAGTTTTCATGAGCTTTTCTGCAGACATACAGTAGATTCTAGAAAGGAAGTAATAAATAACCAAAGGAAGCCATCATGTTTTTGTGAAGTCAGCTGCTGGGGTTCCGGACCAAGATGCAGAGCGGTCAAAAAGTTCTTGCAGATTCAGAAGTTCCTAACTACGATAAAGCATCAAAGGTTTTCAGCAGGTGTACCGATAATATCTCTCCATGTCCGTTTTTATATTACTTTCAGGAATTTTCGCTTGCTCTCTAACAGCTCGTTGTCTGACCCAGAGGTTTTGGTTTGAAGTGGAAACGCCTTCGGGTGAAGAGTTCGCCCTCCGTCAGTCTGGATCCGGCATCTCCTGCCTCCATCAGCGCTGTCCCTGAATATGGAGCAGAACGGTTAGGAATGAAGCAACATCCAACTCAAAGCAGCACAAAGAAAGGATACCAACATCTTCTGACTCCTGGTGGTGAATGCCGTTCGCAGAGTTCGCTCCGTGCACCTAAAATACAAACGGAGATTTCAGCATCGATCTAAACTTCATACGGATATTTAGGATTAACTAAAAAGTGACAACAGAAAATGTATGAAAGTTACTTTGAAGAAAATGTAAATTAAAAAAAGTTATTTATTTAAAGTTCTCATCTTTTTCTGGACTAAAATACTTTAAGATCAGTACTGGAAGGTTACAAATAAACCATAATATTAACATAGTTTATAAGCAGTTTGTGTGTATAAGCTTCATACAGACGAGGTACAAGGTCGACTAAAAGAAGTTGAAAAGTGGATTTCCTTTATATTCTGATGTGGTTTTGGATCAAATGGACCCTTGTATGCAAGTTGGATTCACCAAATAAAAGGCTGACTAAATTTCACCAACTGCAAGCATCTTTTGATCTATTTTTATTGTGATGATGCAGTTTTTAGACAAAATCAAAAAAACTGTGTCTTTTTCTAGAACATAGCTTCTGCAGAGCAGCAGGAGTTCGTTAGAAAGTCACCTCTGGGTTGTGGGCGGGACTGTTCGCACAAAGCAATCCAATTTCCCTTCTCTGTTGCTGAGAGATCTCTGCTTACACTCTCTCCTGCTAGTTTACAGCCCCGCATACCCCCAACCTAACATTAGCGGTGCAACAAAAATGGCGAGCAATATTGGAGCTACCCAGCGGTACAGTTTTGATCTAGATTCCAGCTCAGACGAGAAAAACAAAAACGTACATGGACCTATGTAAGTGGATGCCTCAGAATGGAGCGGAGCAGGGAACTTGTGCCCCCCCGCCCAGCATATTTTCTACTTTACAGACACCATTGTTTCGTCTGCTCCTGATCACAATGATCTGAAAAAAAGAGATACTCAGATATGGGGCTGCACTATAAATCACAAATTTATCGTTATAATGAAACCAGCCTGTGCAAAAGACGACGTAAACTGCGCTAAATAGCTACTCTAAATGTTTACACACGTGTGAAAACAATCTCGTGGCAGCTTGAAATATTTAACAAACCACATAGACCCTTTTATGCATCTGACCAATCAGATGGATCCCTTCACGTTGTTGACCAATCGGATAGAGCCCTTTCATGTTAGGTGTCCGACTCCTATGTAGACACGGATCATTTGGAAATTCATTTAAGTTATGATTTATTTATTTGAACTGTTGGAGTGAAATGGAAATGATGCATTCTATGTTTTGCTATTTGTTCATGTATCTCGAGTCACAACACCAATCACAAATATTGGAGTTTTCATCCTTCTCCTACTCAGAAATGCAATTTTCATCTTAATCTTCTTTATAAATGTCCTCCATCATGAAAAAAATGCCACAAGAACATGTTAAAAATACCAAAAATACCATTGTCTTCTGAGTGGCTCTATGTATGCAGTTACATTTTGATCGAGGGCTGCAGGGAAAAAAAAGCCTCTTTGTGTGGCGTTTTACCGGGCTTTTATCCGGACGTCTGCGCATGGCTTGGACCAGCTGGTCCACCTGTTGGTTGTGCTCCAAGGCTTTCCTCAGGGCGTCTTCAGTGTTGAGCAGCCGCTGCCGCAGGCGGTTCACCTCAGAATCCAGAGCCATTGGATCCAGCATGGAGTAGCGCCGGTGATCGGGGGAAGACCGCTCCCGCCCCTGAGACAAAGAAGGACAGAAATGTTCTTTCCCTCAGACGATGAGTCACTTTGAGGTAAATGAAGCGCTTCACGCTCTGATTTGGTCAAGTCTTCAGGTTAGTTTCCAGACTGCAAACTTTTTCATCCTTGAAAAGATTTCAAACCTTTTTTTTCGAGTCCAAATTTTTTTTGCTTCAAACTCTTGACAATAGAAAAACTGAATTTCTGAAAAACTGAAACATTCAAATTTCACGGTAATTTTTGTTCCGTTTTAAGGATGTTACTTTAAAGTTTAGACTGGAAATCATTGTAAACAAAAATGTAGATTTATGTTCTAAGATCAAGTTCTAGTTTTAGATTTGATGGGGATTTTTTAAAATGGGCCAACTTGTACTAAGATTCTTATTTTGTTCTAAAATGAGTCATTTCCACTTATTACACTAGCTTTTTGTCAGTGTAATCAAAATAAACTTCCATAAAATTCCTAAAAACTCAAAAATAAAAACCATTTGCTTAAAAGTAACAAAAAAAATCCTTTTTATTGGGCTGTAAAACATTCAATTGAAGAGTTTCCATCTAACTGAACTTTAACTTTTTTACATTTTATTTCTTGATTATGGGATCTTATCAGATATCAGATTAATAAAAAATTACAATTTCTACCTTCTAGTGATCTTGAGATTAGTGACCCCCCATGTTAAGGCCCTTTTTGATGTCTGCAGTACACCTTTAACCATCAATGAAAAAAGACAGTTTAAAATGCTAAAATACTTTATTAAAAGTCATTTTTAATCATCAAATTCCCTCCAGAAAGTTCCTCAAAGCTCATGTTGACATTTGCAAAACTTCTTCCTGAATTTATTGTCTTCAGGAAATGGAATGGTGCCTTTTGTGGCTCAGATTTACAGATTTAAACTAAATATAGTCAATGTTTTATTGCTTCATAAAGTCAAACTACAAACACTTCAAACGTAATCTAGGAAATAAAGGATCCAGCATTTTGTTTTTATGGCTTGGATTAGATTCAGTTTCTCTGCTGTGATGATCTCCTTCCTCCTCAGGAGTTTGTTCGTGGTGCAGCGTGAGCCGCTTGAATGAAGAAACCCTTCAACTACATTTCCCATGAACACAGAAGGTTGGAGTTTCTTGTAAGACCAGAGAAGACACAAAATACTGAATGTGTGGATCGTGATCCTGGGGAGTGTTCCAAATATAGAAGCTGCTTTAGTTCTGCTAATTGTCTCTTACCAAAAATCACCATGATGTGGACTTTTTTTCTTTCCTTACCAGAACCAGCAGCTTTTCTCTCAGAGTCTTGATGTCGTCCTGAAGTTTCTGCTCCTTTATCTTCCACTCGGCCTTGTGCACCTCCCTGTTCAGGTCTTTCTCCATGTCGCGCGAGTGGCGATGTGACTCCAGGAGCAAAACCCGAAGTTCATTCAGGCTCCTGAAGATGAAAGGAGACAAAAACCAGTAGAAACCAACAAAAAGTCAACTTTATTCTTGCAGGGCTGATGATTGTTTTATCAATAGACTACTAGAGACTGTTTCTGTAGGTTTTTGGTTTTTCTGCTTCAGTCAAATGTTAGAAAAAGTCTCATCAGTATTTATGCTTCACATATTTTTGGTAATATTGCAGCAGCTTTTGAAGTTTTTCAAACAAAAATGTTAAATCATAAACAGCTGGGCTTTTATGTATAAATAAAAAGAAGGAAAATGTAACTTTAAATCTGATTAGTTTAAATACATGTGAAAATTATTTAAAACATTTGGCAACAATCAAATGATAATTCTTCCACCACCGTGCCTGGCAGTTGAAATGAGAAATCCTCATCTTGATGTTCCAGAATTTTGTGTTTTTTTTTGTTCAAATGCAGCAGCAGAAACTTAAATCATGAGATTTTAGGGACAACAGCTGCACTCAGCACAGCTTACTGTTCTGTTTAATCATCCTGAGGCTTATAGAGTCTGAGATGTTGCTGTTTTTTGGTGGGTTTCTGACCTCAGATAACTTTCTGGATGTTTGTGAGCTTGTGAAGAATATGTTTGGATGTAGAACGAAGCCGTGTTTGTCCCCTTCAGATCAGTCATTTCTATAGAGAGCTTCTGCGTTCATATTTAGTTTGGGTCTAACAAATGGCTTTTATAAATGTCATCTTTAAATGTGTTTGTTCTTGTATGTATTCAAGAACCTTATAAATATTATTTAATTAATTCTGTTATCAAATCAGTCATACATTTATTTTCAGAAAAACCCATATTTACTTCTCTTTCTTCAGCAGCTCCTGGCTGATGCTGACCAACTGCCCAGAAGCATCATGGGACTTCTTGGTCATGGACTCCAGCTCCGCCTCCACACGCATCTTCTCCTTGGCCAACGCTTCGGCTTTCTTTTCCCCCAGTCGAACTTTCCCCTCCAGGGCTAACGTCAGAACAAAAACACATCATTCAGAACAGAGTTTGAGAAGCGTTTCTTTGTCTGAAACCCGATCATGAACATCAATCTGAAGCTGATCTCGACCTCCAGCTGACCTGCTTTTCCAAACAAGAATCTGAACGAGAGGAAACAGAGATGAACATCAACGTGAAGCTGATCTTTTTCTCCTTCTCTGCAGGACAGCAAAGATAATTTAGCAGATTCTGCTGGGAGTTCCTCAAGAAAGAATTCTAAAACTCAATAAGTTGTCAAATTTCAACCCAAGCCCTTTTCAAAATTTGCATATAATCATTTATCCTTATCCTGTTTGTGATGTTTAGTTTTGTATTTGATCAGTTTTAAATACAAACAAAGAAATAAATAGCACCTGAAGAGCATCTCAACAGGGTGAGTTTGGATATATTTTAAAGATCATAAATAAAGAAAAACTCTTTCAGACAGACTGCAGAGTTCAGAGAGGAACGCTGAGACTCACCTCCAATCTGGGATTTGAGGGCTTCGACCTGAGAAGTCAGCGTAGAGACTTCTTTTTCTCTTTTCAGCAGCTTCTCTGTTGTTTCTGTGGACAAACAAAAACAAATCAACAGTCAGACTCACAGAGTTTGTTGCTCGGAGCTTTTCCTGACAAAGCTTCAGCATCACTGAGTCTGTCATTCTCAGTCGTGGACCAGTGTCAGGTCAGAGCAAAGACCCTAAAAAAGAGACCCAGATCCTCCTCAGCATCCCAGATGTGATGAAGATGAGGACACCAGGCTGCATAAAAATCTAAAAGAATAATCCACAGCCAGCAAAGACAAGGATGTACAGTATAAAAACTATTCTATTTAAGCCACACCCACTTTAAATGTTTGACCAATCATAGCACCAGTCAGAACAAAGTTTGACCCAAGAGATGAAAAACAAGCGTCCATGAACCAGTTTGAAGCAGGACTTCAGTGAAGCTTCGAGGCTTCAGTCGCCTTCATAGCAGATGAAGCTACAGGTCGGGGGGACCATGACTCAGCAGTAAATTTGACAAAATCCACAAATAAACTAAAATGAGTCCTTTTTCGGAGGAGGTGGAGCATTTGTATTTTGTAAATGTAGTTCATTTTGCTAAATTAAAATGTAATTCTTTCATTAAAGTAACCGATTTTCATCAGCGCCACAAAGCCTGTGCTTTTGTTTTGATATTAGTGCATATGAATATTTTTATATGTATATCTATTTAAGTGTTTATCTTTGTACATTTGTCAACACTTCCTACCTCCATACTTGTTTTCATATCAGCGTGTTTATTTGTGCACATATCACTCTGAGCATTATTTTTGTTATAGTTGCACATTTCTTTTTTACATATTAACGTGTTTTTTATGATATTTTGTTACACTTCTTTTTGCACTGGAACAGTGACTGCTCCAATTTCATTGTTCACATGTGTAGTGACAATAAAAGGAATATCCATCCATCCATTGGTTTACTCTCCAAATTCAAAACCGAATCATGAAGTTTGATGCTTCTTGTTTGAGAAAGTTCTTCAGACATTTATGATGTTTTTTTTAAAAGAAGTTTTGAGTTTGAAGGATTATCTATACAAAGTTTTTATAAGGACCAAACATTCAGATCCCGGAGGACCATCGTTTGGAACACGAGGAGGCTTAAATGTACCTTCAATGTTCTGCTTCAGCTTCATCTTCTCTGCTGAGATTTCATTGTCTTCTATCACCTGTGGGGACACAGAGCAGTGAGGATGGAGGTGAGGGCTGTTGCAGGTGAGGGCTGCGGCAGCAGCTGCACAGCTGCCGGACGGCAGTGGGACTCACATTTGCATCGTGCGACATGTAGCGGTCTGCCTGCATGGCCTGGAGCTGGTTTGCCGTCACCCTCAGCTTCTCCTCCAGCCTTCGGATCTCTTCCTGGCTCTCTGCCTGAGCTTTCTGGAGGGCCTGGTAATCCGTCATCTTCTTCTCTGACAGCTCCAGCCTGTCGCGCAGCTCCACCGCGCTTCTGTCCTGCTCCGCCTGAAGCTGCTCCATCTCTGCCAGCCTCCTCTCCGCCCTCTGCAGCTTCTCGGCGGCATCCGTCTCCGGCCTCCACACGTGGCTGCCCTCGGCCAGCTGGTCTCTGGCCTCCTGCAGTCGACTGCGGAGGTCCTCGCGCTCCTTGATCAGAATGGCCACTTCGATCTTGTGTTTGGCTTTCAGATTCTCCACCTCCAGCTGATGCTCCATCTTCAGGCCCACCAGGGTGCTTCTCAGCTCCTGAGCGTTCTCCTCTGCGCCGTCTGGAATGTTCTGGCTGCGGCTCAGCGAGACCTTCAGCTCCTCCAAGGACCTCTGGTGGACGCTCACTAAGGTGTCAAATTTAGCCTGCAGAGGAAAGGAGCCAAATTCTAAATCCAAATTCTAAAAGTGACGAGTTTTGGCAGAAATCACCTGACTATTGTCGTGGGTTTTTAAGTCAACCTTAATGGTTTCTATGCCACTTGAACATAATTTTATTAACCATTCTGTTTTAAAACATTATTAAAAAATCCTCCAGAAATTGAAAAAACAAATCAAAGCTGAAAGCAGCGCTGCATGGCCTGCAGATGCTACCTCCCCTTTCCCTCGTCACCACGCCCATGACCCACCTTTTTACTTTCCCTTACTGGCTTTTTTAAAATGGTGGCTTTTCTTTTGGGTTTAGCTCCATGGCACACATTTTATTTTTTGGTCACGTGGGGGTGAGGAACAGGTCTACAATTTTGGAATTTCCTTGGCAACCTAGGTTATTTGCTAACCACGCCCACATTTCTAATATGATCATATTGTATGCTACATAGTTTTATTCAGCTTGAGCCAGGGATTCATTAGTGGTTTGGAGATATTCTTTTTAGCCCCAGTCATTTTTTTGATGGTTCCACTCGCTTTGATGCCATCAGTGGGTTGTGTTTTCTGTGGTGAGGTACCTTCCAGCTGTCCATCATCTCCACGTTCTCCTTGGTGGCCTGCTGGACTCTCAGCTTCATCTCACTGATCTCCAGGTTCTGTTTCTCCACGACGGCCTTCAGACTCCCTGCCTCCTGCCAACTTGCTGCCAACGCCGCAGCGTGCTCCTCTCGGCACTGGCTGGGTTCTGGCTGGGCGTCGGCCCCGGTGGTCAAGTGTCCGTCCACTGCACGCTGCCTGAGCTGCGCCTGGAGCTCCTCAATCTCAGCTCTCCGGAGGCCGAGCTGCTCCTCCAGCTGCATGATGCGACTCTGCTCCTCTACAGTGGTTTGCTGATGAGAGAAGAGAAGAAACATCAAAGCGGAGCGACGTCTGAATAAAAACACTGAAGTAGAAAAGAAGAGAAGAAGATACGACTGAAACTAGAGACGTGCATTCAAGTGAGCAGTCTGGTATTTCCTTCAGATGTGGACAGCAACACATTGTTTGGTTTCTCAGATCATCACTGAAAGGGATTTCCGCTCCTTAGAGCAAGAACAATGAGACCAAATATACTAAAAACTGAAATCTGAACAAAGGACAATAAACCTTAAAACTTCTGGGGCTGCAACCACAACAAATTACTTTAAGGATTTTTTTATTTGAATAAAAAAAACAAAAAACAGAATTTTATATGAGATTCAATTTGTCTTCATGTCTACTCCAGGAGTAGAGCAGATGAGACAAGAGTAGACAAGGCTAGACAACAGTAGGGTAAAATAAAGTAGACTAGACAAGAAAAGTGTAGACTAGACTAGACTAAACAAGAGTAGAGAAGAATAAAGTAGACTAGAGTAGAATATAATAGACTAGACTAAACAAGAGTAGAGTGCACAAGACAAAAAGTGAGGTGGAATATAGAGTAAAGCAGAGTAGACTAGAAAAGAGTAGAGTAGACTAGATTAGAGTAGAGTAGACTAGAAAAGAGTAGAATAGACAAATGGAGAACGTTAATTGACCCCACAACAGGGAAATTTACTATTTACCATAGTTCAAAAAGCTCATCCTTTAAACAACATTTAAAGTGTTTCTAGATTAAAAACCAAAGTTTTTTGAAAATCAAAAAATATCTCAATAAACTGAAGAATTTTGGAAAAATGTTCAATTTGTTTCTCTAATGTTTCATTTTGGCCACTTGGGGGCAGCAGAGTAAATCAAAGCTTTACTCTTCTTTTTGACTCAAAGATGCTGAGGCCACGTCTTTCTCAACAGAGGAGCAAACAGGAGACGTCCTCTCAATTCACAACACTTTTAAAGAGACAAAATGTTTATGAGAAAGTTTTATTGGCAGAAAATCGACTAAAAACTCTTATGTTCATCACGAGATGAAAAAGAGAAACCCGTTTCCTGATCTTTCAGGCTGTGGGACTGCTGCTCAGTAACAGCTGTTTCTATGGAAACTTTCTCCTAACGAACGCCACATCTTCTTTGATCTGCACCCAGAAGAAAGAGTTTCAACCTCTGATGGTCTGACTCCCATCTGCAGTCAGCTGGAGGTTTCTGATCTCGCTGATGCAGCATCTTCTCCTGGCAGATGGAGGTGAATATAATGTGATTCTGCTGCAGCAGCTCCAGCAGAGGCCCCGCCTTTAGAATCAGGTGAACCTGCTGCTCAGACTTTTTTTTGAAAGCATCATCTGTTTCCAGATGATCAATGTGTTGCTGTCCAACCGTCTGCGCAGCCGAACAAGCGGAGAGGTGAGAGGAGAGCGCAGCCGACCAACTTCCTGCAACCACTGACATGTTAATCGGAGCTAAACTATCTAGGAGACCTGAGGCGGATTCTGAGCCGCATCCAGGACATGACAGCGCCACACACAGGACAGGAAGAGAAACGAGTGAAAGGTTAAAGCCCTGGTTGGCTTCTGAGGACAGTTCAGCAGCAGGTCAAAGTCAAACAAAGGTGGTTTTCTTCACCTTGAGCGTCTTACCCAACCGCTGGGATGCTGCAGCCTGACTGCGTCTCCCCTGTTGGCAGAAGCAGGAGTCTGTGCTTTCAAAGAATGCTGAACGCCGTTTTTCTCACAACTTTGTGCCGATGCAACAATTCTGACATCAGACTGCAGAAATCCACCACGGCTTAGCTCAAACGGACACTTTTTACTGATTTACCTTCAAACTATTCAGAGACAAAACTGTAAGGACAGGATTATTTTAATGGGTACATTTTTTTAAACATTTGATTTTGGTCAAATGAAAGTTTAACTAAAAATGTTTGATTGATCTTTCAGATGTAAAATGAATCTTTCCTGCAGTCTCATTTAGATTTCCATCTAAAGGGCCTAAATCTGTCAGGACTGGAGCCCATTTCAGATCCTCTTGAAGTTGATGGCTTTCATTAGAGCAAATAGAGTTGGTTTTTTCACAAAACTAAAGATGCAAGAAGATTTTTCTTTGTCCAGAAATGTAAATTAGCTAACGAACATGACGTTGGGAGGAATTAAACCAGACGACCACGCATTCAGTTTCTTCTTCTGACACAACAGATCCTCAGGAGTCTGAAGGATTTGAAGATCTGAGCTCTGATTTGTGGTTCTCTGGAGAAATCGGAACATTCTCTCTGCTCGTAGAGCTTCTATGAAGGTCATCATTGCAGAAACAGTGAACCACTGGGCTGCAGCTCTTTCTCCTCATCTCAGATTATCTATCAACTGAAGCACCAGCCTGTGATGCTGAAACAGGAACACCGGGATGAACCCTGAACTTCTGTGGCTGATGTAGACCATGAAAGAGCTGCTCGATACCTCCAGGTCTCCTTTGGTGATGGATTCCTCCTCCACTCTGAACTGGAGGTCCTCCACTTTCCTGGAAGTACATCAGACATTCATGAGAAGGCCGAAGCAGAGACAGAGCTGACAGCAACACGAGCAGCGAACTTCAGCTCTGATGACTATCGGTGGTTTAAAAATATTCACATTTCAAATTCAAGTAAAAAACAGGAGTCTGAGATGTGATCTTCTGCAGCCACCAAAGTCAAACATCGGGATCTGGAGAGGTTCATCAAAGCTGATCTCACAAACAGTCGGGTTCTTCCAAATCAACCCTCTGGGGTGCTTGAGAAGGCCGGGAGAACAGGAGGAACCAGCCGAACCGAGAGCTTGGTTCTGAAGAGCTCCTGGGTCACCACTAGAACCTTCTCTTTCTCTACAACTGCTTTCCTCTTTTTCTTTATTGGATTTTTTCTCAAAGATCGGATTCCTGCAGCACAGCAATCCGTCTTTCTGACTGACACAAAAATAAGGAGGCTGTAGATCAGTGGGCTGCCAGTGAATTAATCAGGGGTTTGATTCCCAGATGTTGACAGCTCACATTGCCCCTGTCCTAAGTTACTTTGGATGAAAGTTTTTGCTAAATAATCTGAAATATCGTGTCCCTGCTGTTTATAAGAAATAAAATCTCACTTCCTGTGAATTTTCCTCTCGGTTTTTGACATCTTCATCTCTGTAAACCCTCCTGGTCACTTCAGATAATCGGGACGGTTGGATCTGACCAGATTAGATCGACAGTTTTTTTTTAAAGCTGCTTTTGGTTTCAAAGTACCAAAAGCAAAGATGCTTTTTAATGTTCAGAATTCTTAGATTATAATCTCTATCTTCAATGCTGAAGGTAAAAACCGTTAACTTCACTGAGTTTATCCTCTATATTTGAAGATGTTTCAGACCAGAACAAATCCAGTTGACTGTTTTTTTACTTGGATGGAGTGCAGATGTGTGATCTGATGTCTTGTACTTTGAACAATCTAAAAAAAAGTTTTTTTTTGTTGCTGTACAGGGATGGAATGCGTTCTCAGAGAGCAGCGCAACCATGAGGAGGAAGCAGTTTCCGTGCTTTTATTCTGAAAAGCTTTTCTCTGCACAGCTAAAGCATTAACATCACAAAGCAAACAGTGTTTTTAAAATCTCTGCTGTCTTTGACTCTCATAGGATAAACTGCTCCAGATCAGGTTACCTCTTCTCCTCCTCCAGCTGATTGGCCAGCTCCAGCTTCTCCTTCTGCGTTCCTGCCAGCACAGCTTTGAGCTGCTGCAGCGCGCTCTCGTTCTCGGTGACGTACTGCAAACAGGAAGGAGAGACGTTTGCCGCATTTCTGTGGGTTAATCCTGAATTAAGACTTTTCCAAAAGTCCTCCTCCTCTTCCTGTTGCTCCCCACCTGCATGTGCTGCGTCTTCAGCACGCTCAGCTCTTTCTCCACCTCGCAGATGTGGCTGGTCGCCTTGGCAACCTCGGCCCGCTCCAGATCCCTCTCTGCCAAAAGCTGCTCGATGTGCTGCTGCTTCTCCTTCAGGGCTTCCTGGAGCGCGGTGGTGCCTGAAATCTTTCGGGCATAGCGGGACGACGTCTCTGTCAGCTTCAAACAACAAAAATAAACAAAAACACACATTTTTGGAGGCAAAAAAGATATGACTCATTCGACCTAAATAATAGACATTTTTAACGTATTATCTTCTGTTTACAAACAAAAAAGTTTTAATTGTTTTACTTTCATAGGATTTCTCTAAAAGCCACCACCAGAAAGAAGTGCTGTTCCAGATCTGACCATTAGAGGGGGATGTTTGAGAGGATTTCAAACCTACAGAGGAGCTTCAGCCCATCAGTGAATGGAGCTTTTGTTTGAAGGCTTTCAGCAAAACATCCATGAATTGAGTTTCTCACATGTGATTACATGTGAGAAATATAATATTTTTTTGTGTTTCTCTTAACACGCTTATATAAATACTGCAGTAAAATAGTAGAATAGTATATAGTAGAAAAGTTTTTTCTGATTTCTGGACACATTTTCTGACTTTAAACAATAAGAAAATAAATAAAAGTGTTGGATGTTTCCACGCAGTGCAGTCACCCAGATAATTCACAAAGGTTGCTTTCAGAGCTGTCTGACGCCGCTGCCAACAATTAGAGAAAGTAAAAAGGGAGTGTTCTCCATCCAGGCGCTGGCCTGAAACCAGAATCTAAAATCAATGTGAGATGCCCCGATGCTCCGCTCCCCCCAGCTTGGCTGTGCAGACGCAGAAAGAGCTGAGGTCTGCTTCAGCTGCAGGTTTGTCAGCAGACCTGCAGCCAAAAGCATTAAAAAGAAAAAGCCTGAACAGCAACTTAAGACAAAATATGAGCTGAAGAATGAATTAAATCATCAAAGAAGTGATGCTTCTGCGTGATTACTCTGTTAAATTAGAGTCTTCACATCCATTTCAGGTCTAAACTAGCAGATCGCATCAGATCTGTTTGGAACAGGAAAACTCCTTCAGTCCACGGCAAAAAGCAGAGATCTTCATCGTCCAGTCTTCCTCATCCTAAAGAATGAAGCAGTAGAATGGTCACCTTCGTTCAGCATCTCTGAAGGATTTACCTGCATTTGTTTTGTTTGACACTACGCTCACACACATTAATGCGACCACTACCAATGAAGTCTGCAAACGCACGTATATGCACATTTTGTCCAAATGCCGTTTAGTACATTCTTGAACACGTGTCACATGCCCGCGATGTGTACGTAGCTTCAGGGATTTACTTGTACCTACTTTGTTTTAGTGTTTTATTTTGAAAATCAGCTTTTTTTTTGGTGTGTGGACTTCCTTTTTGCTGAACAGCTCCTGGTTGAGATGCAGCAGAAAACATCTAAATTTCAGCCCATAGTGGCTCTAAATCATTTAAATTACTTAATGGTCACCTCAGATTACAAAACAGGTATAAGAAAAGAGGGCGGGGCTAAGAGAGAGAAGGCGGGAAATAGGATCAGAGCTGATGGTTGCATGGTTACACCTCAAAGACTTCAGGAGCTGATCTGCAAAATCACAAACACGTGAAAATGGCTCCCTGTGAAGATCAAACGCCGCCTCGTCTGCTCAGCCCCGCCCCCTCCACCCTCAGTGACGCCTGAAGCAGCCGCCTTACAAGTCCAGCGCGGCTCGGCCGTCCACCCACGGATGAGGCCACCGAGCTGACTGAACTGATGGAGGAGCTGCTGGGGCTGTGGGCCAGAGAGGACACGCCCATGGCCACCCGCTTGCTCTTCTTCGCCTTGGCCGGGCTGGTGGAGGGGAAGCCGATGCGGATCACTTTGTGGATCGGAGCGAAAAGGCCGAACTTGGGAAGACACTGGAAGTATCTGCAGGAAGGGAAGAGAGGACGTCAGGAAGTCTGGCTCCAGCTTTTATTTTTTATTAACGTCAGAGACATGAAATAATCCAAAAGATGAAACTAACAGCACAGAAAACACCAAGTCTGTCTTATCTGAGACTAAAGACAGAAGAACTTCACTAAAGAAAACAGCTTCATGATGTTTTTCTGCAGAAATTGTCAACGTTTCAATGAAACAAACATCAGAATTGTTCAGTTTCTATTCCTAATGCACTATAACAATCAGATTTTTGGATTGTTAAGCCACTTTTCTATAGTTTTCCACATCCTGGTTGACAAAAATGGGATCTGGATCCAAAAAAAATGTTTTGGAATCAAATGTGACTAAAATCTGAAGCACGAGTCCAGCAAAGGTCTTCCCAGCTGAGGAACAGATGGAGCCACTTCCTTCCACTCGGCTTCCTTTTAAGGGAAAAAGAGCCGAGGAGGTATTTGGGGGCGTTGTTTGTGCGTTTACCTTGTACCAGCCACGGCACCGTCGTTCTTCCCCAGAGGCTCGTCTAGCTCCACCCCGCACCATTCCCCTTTGGCAAAGTCGGTTTCTCCCACATAACGTATGACCCCCGTCTTGGAGCCCCCGACCTGAAAGCAGAGAGAACAGGAAGTCCGTCTCACTGGAAAAACACTGGAAATAAATATTAGGCATAGTGAATAACACCCCCCACCACAAAAAAAGATGACATCACAGCAGGAGAAAATGAATGCGGCCAAAATCTCTTCAGGGGCTCAAAAGAACGTTTTAAAATCCACTAACGAAACCAAAACACACGTGCCGGGGATGTCTAAAGGAAGTTTTGAAATTATAATGGGATGACCACAGGACCTGGCCATTTTGTGGCAAATTGTGAAATTCGGCCATTTTTCACAGTATGGGAAAGGAAAACTGTTTGAGCGATCTTTATGAAATTTCATTCACACCACCGGAGTTTTGATGACCTTTGACCTCAGGAAGAGGCCGCCATCTGGAGTTCTACCTTCTACAAATGTAAACTCCTCTTAGATATTTCCGTCGATCGCCTCCCAACTCCTCCAGCATCGTTGAGAAGCTACTTGGGAAAAATTTTTGACTTTAAAGTTTGTAGATGTAAATGTGTGGCTTCCCTGGTGCTTGCATATTTCTCACTGGGATATTGTGAAAACTGAACACATGAATTGTTGGCTCAAGCTGAATGAAATGAGATGGTGTCGACTCTTTTCAAGAGGAAATCACCTGTTATTATCTATTTAGGAGCTGGTGGCTCTTCCTGGTTTAACGGAGAGACAGTTTTCCTGTCGGGAAGACACTTTTCACAGCTGTTGTGTGTGTTTCACACATGTGGAGGAAATGCAACAAATGCCAAAGGAACAGCAGGAACAGCCTGAAGACTTCAAGATGATGCTTTGAAAAAAGCTACGCTTTCAAATCAGATTTGACTACTTTTGTTCTGAAAATTCTGAAAAAGGTGTTGTTTGTTTCTCAGTGGAGAAACAAGTGTCTTTCATCTTTAAGAACCTCCTCACATCAGGCGAAGCGTACCGTGCTCGGGTACATTTTGCCCTAAATATGGTCCTGGCTTCTGAGCTCTGGTGGGATTACAGAAAAAAGGGCAGAAAGTTGAACTCAACTTCACCAGACACGAAGAACGGTAAGACCACAGAAGGTGGGTTAAATGGCGGCACTGGGGTGTGATGTGTCTGTGGTTAAACGCCATCTGCATCAGCAATCCAAGACAGAAAGGTATCCTAAAACACGTCTGAGGTCAGTGCTACTTTGGCTTTGACCAACATCCCATAGTTTTCTGGGACAGAAGCATCAATGTTTGGTTTATGGTGTGGCAGCCTCTAACATCGGCTGCAAAGGAAAACACAAAAACTACAGATACTGCGGCACATCTTTGAAGCTCCAGACCTGAAAACTTCATGAAAACTTCAGAATCACAGCTGATCTTTTCTTTAGCCGCGTATGGCTGAAGAAAAGCTGCTGCGTTTGAACATTTCTCATTTTGGTTCAGAAAAAGTCCCGTTTGCACCTCTGATCCGGTATCAACTGCAGCATCATTGTACTGCTTTGCTGTAATTCAACCCCGGTGATGGAGAGAAGATCCTGTGTTTGTGTGTAATGCCAGGTCTGCAGCAGCAGCAGGCGGCTGCGCATCCACGCTACCGCTGCAGCTTCCATTACAGTGGAGAGGCTTAGGAACTAGATGGATGAAGTGATCAATGTGTCAGCAGTGGCAGCTCCCCTCTTAAGTGCTAATAGTAATCCAGAGTGATTTAGGATATTGACCAGTGTGAGGCTGCTGGAGCTGAGCGCTGCCAGATCCCAGTGTCCCTCGCGCCCATCAGGAAATGGAAAGGAACATGACCCTGCATCGATACGGCGGGAACGTTCCCAGAAGTTTACGAGAAAATGACCAGAGAGGAGCTGAAAAATGTCTGGTAACTTATAGGGATCTGAAGAGTCAACGTGCAAGGGCAGCTGCGTAAAATAAATAACTGGAATTCCACCGCATGGAGCCGGCCAACAAGTGGGTTCTTAAGTTTCCCCCTCTTCTTCGGCTTTTCTGCTGCTTTGAGAAAAGCAGCTCAGTTAAAGCTTTAGCCTCGTGCACCCGTACGGGTCAACCCCTGTGTGGGTTTTTGGGTTGTCCTGGTAGGAGGAGGGTCGTAGAGAGAAGCAGCCGCATCGTCACCCTTTATTCCTGGAGCCAAAACTCCAGAGTTAACATTCTTTTCACTACCGTAAGTCTTTAACTGCTCACGCAATTAACGTAATTCCAGCAAATTTTGAAATGGAGAGCAGCAGCTTTGCGCTGATACGGAACACCCCACAGCAGAGTTTATGCAATCAATCAAATGATTCTGTCGTGACTTCAAGATGTCAGGAATCAGGTGATTCCCGCTGATTCCATAAATGGTCAAAAATTTGAGAAATTTCAAAGAGCATGTATTACTTAGGTGTCGACATCTCCAGTGTTAAAGGGTCAATTGTTGTTCGCGTGGTAAGTGTATGGTAAAGTATTCGTAAGGCTAATGGAAGTTGCACACTTGTGACATGCGGGTGATGCTGTCGTACGGCGTCCTCACACCACATTGTAGTCGTTAGTAAGGTACTGGCTCCTTACTGACCACACACAAATGCTTATGCTGATCCTTAAGTGTGGGTCAGACGTCCACACAAACTACACTGATTGTATAATTTCCTCATTTCTAGCAGTCAGGCTGCGGCAAGGAGCGTGCATGCATGACGTGAACAGCACTAACGGGCTCCTGGTACATTCCACAAGATTTTTTGGGGGGGGGGTGAAAAATCGCTACAATACGCCTGCGTCTCACCCATGACCCCCTTACTTACCCTTACGTGTTGTAGAAGTTTTTACTACGACCTATCACCCGCAGCACGTCCGTAGAAAATGTACACAAACATGTTCTCGGTACGGGTTCACTGAGCGGTCCATGACCATCATATTTTGTGTGGGTCACCTACGTGCCCCGTACAGGGTTGACCTTTTTTTGCCCAAAAATAGAGCAGATCCACCCATCACGGCAGTTGGGACAAAGGCTGTAGCAGAGTGGACGATAACAGCAGACAGGAAGCCTCCCTGACATTACCACGCTTAAGTCTTCCTCCAGACACAAACATGCAAAGTTCTGAGTTGCAAACATTTGTCACCAGGATGGAAACATCACAACGCTGCTCTGTGTGCCGCAAACAGCAGCTGGCTGTGATGGCTCAGCGGGTTCAACCCAGAGGCAGTTCTCCGTTTGAGCAGCTCCTGTTGCTTCTACATTTAAGGGAAATTGAAGTTTTCTGGGAGTCCTGGTGAAGGATGTTGTTTCTTTGTTTTAGAGGTTTTCTGGATCCACCAGAAGCTTTAATCGGGTTCCTGCGTGATCTTCCTGCATCTCCAGATTTGACTGAAATCTTTTCACATTGAACTAAGACACATTTTAGTAGAAACAGGTATCAGGAAGTTCTGGTGTGACCTCTGAGAGCCTCCAGATGACCTCTTTCACGTCAGACAGAAACACGACAACGTTTTTTCTCACCAGAACTCGATCTCCGACTCGAAGATCCTTGTCTCCGCTCTTTTTAACCGACCCGCTGTCCGACAGGTTGGACCCGGACTCGTTCCCGGTTTTCACGGCGCTGTTGAGCAGGCCCTCTCTGAGCGGCACCACAACCCGCTGACCTGCGGGAGCGCCGCTCTGCTGATTCTGGGCGGAGTCGGTGGAGTGGCTGTCGCTCCCCTCGCCAACCGGCTGCCGAGTGAGCTTGGAGGGCCGCGTGAAGATGCCCTGAAGGGGCTGGCACTCGAAGTAGCGCACGCCGCCCACTGAACCGTCGTTCTTGCCAACTAGGTCATTCAGAATCACGCCTGCCCACTGTCCCGGGGCAAACTGGGTCTCCCCAAGATAGGCGATGACTCCTGCTTTGACCCCATTGACCCAGACCTGCTCGCCGACAGTGTAGTCGCCCAAAACATCATCGCCCTCCTCCGACATCCTGGTTGGTGTGACGGGTTTGAGTGGAGCGCCTGGAAAACAAGACAAACCCACATGAACTTTAACATGAACATGCTTAACATTAAAAATGGAAAGTCTTTTCAAAATAAAAGCCTTATGAGAAGTGCTCCTGCTCAGCATCCAGTCACGACTCCAGACAGACGCCTGCATGGTCCAGAACACCGCTCCACTGTGTTCAAGATTAGAGGACACTAATTCTTTCAAAAAAGTGGGTCAGAGCGACGAGCTGCTGACTGACCCTGCCCCGCTGCCACGGTTCCCGTTTGACGCTAGACGTGCTTTCAGCCTCCTGCTCCTGCAGCAGCCTGGGAACGGCACAGGCGGCGTCTACATGCGGGTGGCACCGTCAGCAACAACTCTTTGTGCTGCGGGAAGGTGTTGCTGCCAGGAGCTCTGATGGCCTTTTCTATGTCAGGCTGCACAGCTTTGCATTCAGGGAACGCTTGTTCCTTTTATAACCAGCCAATGCTCAGAACTCTTTGGTTCTGGAACAGGTTGGTTCTGGAGCTTTCCTAGTTACAAACTGGACCTGAATGGGGTTTGTCAGGTCAAGAACCTGATCAGAAATCCTCTCTTCGCTTGTTCTGCTTTCCTGAATTGATTCAGAACAGACTTTGCAGCTTCATCCCGAACATCGCAAACGGTAAAAAGCACCTCAGAATTTAGTTTTTAATCAAAACAGTTTAAAACTGTTGTGTTCACGCACTGCTACACAAGTATTTAGGTCAATTTTTGCGCTCTATATACAAAACACATGGCCATTGAACGCACGTTGAAAGTGAAACCAGTTGAACTTTGACCAATCAGGGACCTGGATTTGGTACTAGAGACGTTTAGGTAGCGAGCGTCCTTTTTAACTCACGGAAATGCCAAATGTTTGAAAGTTGATCATGCAAGAGAAATTAATCATTCCGACTGAAAATCTATGACACCAAGTCTTTCTTATTTCAGATTAAACCTTTGAAAAAAAAAAAGCCCGGAGCAAGATTCACGATATTTGCACCGCTTCAACATTTCATACCAAGACACTTCCAACTGTGAGTACATGCGCTAGTATCGGGTAATGACAGTCCAGCGTGAAACACCATATGCGTTCAAGAACCTTCAGTGCATTCTTGAACCTCCAACACATTCCCGGTGTGTACGCAGCACTAATCATCAGGATGAGGCGGTTATGTTTGTCAAACGCCTCTTTTCACCGACTGTATCTGAGAACTGGAGTGAGTGAGTGTGACATCATCCAGAGAAAATGGTTTACTTATGGCTCCAACCAAATGAATTCCTTTTTCTTTTTGCAATATGTACGTCGCCATGTTGAAGTAAGCAGGGATTGATCTGAATTTGTCTGAGTTTCTATGGCAACCCCTCTCACCAATCAGGAGTGAGTTTTTTGGAAGGCCACATTTCTACCATTTAAAGCGGGAAATCTGTCAAACGTTTTGAACGTTGGATGTGGGGGCCAGCAAGCTCCACCTACTTTTACTGAGGCATCTGATCGGTCAGTTTTAAACTAACTTCAAAGACAGAAAAAAAAAATTATATATATATATATAAAAGGTACCAGAGCAAGAATGGTTTTTCTGGCCAATAGAATGATTGATGATGATTTTGGCTTATTGGAGCCAGCAGGTACTTCCTGTTTGGAATGCCAGGGGGGAGGAGTCACTCAATCCAGTCATCAATCCAACCACCAGCACCTGGTCAGGGGCATGTCCAAATGAGGAACTTAAACTCAGATGTAACAGTGAAACAGAAGGAAGGCCATCGCTCAGGACAAGCATGAAGTTTAAGGTTTTCCTTAAAGGCAGACGACCAAAAAGCCTCTTTGTTCTCCTACATGATGTTGAGCATTACAGTAGCATGTTCACATCTCAGAAAAACAGCATTTTTTAAATGTATCCCTGTTTGATGGATTATCACCTTTCATATTAAAAGACACTTTAGGGTCAGAACTTTGTGAGAGAAGTTTTATTTTGAAGACCAAGAAGCTCGACCTGCTCAATGAAGTTTGTTTTTAGCAGATCTGACTCCGCCTCCAGAAGGCTTGAACCCGAGCTAACCAGGCCTGAGTTGCTGAGGCAACGGCGCAGTGAGGGGAAAAGGATCTTCAGCCGAGGCGAGGACTGGAAACACAGCGCCTATTTTCTCCATTGTGCCACCCCCCCTACCACCATGTGAATCCCACCATTCACCAGCTCGGCACAATGAAGCCCCCGCAGCTTCCTCTCGCCCCTCCTCCTCCCTGGATGACCCCCCTCCCTGTCTCTTTGGTCACGCACTCATCTTTACGAGGCTTCTTAAAACTCCATGTCTTTGTCATCATCTTCTGCAAAAGCCCCGCCGCCTGGCGGTCTCAGCTCCTGCTGCCTCTGGCTTCAGAGTCCAGCCGCGGGGAGAGGCTGGACGGGACAGATGGAGGGGGGGTTGACCTGCCTGCTTCTGACTCCTGATCAATTTATTGCTTTTAAATGAAGCGGCCGAACGCCTGGTCATTAGTGGGGGAGTGACCTCCATCTGAGGACAGGTCAGCACGTCTCCGGTCTTCTACGCCAACAAAACCGATTTTTATGACTCAAATTAATAGAATACATTTTTACTTTTAGGGGTGACAGAAGAAGACAGAGGATTTATTTAGATTGGAACCAAATCTGGAGATAAATATTCCACAGATTGGAGGCTGCTTTCAGCAGAAAAAGGTTCATGACTTCCTGATTTCCTTTTTTTCTTCATCAGTTCTATTTAGAAGAGCTTCAACCGCGGTGAACTGCATGTTTTTTGCTAATCTGCACAGATGAAATGCCCAGAATCTATGCTGTCTGAAGAATTCCAGCTGGAATAGGTCAGAAAGGTGCAGAAAAGTCAAACCCTGCAGATATTTTCAATGCAAGTTCAGAACCGGAGGCGAGAACAGACACCAACCTCCCACAGAACAGACGGGAAACCCTCCATGATCCCAGATGAGACCAACAGTTTTGAGGTCATGTGACTGGAAGACTATCAGGAGACAGGAAACGGATCCATTCATGGTCACAGACTTTCCCACAGGCGTTCCAGACTCTTTGAAGTTTCATCAGACAAAGAAAAGTGAAGTTTCAGAGAAACAACGAGAAGCTGACCTCCAGCAGATGTTCTGATGGACGCCACTGCTAGAAAGAGAAATGAAACGCTGCCCAGCTTTCATTTAACAGCTGGACATTTATTTAGACATCAGAATATTTTAAAGCTTCATCACTGGCCGCGTCATTTAAGTCCAGATTTCTGCTCAGCCTTTGGTTGACCATCAGTCAGAAACTTTTCCAGGAAGTTCTGTTTCATCTCACGGACTCCATGCCGAGTCATGGAAAATGTTCTGCATGCATGTTTGGGGTTTTTAAACAAAACAGAATTATTTAGGAGGACTGAAGAAGAAGAAACAAATCCATTCTTTTTAAATGTTAACACTGATAAAAACTGTGCTGTTATCAGTATGTCGAAAATAATTTGTTCATAAGAAATCAGTTTGTTTAAATCAAAAATGTGAAATAAAAAGTCTAAATGCAAAAGTTTAACTGTATTTACAAAAGTACAAGATTATTTATTTTTATTTCCCATTGAAATCAATGGTTTATGGAAACCTTTAAAATATTTTCATATATTTTCCCCTTTCTAGTTTGATAAGTTGCAGGAAAGTTTGTTGCTAAATGCAAAGAAGGGCAGTGCGTACATTTGGCCTAAATGTCCTAAATATCTGAACCATTGAAGCTACAGACCGCCTAAATGCCAAAGAAACTCAAGTTTTCCCCCAAGTTCCTGTCAAAGATTCACAAATAACACTTAAAAGTAACTAAAGTAGGAATCCCCTGCATTCAAGTCCCTCTCCTATCATTTTTTGATCATTTTTGATCAGTGCTGAAGTACGGAAGTATGAAGTGATTTTTGTGCCGCCATACTGTGAGCAAAAGACACAGTTTTGAGATCAAAATTTCCTAAGTTGCAAGAAAAATGTAAAGTTTTAAGAGTAAAACTCCATTATTTGCAAATGAAAATATGAAATTTTTTGCTTCTAAAACTTTTTTTTGTTTCTAAAACTTTTTATTTTGTTTCAAAAACGTTTTTTTTTTTTTTTGCATTTAAATGATATTTTTGCATTTGCAACACAAATGTTTTCAGATGCCCTGTCTCTCATTTCGCTTTCGCCCCATCTTTGATTTTGGTTCAAAAGTTTCAGTTTAGCGTAATAAATGTGCCACACCAAACAGCCAATCACAGACAAGAGGGTTCATGCTGATTGGTCTAGATTCTGTCCAGTCACGTGTCTCTGCCTCGCATCTACGCTGCTTGGAGGCTGACAGGACTTTTATTAGTTCTTTTTGAGGAGGATTCTGCAGTCTTCAGCCATTCTGGTCCGTTTCTCTTTGAGCAGAACCCAGAATGAGCAACAAAGACACAAGAAAAACGGTTCTGTATTTATTTATGTTAGTGTAGCGACCAGCGTGTTTCACATGTCTGCAGCAGAAAAACCATCTCAGCTCCGCCTCCGTCCAGAAGGACTTTACATTATGGTATGATTCGTATCTGAATTATATATTATTTTCATGAATAAAGCATTGAAATATAAAGAGAAAAAAAAATACAATTTAAATTAAAAATACAATTTCTTCTGCTTACATATCACACAGGCCTGTTTAATGTCAGCAGATAAACTTTACAGTTTCAGGAGATTCTCAGCCATTAATTCACTTAACTGACTAAATATAATGTAAAAAATGCTAAAAGAAAGTATAAATTATTTTTACAATTATTAAAAATGATTTTTTCATCATCCATAGAAGGAAAATCGAGGCTAAAAATAGCCTTTTCGGTGTTTAAGCCTCAGTAACAGACACCATGTTGGATAAATTTGATTGGATAGAATCTAGACCAATCAGCAGGCTGTTTGGTGGCACATATGTCACACAAAACTGAAACTAATGAAATTAAAGATAGGACGAAAGCGAGATGGGAGACAACGCATCTGAACATTTTTGTGTTGCAAACGCAAAGTAATTTTTTAAATTAAAAGAAAAGTTTTTGAAAACAAATATGTAATATTTTCATTTGCAAATTATGAAGTTTAACGTTTAAAACTTGACATTTTTCTTGCAAGTTAGGAAATTTTGATCTCAATCATGTGACTTTTGTTCACAATATGGTGGCACAAAAATCCCTTCATACTGATGAAGAGTTTCCAGTTCACCAAAAGAGCACAACTAAGAAAGGGATACAAAAGATGAAGGTGTCCCGGTTTGTTATTTTTGCTCCTCAACAGGAAAAAATGTCGAACTGAACCAGAACTCGGTCCAGCCACAGCTGACGGACCCGGGGCTACATTTAGGGATGTGAGAGCCGTGAACGCTCACATTCAGGAGGACTGCAGCCTCACTTTAACCCTTTCACACTCAGAGGACCTGCAGGCCAAACAAACACAAGGACGCCACTGTCTGCTCTCTGCTGACATGAAGCTCTAATCGAACCAGGAAGGAGACCCTTCAGCTTGCTAAATGCTTCCACAGTGAGCAGGTAATCCTGCTGCGATCAGCTGGGATCGGGAGTGACACACGTGCAAGTGGATCCGGCGGAAACGGGGCCATCCTGTGAGCTAAAGAGGATGAATCGTGCAGATGCACGCTCAACAGCTGGGATTAGGGAGCGCAGACGGGAGCTGCAACTCTTCAAACGGTACAGGGACATTCATTCAGGAGCTGCACGGTCAAGTTCTTCTATTGCACCATAATTCCATCTTTGTTTAGACGCTCTTGAAGGCTCAATGTGTCTGTTTTTGAATTCATTTGGAAAAGCAGAATGCTTTACTGCAGTTTTTCCTTTAGATGTGTGTGAAAGTTCTCCTGGAGAACAGCTCCTGCTGATGTTTTTAACTTCTCCTGAGACCTTTACTGCACCCGTTTGCTTCAAACACAACAAAAACAACCCAAAGACAGACAAATAAAAAGCTAAGACGAAGTAAAAAACAACCCCAAGTGAAAGAGCTCCTGCACCAGAACCAGAATGCAAGAGAAGATCTACTGGAAACATCAGAAGAGAAGATCTCAGATTTTTGGACTGGGAGTGTAATGTACTCCAGCTGCGCTGCAGAGTCATTAGTAACAGCCAGAGGTCAGAAACAGGAAGTGACTTACCGTCTTTAGGGGCCACTGGGCTGGATGTCCCGCCCACCGAGGATCTTCCCACTGGGTTGGAGTGTTTGGCCCCACGGCTGGGGATCTTCAGCCCGCTGGACTTCAGCATGTTCATTCTGCAGCGTTGGGGGGGGGGGACTTCAGAGCTCCTCCCACGTGGTGAATGCTTGAGGCTCTACTGGAGGAAGTGGAGGCTTTCAGGTTCCATGTTTGTCTGCAGAAATGAGACATGGCTCATCAGGTAATCTGCAAACGTGCATCTGTAAAAGAATTCTGGGGAAAAAATGTGTTCTTTACCAAAATGTAAAACTTTATCATTATGAACAAACATCTATTTGGACTGACATTGTAGACTGTAAAAATCAAAGGACGATGTTTGCATGGAAACCAACATTTTTAGAAAAACTTTTGAATCCATGCATGTTTTTAAAAGCAATCAATCAAACTATCGATTTATTGTTTGTTTGGAAGTATAGAAAACGTATGAAGACTTGATGTTGACTTTGAACCATCGACTGTATTAGAGAACTGGACTGAGTGATGTCATCCACAGGAAAAGGTTAACGCCAACTCCAACCAAATGAAGTCAATTCAGTTGCCATCATTTTGCGATATAGAGCTGCCATGTTGGAGGCAGATGTCAGTAAGCAGTGATTGGTCAGAGTTGGTCTGGGTTTCTATGGCAACCTCTCCCATCAATCACATCGCTCACACCCCTACTACTTAAAGCAGGCTACACAAGCTCTGTCAAATGTTTTGAACCTGGGAGACAGCAGGTTCCACTCACTTTTCTGAAGCCTCTGATTACTCTGCTTATAACTTGAACCACAGAAAAAAATATCGTGAAAAAAAAGAGAACTATGGAGAAGATGTTTAAAAAATGTATCAGAGCCAAATGACTTAGTTTAATTCTCTATAGAAGTCTATGGGATTTTAGCTTCTTGGAGCCAGAGGATACTTCCTGTTTGGAACACCAGGGGGGGAGGAGTCAGTTAGTCCAGTTTTCATATACGGTCAATAGTTTGAACTGGAGCATCCTGAAAGACTCTGGAATAAAATTAGTCCAACATACTTTGACACATATTAAGCTTTGCCTCCCTTGAATGTCAACCAAACCCAGAAAACCAGCCAGATACCTCGAGACCTGCAGGTACCTCTAGAACCGCTCCTCAAAGTGATGGTTTTCCATCCTCTGCTAAACCCAAATCTCCATAACTTTCCAGAGCAGCAGCATATTGCGGACATTTCCACACGCTGGTGAGCAGCTTCCATGCAGCTGCAACCTCATTGAACCCATATTATGAAGGTTCCACCTCGTTTTCTTTGACTTCTGGACTTCCAGCTGTAATGTAAGAACGGTGAAGCTGGTTCCAGTGGTGAAACCAACAAAAACAGAAGCAGTCACGTCTTGTATGCTTGCGTCCAGAAGCTCCTCACTAGAAGACAGAAGACCCCAAACTAAAACTTGAATCACCTTCAGTCATTTTTATTCCTTCATCTGAGGATGTGAAGTAACCAATGACCTCATTTATGATGGTTTTAGGTCTCAGCAGGTCTGGATCCAATGCAGGCCCAGACGGACCAAGACCTCCAAAGCGTGGAGCCCCTTCAGTGCTGTCACAGACCCTCAGAAACATCTCACATCTGCTCCCAGGCTTTCACTTTGGAAACAGACAAACGCCGTCTGCGGTCATTTCCGACCAGACGAGCGCGTCTGCATCCCTGAGAGGCCGCTCCAGGATGAATTCTGAAGGATGATTTCTCTCTTTCCGGTTGAAATAAAGGGTTTCCTTTGAGCCGGCGCCGGTTTGATCCATTGTTGTAGCTACTGCGGCAGCGTGGTCGAGACTGCCCTTCACGCGCACCAAAAACGCCTCCTGTAGAAACGCATCGAAACCGCACAAAAAGCCTCACCTGCGTGAAATCCCGTCCGAAAAGGGGCGCCGGAACCCCAGCGAACGTCCAGGTGTTCGGCGGGCAGAAGGGCGGCTTCAGCGGCTGCCACTCCCTGGATGCAAAAATGGATGCTGGCGCGGCGGGCGGAGGCGCACGCCGCTCTGAATCGCAGTCACACCGGCGGCGGATTAGCTTTTAGCCCGCCGACTCATTTTATTCTGAAATGACAGCTAAAGCCGAAGAGAACCGAAGCGGAGCGCACGAGGACGCCGAAGATGCTTCGGGTCCAGGCGCCTTCCCGGAGCAACTTTTCCCTGGAAATCGCCCCCTCCCGCAGTTTTTTTTTAGTCAGTTTCTGCTGGCGGTGGGTGTGCAGGACAGAGAACCCCCACCACCACCATGACTCAACCCACCGGCGGAACAAAGGGGCTGCAGGACGGAGGCACCGCCGCCGCCATGTGCGCCCTTCACAATAAAACTCCACCAATCTGGACAACAGCGCCATGAAACGCCTTTACTAACAGTTTACAACCAGTTTTCTCTTTATTTATTACTTTGTTTCACCCAAACGGGGATTAAAATCTGACCCAACGAATATCAACCTGAATTGTATTATATACAGGAAAAACAATTTTTATATAAAAAAACAAAAAGTTCTTTTTTAAATTTTATTTAACGTTTATTGTTCATCCTTCACACGTGATTCCTGCTGTTTTTACGTGCCAGGATCGGGACCTGTTTCCTGCTTCACATACTGTATTCTGATTGGTCAGTGCACTCGGGAGTAGGGCTCTGATTGGCTGTTTTTGACGGGGGTTATTTTGACAGCTGTAGTAAAGAAAAGATCGATCCGCCGATTTTAAATTGATCTTAACAAAAAGATAGCATTAAAATAAACGTTTATTTTGCTCAGCGTGGTAGTTTGTGGTCTTAAAACTACAGGATCAGTGTCTGATTTTCTCAAATATTTTACATTATTATTGGTTGTTCACTGTCCATTACAGATTTACCAGAGCGTTACCAACAGTTTTGTTCCTGTTTTTCTCAGGTTTTGCGTTCTCTAAAAACTTTCTGCTATTTTCTTTAGGTAAAGTCTGAACTGAACCACCTTCTCAGTTATTATTTTTGCATTTTGCAAGAAAAAAACAAGATAAGGGGAATTATACATTTATTGTAATTAAAAAACAACAAAACACATTTAGAATCAAATCTAGAACCTCGTTTGTTACAAATGAGTGTTGAGAGTAACTCATTACAAAAGTATAAAGAAAAATAACATGACGTGCAGTAATTACAGATTTAAACATGTTATAGTTAAAAACAAAGACATTTAAGGTAAAAATGAAACAAACCAGTTGTTTTTTGCTTTTTATTAGTCAATTTAAGCATCTAACTTTTATTTGTATGGACTTCAATTAAAAATCTACATTTCTAGTTCGTATAGACTCCATCTTTAGGAGTCTTATAAGAGTTTTTAGTCCTTTATTTTATCATTAGAGCTGCCTGTCTTGTTATCAAGTTATCAGACCCTTTTTTTAGGAAGTGTGTTCTTCTTTTAGCTTTTGGAGAACCCAAGAATAAGTAGAAAGACTGTTCACTTTTGTGGAATAAACTAGGAGAAGCTCATTGATTTGTGTTTTTAGTTTTTTACTTTACCAAAAACACTCTTCATTGTTTTTCTGATTTTACTATTTGTTCGAGACATAAATGTGAAATTCTTTGTCATTTCAGATGTTGTGTTCTACTGCAAATAACACAAAAAAGTAACACAGAAGTAATGTAACATCACATATGTCAAAGTAATTTTTTAAAAGAAAGAATTATTTCTGAACAACATAAACAAGTAATCTGCAATGTATTATAATTTATTTGTAACTTGATTTGAACATCTTTGTTAAAATCCAAGTTATTATAAGGATAAACTTTTTTTTGAAGTTTGAGTTTCTTTACAAGTATGATTCAATTTTTTTAGTTACAATGATTTATAAAATATTGATTCTTTCTTTTCTCAGAAAGCATTTTGTGATTCCAAATCATTCAGACTTTTTTTTTTTTAAATAAGCTGCATGAAAACATTATTATAAATGAATATTTCATATTAGAACAAATGATTGAATTAATCTCAGTTTATTTTAAAAGCATCAGTTTTCCACTAGCTGTCTCAGGAATCAGCATAAAAGCAAAAAACATCAACTTTTGTCATTTCAATCCAATTCAGTTCAGAGAATCCCAAAGGACTGATGATCTGATCTGTATGCTTATAATCTACATATGTGACCAACACTGAGGGCTGTTTGATATGATCCTTACAGGGAAACAAAAAGCGACACTGGATAGAAACACCTCTAAATGCAAAATAATAAATCAGAACCAAACTCAGTAAGTCTGTTTCTGATGTTACCCACTGGACTCTGAGAAGAGAGGAAAGAGAAACACAGAAACACTGGAACATCTAATAAGATAAACGTATAGTAACTGCAGCCTAAAAAGAAGAAGTGGACACAAACACAAAATCAATGTTGAAGGACAAACAAGTAGGCATATGAACACAAAGCCACCGACATCTGCTGTAAAAAGACCGACTCTGAAGACACAGAACATCTGTTATTGTCATTTGTTAACAGTTTTAGGTAACTTGTTAGGTAAAATAAATAAGTTTAGCATAAAATACATTTCTTTAAATAAAGAGAGGTATTTGTTTAAATGTGTTGATTGTGGAATGTCTTGTGAATGATTAAAATGACATGATTTTTAAAGTCGCTTGACTCACTATGTTCTGGGACAAAAATATGTATTGCTGTGTTTTGGGTTGGCCACTAGAGACCCTCACAGACCAGCAAAACCTTCATGAGACCTTCAGCTCAGAGGGAAATTTGTGCTTGATGAGGAATGATTGAAATACACTTATTCCATTTTTTTGTAGATCAATTTTTGCTTTGTTTGAACTCATGCCAGTACGTGATGAAAATAGTTTCCAGTCACCATGGAAACTGTTTTTCTTCAGGATAGTCATACTAAGAACACTGGAAAAAGCTCAGAAGTGTTCTTTGTGAGAAGAAGTTCTTTCTCAAGGCTCAAAAAAAACTTTCAAAATCCTCCAACGAAACCAAAACACGTGTCGGGAATCTCCAAAGGAATTTTTGAAATTACTCTGGGATGGCCTTACGACCTACAGCTTGGCACAGTGTGAAATTTGGTGATTTTCACATCATATGGGAAAAGAAAACTGCTGTTTGAGCGACCTTCAAGAAATTTCACAGGAGCTTATGTTTACAATCACAACTGAAGTTTCATTGACCTTTGACCTCAGAAAGAGGCTGTCATGACTTTTACAAAAAATAATCAAGGTTTTTTTTTTCCCCCCCTATCTTCTTTAATGTTATGTTCTTTATGTTGGAGCATAACGTAAAAGGTAAACTAATATAAATATATATTTTAAAAAAAAAAATAACACCAAAAAGACATCTCCATCAAAAGATACATTTGTTTACACAGAAACAATAAACACCAACCAACAGTAACTGAAGTGAAGCAAAAGGCTTCAGGGTGAACAAAGGCCAAAACAACAAACAAAACCCCCACCTATCTGAACACAAAAACAGCTTTCCAGTTTATGAAAGAAAAGGGAAAACAATGACAAAACACTAACCTCCTTAGTCTAACATAAACAGGAGAAAATGTGCACTAAAGAAAATGGCAGCTCACCCCTACAGCTTCACTTTACAACATAACTAAACAAACTAAAGGCAGAGTGCACCTGAACACAAAACCACCAAATGCAACACAAACAGCATAACAAGTGGAGAAGAGCACCAAGCTGCAGTGGCGACTGGTTGCAACCAGGTTCCCTTCTCACCGGCTGGAGGTCCACACAGTGCGTTTATGGTTGCCTCCATAAGCTTGGGTCCAATGGAGGCCACACCCTCCAGCACCACACCTGAAACAAATCAAAGAGACACACATAGAAACCCACAAAGATCCACAAAAAGAAAGAGGTCCCACTCTGACTGAAATAAAATACATAATATAAAGAAAAACCAAATCCAAATATGGCTGGGGCTGTAACATCCTAACTCCTCGATCATCATTGGGTTGAAGATTATGAACGGCATTAGCATGGTGAGATCACAAAAGGGATGTTTTGCTGTTACTCTGACATTTTTTACCGCAGAATTGTGAACATTTAATACATGAATCGTTGGCTCAAGCTGAACAAAAAAATATGTATGTACATAAAATATGAATAATATTCAAAATGTGGGCATGGTTAACAAAAACCTCAGTTGCCAAGGAAATCCAGAAATTAATTTTTACCAATTCCTCTAAAAGTTAGTAAACATGTTTGTCACCCCCCATTGGCCAAAAAACAAAATGGTTGCTATGGAGATAAAACCAACAGAAAAGTTTTTTTTTTTTTTTTTTTAAAGCGTAATTTGAGGAATTTTTTATCATGAAGTGGTGGTGGAGGACCCAAAATTCGGGAGACCAGGTTTGACAGAAACTTAAAACATTTGATAAAGTGAAGTATGACAAAAACCACAGCCAACCACAAAGTGTGCAAGGCAGAGCAGATGACCTGACCATGAGAAACAGAAAACCAGACACTTATGTGCATTGAGATAGATTAACTAAATTAAGACAGCTGTGGATGATCAACCTAAACCTAATGAGTCATTTTGTTATGTTTCATGCAGAAATATAACAGATTCCGTGTTGTAAATTCATGTATTAAGAACAAACAGGAAGCTCCTCCCACTTGCAGCTCAGTCTTCTCCCTGCTGCTTCTTACTCATGAATCTGTTGAATACAACCTCGTTCATCATTCTTAGCGTACACTTCATCCCAGGATCAGGACTTCATCAGATCTCTTTTTGTATTTTTCTAAAATCCCGTCCTTCTCAATGGAAAGAGTTGGCTTGACGTTACCCACATAATTTTTTCCAGCCAATCCTTCCCCAGGAATGAAGGTGTTGACTCAGTGTGGTCGGCTAAACATCTGAAATCTGCTTTTCCTCTACGTTTCTTAAGGCCACGGTTTATGATGCTGGAGCAGATACTGACCAGGGCAGCAAAGACTATAACTCAAGACACGGCATGTGGGCCAGAAGCACCAGAAACTGTCCCAAAAATGTCTGGATTGTGACATGTTTGCAGAATAACTGATACTTAAAGAACATTCAGGGAGAAAACCTGAAACCTCTGGAAAGTAAATCATAAATACAACAGCTGATGCTGGGAAGGCTGAGCAGGACTGAAACAGGGAGGGCACAACTTCATGGCTGCTGCAAGAATTAAAGAAGGGATTAGTCTGCACAAAAAGAGAAAGGAAGGTCAAATAAAACTTTATCGACAGCTCCAAACACGCAAGACAGCAGATATGTTCAGTCACATTTCCTTTCATTTCTAAGCAGACAATATCCATCTTTACAGTTCACTCCTGGAAAATGACTATAAGGAAATAGAAAATCTGTTGGATTGTTTAAAGAGCATTCAAACATGGCTGTGTAATAATTACGGGTTTTACATTTAAACACTCAGAGGCATGGATGTTTGCCTCAGAAAATAAAACTCCAGCCATCAGTTTTCTTCTGTCCAGTCGAGTCTCAGAAAACCTCGAGGTTTTGTTTGATAAGTCTATGTCCCTGCGAAGACACTCCAGACAGTCAATAAAAAACAGTTTTTATCATCTGGGGAACGTGGTGGCAAAATGAAAGAGTATTTATCCGGCTCTGACCTGGAAACAATTATTCCTTCTTGTTTAGATTACTGCAGTTCTCTGTTTTAACAAACGGTCCCTAAACCGTCTTCAGCTTGTCCAAAACTCTGCAGCAAGACTTTGAACCAGAACCAGTAAACGGACTCACATCACTCCTATGGTGTCTGCTTTACAATGGTCAGCTATTGCATTTTGAATATATGTAAGATGTAACTGTTAGCTCTTAGGACCTTGCAAGGTCAAACCCCAAGGTCCTGATCCTGAAGTTCAGTCCAGAAGTTTTGAGGATCATCAAATGTTCCTCTGTGTTGTTCAGCAGAGTCTGGATCACGGATCAATGCTTGTCCATGTTTGATGGATGAATCCTAAAGTCTGACCTGAAGCGAGTCCAGAGAGGCCAGCAGGTCTTTCCATGTTTCAGGACCTTCTGGATGAGTTATCTTGGTGTTCTTGAACACTCTTGTTTTTGTCTTGTTTGGTATTCTTAATCGCTCTTGGACTCTCTTCCATATGAGGATGACGGATCTCTGGAGTTGCAAAGCTGCAGAAAACTCTTCTCCACCTTTTCATCTTTTGTACCTCTTTTTTCTTAATAACTCTGGAGATTGTGGAAAGTTGTTCTTTTAATCTTCTGGTCCTTTTTGGGACATCTTGGACTCTCTATGCAGCAGATCTTCACCCCTTGATGTTGCAGAACCTGAACTCATGGTCATAACGTGTCACAGCTTGTTGAAGGTAAGGGCAGCAGCTCTTTTTTCTTCTTCTTCTTATTTCTTGTCAGTCTGACGGACACAGATGTTGAGCTGTAACTTGGGTTTCCATCTCCTGGTTGACCTTCTGCGTCTTTAATTAGCAGATTGACTCAGTTGGAGTTTTCTGGGTGAATTTGCTGCCACCTCGGCGTCCAGCTGCAGCAGCGGCGGCGTGCAGAGCTGCAGGCTGACCTGAGCCACCTCATTAATATGCAGGGTGTCCAGATAAGGCTTCTCTGTGCCTCATAAGAATGGCTTAGTGTTTGAGAGTGTGTGGACGTTGCCCTCTCAGTCTGCTTTGTGGGGGACGTGAATGGATTACACCCTAATCCCATTATGATGCTGCCGCCATGTGAGGGCTGATTGGAAGGATTAGAAACCGAAGGCTGGAGTCCGACAACCGGATCAGCAGCAAACCGGGTGACTCAACACCACTAAGACAGTCTTATGGCAACCGAGAAGAGTACAGAGGATCTACAGAAAAGGAGAAGGTTCTCTGTAATCTGGGACTACAGTGACATGGTATGTATCTCATCTATCATCTGGATTTTTATTCCATCAGGAATTATATCAAGTCCAGAGCAACAAAAATGGGAGAAATGAGCTTCTCAGTCAGCTTTAATTAGAAATATCAATTTATTCAGTGTCATCTCAAAACGACGTTGCCAATCATTTCAAATGTTTTAATTTAATGTTTAGATTAAAATCAATGCTCAAATATGGAAAATGTAGATGAAAAAAGTAATAAAATAAAAATAATCATTCTGACATTTATTAACTTAAAAATACAAAAATATATTTTCAGCATTAAAAACTCATTTAACAGCAAGATTATTTCACATCAGATTTATCAATGACCTTTCATTTTTAGGATCATATTAAAACACGAGATGTTAACTTTAAGTTACTGACGCACAAAGAATTATTATGTTTTTAAAGAGAAGAAATGTCAAAAACACAAACTGAGTATTTTAATGAAAAAAGAACACAAACATGTTAAAAGTAAAGTTTAGAAAATGAATGAATGAATGTTAAGAGCTTTGAACTGAATTGAAGTTATCCTGCAGAGGAGAGCAAACAAACAAACAATTAGGTAAAAAAATGAATGAATGAAAATCTAAATTAAAAAGAGCAACAATGTGCAGAATGACAGCAGGTTCTGGCTGCTTTGAACAGGAAACATCTAAAAACAAAATGAAGAGGTAAATACGGAAGTTTGAAGAGCGGCTTTGACATGACATGCAGCTGTTTGAACATCAAGCACTAAACAAAGAAAGGTTTTGGAAAGTCAAACTAAGCTTTCTTGTATATTAAGGTTTGTCTAAATACTCTAAATTAGATTTGTCTGCAATCAAAACTGTTTTGTATTTGTTGCATTAAATAACAGTTTGAGACAAAAACATAATTCAAGTTAAATTAAAATGTAAAAGAGTAGACACTTTTAATGGTAACACTTTTATAAAAATGTTTTCATTTTTTAAATTTGAACTCATCTGGTTGTAGTTCTGAGATGTTAACTGTAAAATACACTCAGAACATGTAAGACAGTGATAGAATCCGTAATGATGTTTTAGATGCTCAGATTTTTTACATCTGGAATTTTGATGAAGATATTTCAGAATTATTCAGCGTTTTTTTTTTTTTTTTTAAATAAAAATTTAAGCAAAGTTTGTGTAAAACTTTACAACACAAAGTCAAAATCTACAAGAAACATAAGCATCTAAGTTAATGGCAGCAACTTAGACAATTACAAAAAAAAGAATTTTAATTTAACGCATCAGAAATATAACATTCCTTAGAAGAACTTAAACATTTCTGTGTTTTTTTAGAAGAATCTTTAAAGTATATTTAATGGGTTCAATGAGTTATATGTGTACTTTATGCACAAATATGTAAATATGTCTATTTAAGATTAGGAGCAATTATCATTTCATGAAGATAGAGTCATTTCTTATCATCATTTTGATTCATTTATTTTTTCATTTATCTCTTTTCTTTCTTTCTTTGCTTATGTGTTTATGTACTTGACAATAGCAGTTCAGTTCTGACTTTGCCTTTGCGCAAAAATTTCAACCCTTCCACAAAGTAAAAAACCACAGCGGGAGAAACCATCAAAAGAAGGAATGAGGGCAAAATCTCTTATGGGGCGCGAAAAGATATATTTCAAAATGAAGTAACAAACTCAAAACACACGTGTCGGGGATATCCAAAGGAAGTTTAAAAATTATTATGGGATGGCCACGGGACCTAGGCAGCCAAAGTTTGGTTGACCTTTGACCTCAGGCAGAGGCCACCATGTAGAACTTCCCTGCAAAAACCCTCTTTAGTACCTTCTACAAATGTAAACTCCTCTGAACTCCTCGAACATCATTAGGAACGTACTTGGGAAAAATGTTGCTTGTAAATTGGCGTGGTTAACAAAAAGAAACCCTGTTGCCATGGAAATGCAATCATTCAACTGTGATATTTTCTAAGATGTCAGAAATAAAATGTGTTGGGTATTTTAAACATTTACTGTTAAAAAGACATATTTTATAGAACAAAAGGGTTTTTTTTTGGCTTTTAAAAAAGATTTTGGTCATTAATATTGAATTTTTATTGGTTTAATTTTTTGTAATTTTAAGGTTGGTGAGAACATTGATGCGATTAACATCACACTTTCTTCATGGTGACTAAATCCTCTCAGAAATAAAAGAGGATGTACTGTGTACTGGAATCGTTTTTTCAGGTACAGTTTTCCACCGTTGTGACAGTGAAATGTGTGGTTTCCCACAGGGCTTTGCTGAACTGTTGGTTTGTGGGTCACGCTGTGACCGGCGCCGTACCAAAGGTCTGTTTAGGAGACATGACCGATGAGAAAATGATTAACCTGCTGGATCACTGCCATGCATGTCACTATCAGAGCCGTCAGCCAGCATGCAGGACAGGTGAAGGTCTGCAGGAAGGACGCAGAGCGCAGGCTTAAACAATAGCAGGAGAGCATCTGAAGCAGACAGAGATGAGAGGCAGAGATACAGAGACGATGCTCAGGACCTCTGACTCTGAAAGCCTTCGTTATCCAGCTCTATCTCCGCTCGCTTCCAGCAGACAGTGACAGTTAAAAGTCCTCTGAGTACCGTTGGCTCCTTTGGTCTGATCCCGTCAGTTCGATCCAGAATCAACATGACTGCGGCGTTGAGTTCTGAGGAGCAGGTCTGATCCATCGACAGAAACACCACAGGAGAACAACCATCTGCACAGGCTGTCCTGCATCTTCATCTTCTACCTCCTCATCCTCCAATGCAGCTGCAGCTTCAGTGCAGAAATCCAACCAGTTCAGCACCGTTTCCTCCCATAACCTCCTAACTCTGAGGTAACGCATGAAGTTCCTGGCTTGTGAGGGAGAGACGTTTTGGATTTTGACCAGAGTGCAGATAAAATCCATTAGATGAAGACAACTGTGTGTTTGGAAAAAAATCTCTGATGGACCTGATAAGTGAAATTTAAAGAATCTGAAAAATCACATCCACATATGTTTACTTCAAAAGGAAACTGCTGCTCATACTCTGTCCTGATGATCAACTGCTTTAAACATGTCTCTGTTCCTCATTCTAACCTATTTAGTCAGGGTTATTATTACTTTGTAAATTGGGTTTAATTGGTCAGACGTTTGCATCTGTCTTTATACTTCGAGAGCATCCTTTCCTGACAGGATGGTAAAATCAGATTCAGCGGCACGAGAAAAAAGTTAGGATTTTAGAGCACAAAGGACATTATTTACATAAAACTTTGCTCATTTGAAAATCAGCTTTGTTTTTAGTGAGAAACTTTGATCCAAACTGTCAAAAGTGTTAGTAAACTTATTGTGATTTTTGAGCAACATATCAGACAAAAAGAATGTGTTCTTGCAAATATGCTGTAATTCGGTCAACAAACAGTCCTCTGTGGTTGCTAATCCTTTACCTCCTTTTTTTTGCAGGAGCTTGTTTGGATTTAGATTTTTTTTCCAGGTGTTTTTGAGGAAACAAACAAACTTTTGTAACTTTAGAAAAAGGAAGAAATGCAGCAACATTTGTTTAAATGAAGGAAATCTTATTCCTAAAGCACTTTACAACAATGTCAGGGTGCCAAGTGCCTTACAAGAAATGTACAGACAAATTCAGAACAAAGCTTTAAAAAAACAACAGCACAAACAGCTCAGGAGGAATATGACTCCATAACTGGGCAGATAAAGCGCGGCCACCCCCAGCGTCTCTGTCTTGACCTGGGGACATGGCGCAGATACTGGTTAGGTGACCTAAAAGTCTCGCTCCGATCATCTTCTGATCAATTTTCAAAGCGTTCCCAGTGGTCTTTTCATTATGACCACGCAGTTTTTAGACAACATTTTAAAAATGGTGACAGAGAGACAGGAGTTCATTAGAAATTCACCTCTGAGATATGAGCAGGACTGTAGGCGTGGTGTAACCCCGCCCTCCATTCCCATCACCCATGACTGAGAACTTGTTGTTCTTCTTTCACAGCTGTCCTGCTAGCTTACAGCCCCTCACAACCCCATCCTAAAATTAGAGGTGCATCTTTTTTAACGATTTGAATAAAGAAATACTCAGAAATGCAATTTCTGTATACATGTCCTCCATCATCAGAAAAACGCCACAAGCACATGTTGAAAACACCATTGTCATTAGAGTGGGTAAACTGGTGGCAAAACCATAAAGAAGCAGTAAAAGTTTCAGCTGAATTCTAGAATTGTCAGGGATTCAGTGAAGTGAGCTGATGCAAAATTTTGAAGCTCTGTATTTTGTTTTCTTGCTTAAGAATGTTCTTATTCCTAAACGACACCAGGCAGCAGTGGATGCAGTTTATCAGCCTCTGTTTAGCAGATGGCTTGATGAAGAAAACTCAGGATAAATGTCACGACTGTCTGGATGTGATGTATTTTGGTATTCTGGTAAATGTGATGTTAAACCACCTCCCAAAGAGTCAACCTCCCTGAGATCATTCAAATGAACTGTTCATTTGAGGTTTTTTTGTCAAAAGCAGCATAAATGTCTTTTTTTCGTCCCCTGTCTGTTTCTTTGTAGAATTCCTCGGCGAGGTGATGGCTTCTGCAGCTTTGGAGCTGATGGGCTTCATCCTGGGTCTTCTGGGAATGCTGGGAACCCTGGTTGCCACCGTTCTGCCGTACTGGCAGATTTCAGCGCACATCGGCTCCAACATCGTGACAGCGGTGGCCAATATGCGGGGCCTGTGGATGGAGTGCGTGTATCAGAGCACGGGGGCCTTCCAGTGTGAGACCTACAACTCCATGCTGGCCCTGTCCTCCGACCTTCAGGCCTCCCGCGCTCTCATGGTCATCTCGCTGGTGTTGTCCATCTTGGCCGTCCTCTTGGCGGTGCTGGGGATGCAGTGCACGGTCTGCCTGGAGAGCTCGGGCGCCCTGAAGAGTCGGGTGGCCGGTGCCGGTGGGGGCTTGTTTCTCGCTGCCGGTTTGCTGGCCCTCATACCCGTATCATGGACCACGCATGAGGTGGTGCAGACTTTTTACCTCCCCAACATACCGGCCAGCATGAAGTTTGAACTGGGGGAGTGCCTGTACCTGGGTCTGGCCTCGGCGCTTATATCCATGCTGGGCGGGGGGTTGCTGAGCGTGTCGTGCTGCGAGGAGCGAGACGGTGGTCGCAGCAGACGGCATGGGGCGGGGTTGCCCTACCCAGTGGTCCCCTGCATGTCCGGCACAGGGGTTCGAACGACTTCCCAGACCTACCGTAACCCCACCCTGCAGGTGGGAGGAGTCGGCGCAACCAGCAGGGGCCAGACGCTGGTCTGCAGCACAAGCGGCAGCTTGGGGTCGAACGCTCAAGGAGTTCAGGGGATGAAGAAGCCCACGGCCACAGGATATGATGTCACAGGCTATGTCTGAGGCTCCTCCTCCACTCCTCTGGATTTCACTCAGACGTTCACGTTTGGGTTTGCTTTTAGAGGGACTGTCATGAAAATGAGATCTTCTTCTCACTCAAAATCTGCAGGGCACTCTTAGGAATATTTAAACACAGCTGTTGTTTTTTTATGGAAAACTTGTCATTTCAAAACATTGAAAATGCTTGAAAGTAATTCTTTATTAGAAAATGAGTTTGAGAAACTGTCCACGTTTAATACTGTCCAGAGTTCAGTACCATCAAAAGTTCATGAATTTCTTTATTTTCAAGTTCAAAAAGTTCAAAACATCAAATTAAAAAGTGAAACTTGTAGTTTATATGAAATCATTACACATGAAAATCCTTCAAGTCTTTATTTCTGTTGATCTTAAAGACCCACTCCAATGAAAATGGTGTTTTTAACATGTTCTTGTGGCATTTTTCTGATGATGGACCTTCTTACCTGGACTAAAGAGAAAAAGAACAGAAACTGTTGCTCAAAAATCCAAAGTTGTCTTTTCAGATGGAAGAAGTTTTCATTTTTCAAAGCAAAAGTTTATGAGTCATTTTGCTGATCAACTAAATTAAAGGTTTTCGTCATCAGAAGAAATAAAGGTTTGAAATATTTGCCCTTTATTAAAAAAGCTTGAAATAATTCTGAACATTTTTAGGTGTTAATGTTCTGTCTGAAGCATTTCCAGATTTCTTTCTGCTCGTTTTCATTTAATTTTATTTCTGGAGAAACCTTTTTATTACCGGTAATCCGGTTTGGGTTTGATCACCAAAACTCAATTTATTTTGTTTTTTTTCTTTATCATGTTTGGAGGAGAGATATGTCTGGTTGTCGTTAGCAACAAAAAGGAAAACCAATAAAAAATGTTTAAGAAAACATCCATCTGGTTGAAATGTTCACATGTTTTGACTCGAAAAAGATCCTGAAAATGATTAAGTGTGACTTCATCAACAACTAAACAGCTAAAGTCAAACTAAAATGTTTATCCGGAGCTTGTTTTTCTGCTCCTTAAAGGTTCAATGTTTTTATGTGATATTTGCAGGTGTTTGTTCAGAGCGTGAACTCTGCTTCTGTTTTAAATGTAAATCTCATTTTTACTTTGTTCCATTTTCACCAAAAAACCCCGCAGAGATGTGAAAGATCCCCAAACCTCCACATCGTTCTGATGCAAATAAACCAGAATCTTTTTGAAGACGTCTCTGCAGGGTTTATGCTTTCCTCCTGATGCTACACCTTCACCAATCAGAGAAAGAAAAGGGTAAACGGTGAAAACAAACATATCTGACTCTGGCAGGTTTGGTAGCATCAGCAGAAGAACATTTTGATCCAACTTTGTTATCTGAATTCTGCTGCAGGAGAGTTTTGCCTCTTTTGCCTAAAACGGAGAAGAGATCACAGCCCTGAACTGGAGGCAAACAGAAGATCTGAACATAAACAGAGCTGTACAAACAGAGGCATCATTTCAGTCCAGCAGCAGCAGCGGGCAGTTTCAGCCTAATAAATAGGTCAAGCGTCGTGTCGATGGACGGCGGACTTTAGGTTTGATAAACAGGGAGGGGCCAGAATGATGTAGATTACCTCTGACAAAAGTAACAGAAAAAAAAACACTGAAGGATTTAGACATTTTATCTGAAATTGTTTAGTGCACCTTCAATATAAGAGCCCTTTCTGGGAGCTGCAAACCAAACCAGCTCAGACTGTTCTGACCCAGTCCAGTCCAATTCCCGTTGCGTTAAAATGACGATTGATGATTATTTGATTTTTGAGATTCTTTTTTTCTGTCAGCTCTTAAGCTTAACTAAAGTCAGTCAAAAGTGATAAATGCAGTCAGAACAAAGACAAAATGAAAGAACGTCTCCTTTTTCTTCCTTCTCCAGTAGAACTGAACCTTGGTTCCTTTTGGGGTCTGTCTGCTTGTTTTTGTCATGGTTAGCACTGAATATATTGAAAACAAAATCCTTCATTCTGTGTCAGTGAAAGGAACTGGCTGAGGTAGATGGATCCAAATGCAGTGATTTATTTGATTGGTAAAACAGGAGAGAGCAGGGTGCTGAGCAGGCAAGGGCTGAAGCAGCATATGGAGGCTGGCTTCAGGGAAGATTAGAGGTCTCGCTGAGTGGAAGCATAGCAAAACCATGGAGACTAGTGCATACAAGACATCACAAAGAGCCTGGCTGAGAGTCATGCATATATAGAGGCTGGGTAAGGGCAGAGGAGAGACAGGTGTGTGATGACTGAGTGCAACCAGCTGGGAATCATCCGGATATTGAGGGCAAGGCCTGATGGGAAATGTAGTAAAGGAACCAGGAAGTGATCAGTACTCAGGTGACAGTTCCTGCTGATGGCCAGAGAGGGAGACAGAGGACCGGTTCCTGACAATCAACAAGTGTTTCCTTTTTTTTTTTTTTTTTAAATTCCACACATTTCAAGAGAATCCACAAAAACAAAGAAAATGTGCAGTTTTGGGGAATTTGATTTGGATGACAAAGCTTATTTTGTCGTCAGTCGGAAATATTGTTTCTGAGTTTCATTGCTTCAATGCTGAGCATGAGAATTTTTCTTCAAGAAAAAACTAGTTTAAAGTTAAAACTCTGTTTTTTTGTTTTTTTTTATTATTATATTTTGTTTGGTCAGATGAATCTGCAGACTGGAAGGATTTATGCTTAAATGTTTTTTCATTAAATTTTAATTTTAATTAGTTAAACTTACGCATCACTCCAGTAATTTTCCTACAGTTAGCTACCTTAGCAAGGGAAACAGGATAAACACACTTTAAGATCGACTCATCAGACAAAGACGTGAAAGTCAAGCTCTGGTTACTGTGAACATTTTCCAGGCTTTTGGCCGACTTTAAACCAAACGTGACAGAATGTGATTATAGGTAGTCGATTGATTTGCTGGCAGAGAAACCCTCCATAAATCAGCTCCTGGCACAACGTCAACCATGTAAGGAAACTTTAGGAGAATTGTTACAGGAACTGAAACTTATGGGGCTTCCTGAGAATTAATCCCACTTGTTAGGGTGCTTTGTTGTCACTAAAATATTCATCCCAAAAATCTGATCTGAAGAGAATCTGCAGCACAAATGTGGATTTCAGAGTATGGGTTTTCTTTGTTATCTTTCAGAATTTGTTGGAATCAAATAACTTTAAAATCAAAAGTTTGTTCTCAAATAATGGTAATAATCTGCAGGTAAAGTTTCTGCCCGTTTCTTTAACTCTGGAGAATCAAAGAACTATTCTTTTTTCTCTTTTTCTTCTGGGCTTCTAAAGTTAATTTGACACATGTATTTGTTTGTTTTTGGTAGCAGCAATGAACAGTAGGCAAAGGTATTTAAATAAAAAATAGAGAAAATTAAAACAATTGAAACTACAATAAAACTAGTGAAAAAAGACATAAATAAAAACAAATGAATAAACAGGATGGGTTCTCCAAGTCAAATTCAATCAATAACATCGTCTGCATTTTAGCGCCTCAGAAACATCTCAGGAATGCATGCTCCTGTGTCTAAATCAGATCTGGAGAGACTTCATCCACAGATTTATGTCAGTCCAGTTATAGTTCTGAAACAGTTCTGTAAGGGTCCAATTCCTCCAGAACACTTCAATCGAGTTGTGGCTTCAACCAGAACCACCTAGGTCCGGTCCTCAGGGGTTGCACTGAGGAGAAACTTTCAAACGTCTCTGCTTTCCTGTCGTCACTGAAGAACATCTGTGATCTGAAGCAGCTGAACTTTGAGGAGTTTCTGGACAAACCTGCTGCTGACAGAAGTCCCGCTGAAATCTGAAGGCTCAAACTCACGCTGGAAGAGTCTTAAACCTCAAACTTCTACTCTGATACTGTACAGATTCAGTAAATATGCGCACAAAAGCAGCTGGAAGTCTTTTATTCTTGAAAGTGTTTTGACTGATCACTTATCATTTTACAGTTTTACTTTTGGCCCACAAGCCTTCTATTTTCCTTTCTTTGCAACTATAAATGATCTTTGCATAAACATTTCTGAATAAACCAGTTTTGAGTGTCGTCCCTACAATAAAAACCTTCGCAAACATTCATTTGCCTTTTAGTTTGTTTGATAAAAGGCTTTTATTTTAGGTAGAACTGCAGCCCTTTCAGAATTCACGAGGTTTTCAAAGCTTTTAAACGCATTTGGGCTTTAATTTCTGAATATCTCCATCTAATGTCCAGAAGAGGAACATTCTCAGACTGAGAGCAGAAAGGAGAACCGCTGAGCTGGGAGTTTCCTCTTTTTAAAAAACTGAATCTCTGTCAACATTTGTTAATGAGAGAATTTGCTGAAAGTTTTGTTAGTAAATGTAGAAATGAACAGAGCAGACAGATTTCTGATACTTTTAGATGAACATAAATACACAGAAAAACAACAAAATAATAGAATTTAAAAAAAAGATTTATTTACAGAAATAATCATCCACGGGATTATGGGCGTTTTTCCCATAATATTTTCTTGGTATTTTGGTTACAATAGGATCATGGAAGTGGCCATGTTGGCAGAAAAAAACAAGTAAAAACTGTTCCAAATGTTTACATATTTACAATATTTCTGCAGCTTTTTGTGTTCTCCTGCGCTTCCTGTTTCTTCTCTTCCTGTCGTTCATGGCCAAACTCGACCACTAAAGGTTTCCCTAGCAACCGGTATCCATGGACCAAGTGCAATGCATGCTGGGCCGTCTCAGTGTCTGCCAGAGGAAAACAAACACAGAAAACTTTCACACATTTGTTTGCTTCACTCACATAAATAAAGTTCTACTCGGTTCTGGTCACTGCGGTCTGGAGTAAAGGACGTTTCATTCTCAACCTATTTCCAGATCGGTTTTGGGGGATGGATTTAAACTTCACGGTCACACTGAGTTCAATATTTTCTGTTTTTTGAACACTTAGAGATATTTATGTTGATGATTCTGTCACCATGTTTGAAAATCTTCATCAGAACTTCACTTTGCTCCAGTCTGTTCCACCGGACATGATGTTTGCTCAGGCTTTGCAAACATTTACCATTTAAGCTAACTGAGCTCTGCAGAGATGAGGATGTTTTCTGTCACCTCTCAGTCTGACCTGGAGGTCAAAAGTCTGGAGAACGTACTTTGAAATGATGTCAGGTTTCATGCAAATCTAATTTCTCATGATAAGAAGTTTTTAGACTCCATAAAACTAAACAAATAAAAAACTGTTGCACAAATTTGAGAAAATCATTTAAAGCACAGAATCATAAAAATACATAAAAAGGACAAAAATACAAAAAAAAGAATCTAAGAATTTAAGATCTAAGAATGTCAATAATCAGGAGGTGTCATTCCTCCATGAAATGGCTGAAGATTAAAAAAGGTCTCTGACCGTCTGTTTAAAGCTTCGGCTTCTTTGGTTTATTTCAAATTCAGCTTTAAACCGTGAACATTTCACACACAAATGGTTTGACTCCTACTTTAAATTGCTCTGCAGCTTTCTCCATGCCATGTGGACTGTGTGTACCCATGTTCCTGTCACAACACCGGCAGCATGAAGGAACAAAGTCAACAAAAGCTGGGATTTTAGCGCCACCATGGCCGCTGCTCCTCGGCCCCGACTGTTCAGAAAGTGGACAAACAAAAACCGAGACGGTTGGAGGAACACGCCTGATAACGACGTTCAAGAATGAAGGATTAGAAGTTCATCCGTTCACTGAAAGCCATGCCTCTGGCTGAGATTAATAGAAATCTACAGTTCAGCCATCATGGATTTTTGATCTCACTTCAGAGGTGAGAAAAGTTTTGGAATCCGGCTGTAAGTAAAGTTCAACCGTTTTAAGTCACTGAAGACTGAGTTGACTAACAGGCCCCCTAGTGGTTCCTGGGTGAACTGATGTAACTGAAACTGATGTAAAACCAGAGCAGACTTTAACAGACGCGTGGGTGAAAGACACAGAGGAGATGAAGAAGTGATGGAGAAGTTTGGTGTTCAGGACAGATTAAGTTGGACTCTCCTGAAAGAATGGAGATGTCAGTGGTGAAGACATTTTTGGAGGTGGAGGACGGAGACCACACAAGAAGATCCCATGGAGTGCAGACGTTGTAATCTGAAAGAGATTGGAGGTTTGCTGTGGACAGGAGAGGAATGAAGGTCAGCCGCAGAAAGCATCTGTGTGTGACTGAGAGGAACTCCAGAGGAACAGTGAGGTTACAGGGAGCAGAGGAGGAGAAGGACTTAAGATTAACAGTCCAGAACGACATGAAGAGGTGGAGGGAGGTTTCAGGTGTGATTAAAAATGAAAGGAAAGGTGTAGAAGACTGTGGTGAAAGCAGCCATGTTGTTGATGCAGAGACCTGAGGTATGGCTGGAGGCAGCAGAGATAAAGAGGCTGAGGTTCTCTGTAGGAGTGACCAGGATGGATCAGGAGTGAATCCATCAGAGGAACAGATACGGTAGATGTTCTGGAAGCAGATGGAGATGTTTGGACACGTTGACTGATGATGTTGGTAAAAGGATGCTGAGGTTGGAGCTACCAGGAAAGAAGTCTTGAGGAAGATCAAAGAAGAGGATGGAGGTGGCGTCCCCAAAGGGAGCAGCCAAAAGACAGAAAAAGGTCACGACCTCACACCATCATTAGGCTCCTGGCAGAACTAGCTGTTAAAAGCGATTTAAGTCACTTTTTATTTTTATTTTAAAACATGAGCTTCCTGACACACATTAACAGACGTCTTCAGGGTTTCACCACTCACCAGTATTCCACTCGGGATTCCAGATCTTAGTGAACAGAACTTTGGAGAAACACTCTGTAGTTACCATCATTGTTAAAGGTTGAACAACGGTTCAATCTTTCTGACTCTAAATGAAGCTTTAAAGGAAACAGACTGGTCCTTCACTGATGGAAATTTAAAAAACTTCTTTTTGTTTAAACTCTTATTTGAAGCATTTCATAGAATAATGTTAGCATCTTTTTTTTCCGAAAACTCCGTCCGATTCAGCAAACTTTTGTGAAAGTGAAGTTGTGTTTCTGCATCTGCAGCTCTGACAGAAAGTTACCTGTCACAGATTCTCACCTGGCAGAGTGACGAAAGCGTGACCTTTCAGTCGTCCCGTCAGCAGGCGGTAAAGGATCGGCGGTGCCTCTTTCTTCTCAAATCTGGAGAAGAGCGCCACCAGCTGGGCCACTGATGCTTGTGTGCTGAGGTTTTTCACACACAGAACCTGCAACAAATCTGAAGTTCTAATCCGGCTCAGGTTTCCTTCTCAAACCTACAGAGATACCGTTTTACTGCATCGCTTTGAAGTTTCTAAAATGTAAAGATCGTAAAGATGCTTTGCATATTCAAATGAACTGATAAAACACATTGAGTCAGTCTTCACAAACTCAGAGTTTCTAATTTTGTTTCACCTTTTGCAGAATTGTTTGAATTCAGAGACATTGAGGAAATATTCCAGAAAAAATGAACGAACTGATCAACATTTCTGTTCATGAATCAACATTTTAACTAAAAATCTGCTATTTGTTCTCATCCAGAGGGAAGGAACTTCTCAGTTTTTCTGGAGTGTGTCTGCGGTGAATCATTATCCTGATACCTTTGAGGGTTTTCCCGGCTGGTAGTTTCGGAACCTCTGGATGCTCCGGATCGCCTCCTCACATTCACGGTTCTCCAGGATTTCCTCATCAGTGATGGTCTGAACCTGCCCGCGGACAGTCAGGGGTCCTCCTGAACCCGCCGTGTCTGCGGACCCACGCAGACTTCCGATCTGCTGGTTTATCTCTATCTGAACCGGAGCAGCAGGATCCAGTCGGTCCTCGGATGTGGGCTGGGATCGGACTGGTGGACAGACGTTCTCCTCCTGCTGCTCCACACCAGGTTGGTCTGAAGAATCTTTGGAGCGTTGCTGCTGGGTTTCAGATCTGTGTGGGGACAGGTGAGCTCCTCTGTCCGGGTCCAGAGGCGGGTCTGCTTCGGCGCTGCAGAGAACATCCTTGTACAGAGAGTCCATCGGGTCTGAGGATGACGCCTCCTGCTGGCCTTTCAGGGAACTTTCATCTATGGTGGAAATGACAAAAACATTTTTTTTAGTGGATCCTTGTCCCAACATCGTGGATTTGGTTTCTTCTTCACCTGAATCGGACTTTTTCGAATTACATGTTAAATAAAAAAAAATTAAAATGCTTTCTCTAAATCACCAATTACACAAAAACTAAATATTTGGCTCTTGTAGCTGTTCTGAAGAGTTATAGCAGCTGTAGTTTAGGATTTGTAATCTGAGATCAGTCCCTTTCATTAAGAAATGTTGTCTCATTTAAACCTGAGAATCAAGTGTCTAAAATCTCCTCCAAAATAAGAGTTTTTCTGCTCAGAGAACCTGTACCTCTGTGGTAGAGCGCGGTCAGGAAACCTGGGCGGTCGTTTCCCTGAAACAGCGCCTGTTCGATCTCCATTTCCCGGCGTGACAGCGGGCGGCTGGTGGCGAATCGCTGTGGGCGGGATAGAAGCTCCGCCCTGGCTTCAATCTTCTCTCTGATAATCTGCAGTCGCTGCTGCTTTGCATCCGGAGCTGCACCCACACCATGGGACTATGAGGGGGTTAATCTGAGTTTAGGGAGGATGTAATCTGACTGAAAGTTTTAAATATTGAAGCTTTAGCTGAAGTCTTCCCGGCTTCACCTTCTCTGTAGCATCTCTGCTCTGCCAAAGATGGATCTCGGCATCGGTGAGACCCAGTTCTCGCAGGCTGCCCAGCTCCTGCTCCTCCTCCTGTAGGACCTGAAACTGGGAGAGGCTCCTCACGCCTGCCGCCTGCTCACCGAACGGCCGATAGAGTGCCGCTGGGGCGAAGCACTGCTTCTTGGCAATGCAACTGCAGAAAATAAAAAAAAAAAGAAATCAATCATCTCTTTAAAAAAGAAGAGACATTCACAACTGGAGTCACATGGCTGACGATGTCCTCAACAGAAGAAAAATTCACAGGTGATAATGAAGTGACTGAAAACTGACTGAAACAATAGTAAATAAAGTGTCATTGGGAATCTGGCAATGATCTTAAACTGTTGTCTTACAGAATCATTTTAAAAATGTTTTCAAAAAAATATTCTATTTTGAAGCAGCTTCCCCTCAGATAACAAGCTTACCCTGTTTTGATGTTACATTTACACTTTTAGCTGCATAATATATCATTTTAATTTGATATTTTGCTCTTTATATCCTGATTTTTATCTATTTGGTTTGTCAAACTGATCAGCATGAATACTGAAAGATATTGAAGTATAGGCACCTAAAATGCTTCATATGCTTCTGCCTACTCGTTTATTAACTGGTTGTTTGTTTATTCTGTATATTCTATACATTATGTAAATAATGCAAATGGCAAACTAAACCAATATACCAATACAATTTTTTTTTTTAAGTGGAAGCTTCAGAATGGGGTGGAGCAGGAAGTTTGTGGCCCACCCAGTGTATTTTCTACGTCACAAATATGATCTTTTTCAAATGCATTCCTTTCTGCTCCGGATTCACAATAAGTGGAATAAAGAAATACTCAGAGTTTTGAGTCTTTAAATACAGCCTCCATCATCAGAAAAATGCCATGAGGACATGTTAAACACACTCTTTTCATTGAATTGGTTTTTTTTAAAAATTAAGCTAAAATTGTTACTTTTTAGTATTTTTTTTTTATTCAAACCGCAGTGAATCAAAGGGAGACGAAAAATGCCGTTTGAGAAGGAGCTTATTTGTGACGTAGAAAATACAGGGCGGGCCACAAGCTCCTTGCTCACTTCACCCCTCCTCCTGGTCCAGGCGCTGAGGAGAGATGATGGAGAATCAACAGCATCTATGTGCTGTAGAGGGCTGCAAATCCAAGAAAAGGTTTATAGATGTGAGCTTCCATCGTTTACCCAGAAACGCTGCAGCGAGGGACAAATGGATCGAAATCCTCGGCCTCCGCAACATTAAAAATCACACATGGGTCTGCAGTCTGCACTTCAGAGAGGACTGTTTCGCCAACTGGAAGGAGAAAAACATGGGCTTCGCCAGCAAATTACTGCTGAAGCCGGACGCAATCCCGTCCTTCAAGGCGCCATCAAGTGGACCGCCAGGATCTGCACCGGTAAGTTCATTCGGTCGCTAAATCAACCATCCTGGCTCCAAACGCTGCGGCTGCGCTGATACTGCTCGCCATTTTTGTTACGCCGGTATTGTTCGGTTGGGAGCGAGACGAGACGGGATGAAAGCAGAAAAAACAACAGGGGCGGAGTTTCTCCACCACAACAGCCCCGCCCACATCTGAGCAGAATTTCTAACGAACTCCCGCTGATCTGCAGGAAACTAAGTCCAAGAAAACGACACATTAAAACGGGATAATCATAATCAAAGACCACAGGGAACACTTTGACAGTAGAACAAAATATGATCGGAGATTTTTGGAGTCTTCTTCGGCCCGTTTTGCAGAAATAACCGAATACCCAGACTCAAGACATCCCGTGCGTCCTTCAACACGCAACATTTTCCACGGTGAAGGCAGATTCTGACCGGTTGATGTCCACGTCCGTGTGGAGCTGCTGCAGGAGGAGGCCGTGCAGCCGCCGCTCGCCCTCCGTCTCCTGCTCTTCCAGCAGCGGGCCTTCCTCGCAGGCTCGCCGGCTCACTCTGACGGATCAAACAAAGACAAATCACCTCTATATTCCCTTCCCGCAGCGCCATTAAAACACCATGCAATAAAAAGAAGTCTGGTCACGTAAATACACAAAAAGTAGAAAAAACTAATGCGTTAAATAACAACATTTACAACTGTTCCCATGACTCTTATTCGGTTCGCTTTCTAGGTCTCTCCAATAAACGAAAATATCTTTTAAAAAAATCCAAAACAATAAAGGAAGGTGGAACTTAAATTTTGAGTTTACATAGTCGGGTATTGCAACAAAACATCTTTATTTGTTAAACAGATCTTTCCTTTTTAGCAGCTAGCATTCTAGCATTTTAATGCTAGCACTAGCTAGCTATCTCCATGACAACCACTTTTAAAGGAAACGAATACATTTCCGTGTTTTAAAAAATAGTTTATTACAATTTTCTCATTAAAACACGTTGATAGCTTTACATAGAAAATATTTTTAACGAACTAATTGACACAGAGTTTCTTAATAATAATGCGTCGTAGAAGGGTTTGTTTACCTTTTCATGCTTCCCGTACTGACTTCCAGTTCCGGTGAGGAATTGTGGGAACTGTAGTGAGAAAAAAAATGAACGAAAACGTTGTAAATGTGTTCACAATGTTAGAAATTTATTATTATCATCGTGCTGCAGTTAATATAACACCATATTTTTTATCATCAGATGACATTTGAATTCACTAGAATAACTAGTACTACTATATATGTATTTAATAACCTTGTTATTTAACAGTTAGTTCTTGTTCAATGCGCCTCTGTGGAAACATTGCATAATCCGCCACACCCTGCTTTTATTACCGTGGGTGTGGTTTTAAATGCCTCTGATTGGAGCTGACCCTCCTTCCTCTGCATGAGCTGCATTATGGTTGTAATGCCGTAAAGCCTTTCCCGCCCCTCCCTGCTAACTGACATCAGTAAGGTGACCCGGACGGTCCCCTTCATCTTCATCACCTTCATGCAACAAAGCGTGTCTGCAGCAGCAGCAGCAGCAGGTCCATTAGAAAAGTCGACAGGAGGGTGACCCCCCCACCCTGCTCCAGTTCCTCCTGCAGAGTCAGCCCGCCTGCCGCGCGCGCGGCGCGCAGCGGCTCCGCGGCTGCACGGCTGCTTCTGCAGGGCTGCGCAGCTCCTGACTGACAGAGAGATGAGGGGTGGGGACGCAGGGTGGGGTCACGAGCAGGGAGAGGCGGAGGAGGAAAAGGCAGAGAGAGAGCGCCCAGCCCTTGAAACGCGCACGGCAACAAGCAGCCTCCACAGACTGAGGGACAGACACGCACACACCGGCCGCTTTCCGGGGGGAGCACCGTCGACGCTGCTGCGGGCGTGAACTTAGGCGGCGCGCTGGAAGAGGCACGGACCGCGGCGCCATATCCCGAAATTTATCCGTCAAGGTGGAAAACTGCCCCCCTCCCCTTTCCAAAGCCCTCCTCTCTCCCTTGTAGCTCGCATTCAGATAGTGCTACACCCAAAGCCGGACCTCCCACCCCCCACCCCCCCACCCTCCTGCTCCGCCGCTCCACCCGCTCCGGCAACCGAGATGCACACGGAGACCCGTAACGACAAAGTAAGTGCCCGTCATCGGCTTTGCGCCCGCGCAGCGGAAGAACGGGAGGTCTGCTGCGCGCTCACGAGCAGAGCTGTCAGCTTCACGTGCAGCCGGAAGAATGACAGGCAACTGCAGCCTCGTGCGCGTGTTTTGCTCAGCGCGCAGACTTTTCTGGACGCAGGTTCTGGTTGGAAATCTCTGATATGAGTCAGGAAAGCAGCAACTGCAGCTCACAGGACACCATCTTAGCTTTTAAAGGGCCAGCAGCCTCTCTGAACATCATAACACACAGCCAGGTGCGCGCGGACTCCGGTCAGTGCGCGCGAGGCCCGCAGCTGACCCGCTGCTCTGCGTGAGCCCAGCCTCACGCTGCATGTCAGCTGTCGCTGTGAGGGAAGCCGTTGTGATGGGGAGCACAGCTGATACCTGCGAGCACCTTCACTGCTCATCCAGGTGTGTCTTCTGGAGGGCGGGGCTTAAGAGAGCCCATCAGCACACATGGACCCCTGGAGTGTTTCAGTTTAGTTATCATCTTCAGCTCAGTTAAATATTGTTGCAACTCGTTTAAAGAATACATTTAGGTTTATTATGTTAATTAATTAATTAATTTCTTGTTGATATAAAGTCATGATAAATATGAAAAATCCCAGCATGCACCTCTTTCTGTGGGGCCCTGGTGCTGCAGAAGCACGTGAAGGAATGTGAAGGTGCAAAGTATTATAGACCAGCAGGAGCAGAACATTATCGTAGTATTTACAAACACCGCAGGAATTTGAAATACAACTGTCATTTTGGATTTTCAAAATAAAAGCATCCCAGCAAAGGCTTGGATTAAATTAAAATGATCTTTAATTTGTTCTTCTCAAATGTATGTATCAGTTTTCCTGTATAGATGATTTGTTTAGTTTTCTAAGTCAAAACACAATTTTCTGTTTGTTTTTATTACACATTTGATATGAATATAAATAACATGGACAGCCAGCACTATTGTTAATATAGCATTAGTGATAATAGTTTGAACCTCTAGTTGTGTATGAGCTACTGTTCATATCCAAACAAAACTGGTCTTGGAACAAAAATAATATTAAAAAAAATCTATATTTAATCAATCTTCGTCTTTCTTCACAAAGCGTGTATTTTATTATGAATTTGCATTTGAAACTGGATGCATCATCTACTGACATACAAAAAAATATCAAGTTTAGAGCAAAACCATTCATCAAACTGTCCTACAAAAAAACAGAAAAAGGATACAAGAAATGCTAATTCTAAATTTGATTGGTTAGAATATTCGTGATATTGTTTATTATTAAATGCTTTTGCGTATTGTTGAAAAAAGTGGGAAAATATGAATCCTTTTGGAAATCTAGATGAAGATCAACTTAAAAAATTGATCAAATCCAGTTTTTACAAACTAACTGTCCTTTCTGCTAAGATGTTGACGTTTACTCTAACCTCTAAAGATATTTAACACATTTCTGGTCACATTTGTTTATTTTACTATCACAGGAACTTGTGTTCTGACTTGATGCAGGCCAGACCAGATGCAGACCAGAGAAATAGTTCCTTCAAAGTGTGGATTGAACATTGGGACCTCAAAGATCAGATTCAACATAAAAACTTTTATTTGTGACTGAATGAAATGTGGTAAAGCCCTCCTCCGTCTTTACTTCCACCAATCATTTTTTCACAGTTTCAGCTTCTGTGACTGGAGACTTCTCTGCACTCGTCAGTGTCCAGGTTGATGTGGGTGGGTTGGTGGGACAGGGAAAACAGTTTGGGTGTCTGTTTTGCAAAATCTGTATGAATAGTCAAAGTACTTTGAACTCCAGGGCAAACATGTAACTCTGAGCTCAATGAAGGTCTTTAACAGAAAGTGGAAACCAGTATCTGCCTGCAGCCTTGTGACTGAAGGAGAACAGCTCAGACTGAAGCCAAATGCGGTGATGGTGGGGGCCCTCCCTGAGTGGAATCCATCTTAATGCATACAAACGTTGGTAAAACGAGTCAGATGAACCTCTGCAGCCAAATGCAATAAATGTGAAGGAACTGCTGCTCTTGATCAGCACCACTGCAGTGAAGGTTGGGATTTGGCTGCATGACACCACTGCTACCTGTGGTACAAGCACTGACTGTAAATAAGAACTGGACTGAGTGACCCCTCCCCACCTGGCATTCCAAACAAGAAGTAGCTGCTGGCTCCAAGAAGCCAAAATCCCATAGACTTCTGTAGAGAAATAAACCGCTGTTATTCAGTCATTCTATTGGTCAGAATAACCATTCTTGCTCTGATACCTTTTTCTGAACATCTTCTTAATTTTTTCAGGATATTTTGTCTTTCAAGTTACAAACTGACCAATCAGATGCCTCAATAAAAGTAGGTGGAGCCTGCTGGCACCACGTCCAACGAATAAAACATTTGATTGACAGATTTTGTGTAGATTAAGTGGTAGGGTGTGGCCTTCCAACAAGCTCACTCCTGATTGGTGAGAGTGTGG
>BSAI01000201.1:25180879-25195728 GCA_036245035.1 Adrianichthys oophorus
AGGGTGTGGCCTTCCAACAAGCTCACTCCTGATTGGTGAGAGTGTGGTTGCTATAGAAACATTAACTTAGACTGACTCGAACCAATCACAGTTTACTGACATCATCTGGCTCCAACATGGCGGCGTCCTGGAAAAATGGCGACTTCATTTGGTTGGAGCCAGACGTAAACTATTTTGTATGGATGATGTCACACTCACTCAGTCCAGTTCTCACATACAGACGATGATTATTAGATGCTACCAGAGGAAATGCGTGAACGAATGAGTTTTGGAAAGTTTTCAGTCTAAGTTGAGTTTTTAAGCGTTATTTTTATCAATCTTTTAAGCTCCAAAGTTGCTTGGTTGCTGGAGCAACTGTGAAAGGCTTGGGGACAAATGATGAACTTGAAAAACTGGAGGAATGCATGTTTTCTTTGACTTCATTTTTCACTACATTTTTCTTTTCACTTGGAAAATAGACATTGATTGGAGGAGGAGAAATACATTTCTATCTATAACAGTTGCAGGTGTTGGTTGTTTGAAACAATCCCTCGTTCTCCTATGTCAGAAGTGAGCGTGCTCCGATCCAGAGTCTGGATTAGCTGGGATGTGGAGCGGGAGAGTCAGCATGCGGTCCTCAGGAGAAATACAAAGTCTACTTTTGTTTGTGTGTGTGAGAGCGAAATGATTAACTCACAGGTTGATCATCAAAACAAAGCTCTCATCACAACATATGGAAGCTGAGCAAAAGTTTCTGCTTTAAATGAAAGTAAATGTGGTTTTTCCTTATTGTTGTCATGCAAAGTGACATTAATGGGCAGCAATGAAGTTTGGGGAGCCTCATTTCAATACTGTATCACTTCTTGATATTCTGCCTGAACCCATTCTCCCGGTTCATTCTTTAAAAGATTTTCTCTTTAAAGTTGCTGGAAATATTCATTTAAAAAAAAGGTCCGTAAAGTTAGTTTATACTTTTTTAAAAGTCATGTAATTCTCTACTGAAAAAAATTATTAACCTTGAAAGTTCATACTTAAGAACAGTTAACTAATAAAACATAAAGATTAATTAAGTTAGTTTTCATTAGGACCTGGGCGACACTGCAGAATCTCCCAAATCAAATGTTGGATCAATTTCACCTATTCTATTTTCTTATTTATCTATTTGATTATTTCTAATTCATTTATTTAACATTAATAGAATATTATTTCGCTTTTGACAGAAAAATATATAAGAACTGAAGAAATCAGCAGTAGAAAATGTGATCATTAAATGTTCTTTATCTTAATTTCTTTTCATTTTTTTTATAATTAGTGTATTTTAAACCCAGTGCCACTATGAATGTTGCTGAAGGTCAGTTTTTGAAGTTGAACTTCCTCTTTCATGTACTCCTAAAAAGGCTGAATAATGCTAAAGATTGTAATCTGTGAGCTAAAACACCCCAAACCAACAGATAGAATACTTAGAATATCATGGAAATGCTGCAGTCAATGCCTATTGCCTCAAAGCTATAAAATGCACAAAGCAAGGAGCTTAATGACACTGAAGAATATTGAATTATTTTGATAAAATGCTCAATGGTTTAAAAATATCACAAATAATAGACAGTCTAGAATGTTTAACATCATATTTTTGACATTTGCTTATTTACATGAAGAAGGTATTTGTGGGACGTAAAAAAGCTTGATTATTTGAAAAAACCTTAAAAAATGTTAAAACTTCTAAACTAAGAGATGAAGACCTTATAATGCAACAACTAAGAAATGTAATGCTAAATTTAAAAACATAAATGATGTCAGAAGTTGAGTAGAGCAGAAAATTAAAAATAACAGTTAAACGCTGAAACTTCTCACAGAAAGGAAGATAAATAAAGTAAAACTGAATCAAATTTGATTTCTTTTTTTATAAAACCACTGAGGTTTTCGCAACACAAAAAACAAATCATCCAAACATTTAACTCTGATCATATCCAATTCAAATCAGGCCACCATAGTGAATGATTTTAAATCCCTGAAATTAACTGATTTGCCTTGAAAATAGTCAAAGAGAAGAACCAAATCAAAATAAATATTTGTTTTGAAGAAGCTTCTAATATTATTTCAATTTCCATTGGTTTCTGTTGGTTTGTAGAAGTTTTTACTGGAATTTGAAGCTTCCTGACCCTTGGTAAAAATTAGAATACAAAGAGAAACAAATTCACAAAACATCCTTTCTGAAATGTTCTAACACTCACACTAAAACGTTGTTCTTTCACAAAGATGAACTCAAACCTGATCTTAAACAATGTTTTTCAGTTAACGTTTTGGTTCTAAACTGATTTAATTAAAGATTTAATGACAAGAGATTGAAGCATGAATTCAGATTCTTTTTTCTTCCTTCCTGTTGTGTCAAAGTCTTAACATTTCTATGTTTACCGTCTCATCTGTAAAGATTGATCAACAGTGAATGTTCTTTTTTCAATCCCTTATTTTAAATTTCATGGATTTTTCTATTTTCCGGCTGTTTGGTTTTAAAGCAGTGACCTGAGCAGGATTTAAGCCATAAAAACCCACCTCGTGTGAACATGTGTTATGGTTGGAGAATGTCAAGAAACATCAGCAAAAAGTAATTTAAAAATCTCCTAAAGAGGTTCAGATACACAGATATTGACCTGAAAATGAGGGGACAACTGAACAAGTCAAAAGGAAATGTTTCAGAGAATAAAAGACAAGCTGTCAAAGGTTTCTGCACAGTTCTGCAACAAGAAAAGATGCCATTTTCTTTACAAATTTAAAGCAATGAAAGCAGTAAATGTGGCTGAAGCTTAGAAACAGGCTGGATGTTGGTCCAAGAGAAAGAAAAAGCACCGAAAGTCTCGGATTGACTGGAAGGAAAGGATGGAAAATGGTGATTATTTCATGAAATAGTGAGGTGTCCTGGGATGCATTTGCACCTGTGACCTGGGCAATAGGAGGCTCACGGTCCGGTCCGGTCCGGTCCAATAAAAATCCTGTTTGAGCTCTCCAGGTGGCGTTGGGGTAAAGGCGTAACTTCCATTTTCTCTTCTTTCTGACTTGTTTTCTTGAAAAAGTGAGTTTTATGAGCCTTGTGTTTCCTCGCGGAGGTTTGGTTAGATCAATTGCTCGAGTTTTAAGAGGTTCAGGAGTTCATCCAGCTGACCGGATCACCGCTTGGTTGTCCAGCAGTTTGCAGAAATGGGTTCAAGATAAATGAGGCCTGAAGACCCGATGTGAGTGATCACAGGTCGGCGCTGGCGGCCGATGTGTCGCTCTGGTCGCTGAATCGCAGATTCATGGGGAGCAGAGCGGAGATAAAGGTCATCAAAGTGAATTCCAGCATGGAAACAAACAGAGGAGCAGAGGACTGCTGATCGGCTTCTCCAGAGGTTTTTCCTTTCTTTGCACATTTGGTGGAAAGAGTTCTGGTTGTGTTTCATCTGTACCCGTCTGACAGAAGGATGTGCTGCTCCAAACAAGCAGCAGTCAGTAAAAACTGACAGATGTGAAGTTTCACTGCAGACGTGGATTTACACCTGAAATCATCTGGAAGGAATCGCGTCTCCTTCAGGGTGGAAGGCCTCCTGTGATGTTGACGGGATGTGTGGTTCAGGTGGGTCGTTATCAGGGTTCCCTTGCCCTGGATCCCGTGAAGCAGAGCAGAATGGGAAGTGAAGTTTGTTGGTGGTGTCTCTTTTTTTCCTTCCTTCCTCTGTGTTTACTGGGTTGTCTCATTCGGGCTGGCCTGCCCCACGGCTTTACGGCTATTTATAGACAACTTGTGCTATTAATGTGGCGAAGGCAGACCAGAGCAGAGAGGACTGATTCTCCTTTCTTCACGTTCGAGTTTGGACTGGATTGTTTTAGTGAGATCAGTAAAGAAACGAAGCAGTGTGACTGAAACAAAAATGCAAACAGATCATTTTTAGATTTCAGCTTTGGTTTAAGGGTTTGGATGATCTTAAATGACCTGCATTCATGAAAAACTGTTGATAATTGAGGTTTGTCTTGATGGCCTTCATCCAGCTCCTCTGAAAATATGCAACCAGGCAGGGAAGCCCCTCTAGAGCGGAGGATATCATCTGTCAATCAAAGAGACACGCCCCCTTTATTGCACAATTTTTGCAAACTAAAAAAATTAGGTTTCCCTCCCCCAGTACAGTTGCCATGGAGATAAAATTTGACAGAAAGCTAAAAAAGTCAATTTTAAGCATTTTTTAATTCTAAAGTGAATTCACTGACCTGCCGGTGAAACGCGTTCTTCACCAGATTTTTTGTCTTTGTCACGGTTGAGCCGTTTCGTAGCTGAACATTTTTGAATCATCTGGGTCTGTGGAGGGTTGTAGAGGAGCGGCCACATCTTTAGGAGGGCGCAGGTGTGTCTTTCAGTTCCCTTGAGGCTCGTACAGCCACCCCAAGGGACGTCATGAAAATGGAACGTACCATTGTTGAGTGTGTGGTAAGTGTATCGTGATGCTGTCGTACGATGTCCTTACGCCATATTCTAGTCGTCAGTAAGGAGTGAGTACTGGCTCCTTACTGACCGCACACAAATGCTGTGTGCACGGAGTGGGCACGTGGTACGTAAGCAGGATGTCCACACAAACTACATTCTGACTGTCTAATTTCCTCCTTTCTAGCAGTCAGGCTGCACGCAAGGAGCGCACACGTATCACATGAACAGCACTAACGGACTCCTTTCAGAATTAGGGGGGTTGAAAAAAGGAAAAATCGGCACGACACTCCTGCGTCTCACCTGCTTCCCCTGTACTTACCCGTACACGTTGTGTACATGTTCACTATGACCTGCCGCCCGCAGCACGCCCATAGGAAAAATGTACACCAACGTTTTTTCTCACTGCGGGTTCTCCAAACAGTCAACGACTTTGATACTTTGTGTCTGTTTCCACCCAAAAGGGAAGTTGAAACTAAGATTTTTGATAAACTTTTTGTTTGAAGTGATGTTTTTGACTAACTAATTCAGAGGTCTGTATGTGACAAACGGTTAAAAACACAACATTTTCATAAAGCATTCTGTGCAGAACAAAGAGGTTTCTGGGATCCCAGACTGCCGTTCCTTCAGTCATCCGAACTTTTCTTTGATGTAAAAGTGGACATTTGCCTCGTCCTATTTTAGATTTTCAGGTATTTGGTTCATGCTAATTATCTTTTATGCAACAAATGATAAACTGTGTTGAAGTTGTTGGACAAGAATGTTTTTGACAGCTAAAAAAAACAGTTGTGGTTAAAACGGCTACATTTGAGAGCAGAGGCTTGTCATTTAGGTCAAAAATCTGCAACAGAAAATATTATTTTTTAATCTATCTTTTATGTATTTTACTGAACTTTAATGTTTTCAAGTTTTGTTTCTAAATTACTTTAAATTTCCTTTTTTCTCTGCTTGAACTCTGGCACCCTGAGGGCGTGGTAACGATTAATTCATCTCACTTTTGAACATTTTAAAGAAAAGGAAATCATATTTTTTTAACAAGAATGCATTTGCAAGAATGAAGAGTGATATTCTTTGTCCGAACAAGAGTAAACAGCAATAAACAAAAAGTTTTCACACATCTTTAAAAACACACTTGAGTTTTACATCCATGTGAAACTTGAGTAGCAAAAAGCAAAGACTGATAGTAAGAAGTTACTGAAGCAACATTTTACATTTATTCCAGTTGATTTGTGATGAAGAATCCTTCTCTGATTGTTTATCGACGTTTTTTCAATTTCTTTTTGTTTATTTTTTACAAACAATTTTATATTAAAAAACCTCAATGTTACCAGAAACTGTAAATGAAGGAATGTGTTGTTTTTTTTAAGTTTCATATCAGTATTAATGCTTAAAGAACACCCCTGAAAACTTTAAGCTTTAGAAAACCTGAATTGTGTATTTAGAGCTGCAGCGGTGTTGCAGACTAAGTTCAGTTTTTCATTATTTCAAACTCCCTGCAAGTTCCACAAAAGCCCTGCTGGAGCTATGACAAATCTTCAGTGATCTGGTGACTCCTATCCAACCCAAACTCATTTTTCTATAAAGAAAATTCTGTATTTGCTGTAAAAACATCTCCTGGAATAATAATCAAAAACACTTGAAAGTGTCATCATGTTTGTGATTTGAAGCCGTTTCTTTGCAGAAAGCTGAAGCACGGCTTCAGTGTAGTAGGAACAAAGTGGAGATTTGAGTGGAGGCTGCAGCATCTCTGGGGTTTCAGGACGTCCTTTTTTCCTCTGATGCACTCTACACTTGAAAACCATCTGGAGGCGACATGAATGCAGTTTGGCTGTTTTTACTTTCAATGTCTGACTAATTAGGATTACAGAATCAGCAATGGACCTGTTTACAAATGCATCTTCAGGTCTGACGGTTTACATTTATCTGTGTGGAATTACTGCTCCACATCGGAAGTGAAGCAGCTCTGCTGTCAAAGCAAAACATGAACACAGAAACAGACATTAGAAACTATCAGTCATTTATGCTTGAATTGAACTCTTCAAAGTCCTTTTTTCCGCAGATGAATAGTTTCAGACACAAATCCAAAGGTTTGGAAAACATTCATGTCAGGAAAACTGATGGCAGTCAGCTCATTCTTCCGTTTCCGGCTCTTACCCTTCTTTCTTTTAATTTATCTGTGACATGAAAAGCAAATTAGCCAGATGGTGAAACGATGGAGTTAGAGAAGGTGGAGCTGAAATGAAAAAATTTCATATGTTCACAAAAACACAGACTTTAAAAGAGCCTGGCCAGTTCAGTCGCCATCTGGGTTAACGTTACATCGAGGTGACACTTTGCCGTTTTAGACAATTCTTCACAATTCTGTCTCAGAAGAATCACAAGAAAACTTTTTTTATGTGATGAAAAATTATAGTGTATTCATCATTATTAGTATAGGTTTTCAGTTTTAATGTAAAAATAGCTGGTTTTCCATTTTTTCATGAAGTTGGAGTCTTTAATGTAAAAATGTGAACGAATCAACGAGAGTCTTTAAAGGTGTCTCAAAAGCATCTCTAAACATTCTCAGTTGAGTTTTTTGGGAACTAAGAGCATGAATGTGAGACAGTTTGGTTCAGAATGTTTTAAACTGGTCTGGTTTTAAGCCATATCGTTTCTAATTTTCTAGTACATTTTAAAGTACCGTTGTGCTGTCACAGCCCAAGGGAGAGAGAGGGACGTGCAATCAGCCAATCAGTCAGTGCAGGTGGGTTAAAAAGTGGCAGCAAGGTTGGGGGCGGGTAGCACCTACAATGCCGCTTTTGATTTGGTTAATACATAAACTATTTCCAAGTTTATCATGGCTGGTTCTTCTGCCCTCCTTGAATGGGTATATTTCCATGACCTGTTCTTGTGCCATTGATTTGCTGCATCAAACTATGCACTGTGCTGCAGTTGAGGCCAATGAGGACTTGATAAAAGCAGACGTATACGCCACGGCTGGTCTCACTTTCTGGACTGCTCAACAATCCCATTGATCGTTGTGGTTTCATGTCGTTTTGTGAAACTGTAAAGTACTGATACCAGTTTAGGTCCAGACTGATCCATATGGTGAACATTGATAGAGTGAACATTCATCTCAGCCTCAAGATCTTGGTAGATCTAAAGGTAGCTTGACTTTACAGACACTTTGGGACAAAGGATCTTTAAATAATTTGCATTCTTTTAGCTTGAGAGCTTTGGTATCATTTTCAAGATCTTGAGCAGCTGTGCGAAACACGCACATGTCCAGGGTGCACTCCAGCTTGTCACCTGCTAAACGCTCCACTGTGAACCTCACCTTTGTCCAGTCTAAGAGTGGCACCACTTTGTTGGGTTTGGTCACCTTGTGTTGGCAGGGATTTCTGGGGCGGTGGCCTGTGCCGCTGTTATCAGCAGAGCCAGGCGTGGCTCCGGTGGAACCGACGGCCCCTGGAGTAAACAATGTCTGCTTTGAAAACGGGAACAAAATTCAAGTTCACAGGAAATTCAGGAACCTGTGGGATTTTGTCATGTGAGCAGCAGTTTCTGAAAGCTCAGCTCAAGCAGGACATGGCGTTCCGGGTTTCAGCTCACGTCTTGCCGCTTTGATGCTCTCTGCCATGCGTTATTCTGCTTTGGTCTCAGGTGCCTTGAAGCCACGTTTTTTTGCTGGATGTTCTGCATACATGAATGAAGAACTAAAAGGATGAAAGTACCTTCTGCAGAAAAAAAAACTGAAGGCAAATAAATGTAAAAAGCAACGTTGTTGTTGTGCCATTCTACACAAGTTTAGAATCAAATTCAACATAAATAACCCATTGTGTTTGTTTTTTTTAAAAAATGTACTTCTTTATTTTTGCATTTTTCAATAAACTTCAAACACCTTTTTTGTCTGAAAAAAATGTACAAAAATGTCAAAAGCAAACTTACATGAATATTGAGGTATTAATTCAGTTGGAGACTAAAAAAGGGTCAAAACATGTTTTTGGACCTTTTTTTTTACCCAAAAGAAAGCAGCAACAGAGTTTATGAACATTGATTTGAGAAAAATTTGGTTTCTTTTTTTAATTAAACTGTTAATGTCTTGCCGACTTAGGTAAAACTTACCCTGCGATTTCACTTTTTGATAAAAATAAACTAAACAAAGCAAATCTTTGCAGTACACCATTTATCAAATTGAAATTACAATAAAGAATCAGGAAATAAAAAATAAAGTTTTGAAAACATTGCTGATCAGCTCATCAACGTCCTCAATGTGGTATCCTGCACAGCTGCAATTGTTTTGCACGTTCCAGTGTGTGTTTTTGCACGATAGCTTATTTTAAAATCATACTACTGGTACATGTAAGTTTTACCATATATATTTTTATTCTTATTTCATGTAATTTGATGCTCCAGCATTTAAATCATTGTCTCACATCATGAGCCCATGTTATGACTTGCTTCAAATGTTTTTCCCATCCCTGGGAAAGATAAGTTGACTGTTTAATTTCCCTCCTAAATGTAGAGTAAAAACGTATCTGTCATCGTTTTATTTATGTATGTATTTGACCTATTTTTAACATTTGTGGGATTCTGATGCTTAAATCAAGATAAAGATATAAATTCAAGCGTGTGAATCAAAATTTCATACTGGAGGAAAGTGTTGCCGTATAACCTGGTTAAGTTGATGTAAGATGTTTATAAATCTTTATCGATAAGTTTAAGTTTGAAAAGTAATAAGGATTTTTATATGGCTTCGGGAGTCAAATTTCCGGACAAAAACATGAAAACCAAAGCAGCATGGTGGTGGTAGTGTCATGGTATCATTACAACTTCATATAAAAGATAAAACACAAATTTAACACTGAAGCAAAATTGTACTTTGGTGATATTTTATGAGGATTTCAGTGTAATAAACGTAAAAAAAATAATCTTAGAAAGTGAGAAATGGGTGCAAATACTTTGTGATTTCTGGTTCAGTTTCATTTGTTTGTGCTAAACAAGCTATACCGGTCAAATAGTATGTTAATATGATCAGTGTTTTGTTTTTTATTTGCTGCTCACATTTGTAACTGTTGTTTCACTTCGGTTGTGTTGTTGTATCTGGTGCCTGTCTGTAATGTTATTTTCTGTCACGACTGCAGATTTACGTTGAGTCACAGTGAAAGTCGGCGTGTGGAGGATGAAGGGGCGTGGTTACAGAGCATGTTCTGAGGTGCCGTTCTCAAGTTGTGGCGTCTGGCAGTTGTTCAATAGTTTCTGTTTGCTGGAGCTTCTCACACTGAGCGGAGCATTTCTAATGGTCTGTCATTTCAACTTCTTGAGGCTTCGGCTACAACCAGAAACAAAACATCACATCTTTTGGTGGATTTTACTTTCAGTTTTGGAATTCCCCAGACATTGGTTGGTAGAGTGAAAACACGTCAGAACCATTAGTTGTACTGCCTTCATATTCTGTTTTCAAAGAACTCTGACAGGTCATTTTGTAATCATGAGTCAGGAGATTGTCTGTGACAGTTATTCTGTGAAAGTGGACGCCTGTAAGATGTCCACACAAACTACTCTGATTGTCTGATTTCTTCATTTCTAACAGTCAGACTGCACTAAAGGAGCGCGCACGTATCACTTGAACAGAACTAACAGGAGGGATCCTTATGCAGTCCACAGGATGTAATGGTGTTTGAAAAACTGATAAATCTGTACGACACACCTGCGTCTCACATACTTCACCCTTACATGTTGTATAAGTGTTCACTCAAACCTGTCGCCCGCAGCATGCACGCAGAAAAACATTTTCCCTCTACGGGTTTACTGTGCGGTTTATGATGATGTCATGATTTTGTGTGGGTCACCTGCCGGTTTGACCATTTTTCACCCGCAGACAGCCCATATTCACCCGTATGGACAGTTGGGATCACATCAGAGACAATAATTCCATTTTATTTATGCATCCCAATGTCACAATACAGTTTCTCAATGGGCTTCAGACCCGTGTTTATGCCAAAGAACATAAAGTCAGTCATAAATATAAATAAATCACTTTTTTGTTTACTGACCATAAAGGTTTCATTCATTCAAAACACATTGGTATAGTGCTGTATGTGTTCGATGACAAATAAAGAAAATGCCTCTTGGTGTTTCTACTCACAAACTCCAGCAGCTTTTCCATCATGTTGTTCGGATTGTTAAAGTTACATTTTTCATAAACTGCAAATTCATGCTTTAATAATAAACTTCATTTAGTTTGGAAAAATATGACATGTTTGTAGATGCCGGCTTTTTCAAAGTACAGAGTAGAAGTGACACAAAGCGTTTTGTTTTTCCATAACATCTTTTTTGACATGGCGGTCAGAGGGGGCGGAGTGGATTTGGGTGCATGCTTTTTATTGATTCATTTTACTTGTCTTATTATTTATTAGTATTTCATTCTGTTATTAGTTGCTCCTATGATCTCAGGAAACATTATCTCATTTTCTCTACAATGTATATGAAAGCCTTTGTTGATTCATTGATGAATTGTTGTCCTATACATTCAAAGTGTGAGATCCGGGTTGAAGTCACCTTCTAATTCCTAGTACCTGTTTTTTTATCAGATAAATCTGCTGTTTATTTCAAAGTCTTCCTGAGAGTGACGGTGTGAAACACTAAATGAAGCAGATTTAACCCAAAAGTCTGGTTAAAGAGCCAAAGCACCCACAGAGTTAGATCCAGACTGTGGTTGGAGGCGTCCAAGCGGAGGCAGTCATCGTCAGACGGTCTCTGAATGGGAGTTCCTGATGGGAACGGGTAGTGTAACTGATGTGAATGAGTGTGTTGGCAGCAGAGGAAGGGTGGGGTAGGAGGAGATTTTGTGTGTGTTTTCCTTGTGTACCTTCCTCTCTGGGAGCTGCTTAGAGTGTTTGCCGCATGCTTGTGTGAGTGTGCATATGAAGACACTGGCGGTGTCACCTCAGTTTAGGCCGTGATGTGGCCCTGGTGATGGCGGTGGAGAAGGAGGGCCCCCCCATCCTTACCAACCGCAGCACAGTTATTAACCAAGAGTGGGGGGGAGGCTGGGGGGTAGAGAATCCCATCTCCATGGCAACGGTGGCCGCTGCCAAGGTGGTCACAAAGAGAAGAGAGGGGAAATGTGGGAATGGGGGGAGGAGGATGAGGAGGGAAGGGGCGAAAACAGGATTGGAGAAAAGGCGGTGGGTGTGTCATGTTTGGAAGGGGGCGGGGCTAGAGAAGGCTCCATCAGATAATTGAGCCACTTTAAAAAATCTTTGATATTGGACCAGTCTGCTGATTTAAAAAGAGCTTTTATTGGGTTTTGTTCTCTAGTTTGATCCAAACTCAGACTGCAGGTTCTAAATGAGTTCAGTTTGTCACATCAGAACCCACAGGAAAAAAGAACACAGTTTAATGATGAAACTGACATATCTCTGATCATCATTTTATAATAAAGGACAATTTCGATAAAAGTTTTTCTGTATTTTTGTCTAAAAACACTAATTTCCACCAAATGGTCATTTTTTTAGATTAAAACTTAAACATCTCAATTCTTTCAAACTGTTTCGGCATTTTCTTCCATCTGAGTCGTGGTCAGTCAGATTTCACTCACCTTCAGCTGTTCTGCAGGAAAACGACCATCAAACACAAGAAGATGAATCTACAGATGACAGTGATGGACGTTTTTCTTTTGTGGGATTCTTCAACTTTTACCTTTTACTTTTACCTTTAGGTTCTTAAGAAATCTCTTCTACTCGGCTAGTGTGATGCAAACACAACAATTAAAAGCAGAGTTTGAACATAAAAGATGATGTTTGTTGATTTAATGTGTTGATGTTTCTTAAGGAAGACTTTAAACTTTGTTGTTGAATTGGGCGGTTTTTGGCTGTTTTCTAAGATGTTACACATTTATGCTGTAAATCGGTATTGATTGATGAATTAATTGATTTCCTTTTAACTTCACACACAAAATAAAGCAGTTAAATAAACACGAGAAGCATTCTAATCCCAATCTTACAATATTTGTAGACCACTAAACCATTGACTGTATAGGAGAACTGGACAGACTTCCCATAGAAAATGACTTACTTCAAGCTGAAACCAAATTAAGTCAATTCAGTCACAATTTTGTTGCGATATGGCCGTCACCATGTTGGACCCTGAAATCATCAGTAAGCAGTGATTGGTCCGAGTCTGTCTGAGTCCACATTTCTATGACAACCACTCTCTCCAATCAGCGGTGAGCATGTTAGAAGGCCACACCCCTTTCACAGAAAGCAGGCTCAATTCTATCAACCAAATGCTTTGAATGTTCGACGCGAGGCCACCTACTTTTGAGGCATCTGATCGGTCCATTTATAACATGAACAACGTAATAAAATAGGATTATAAAAATGAGGCTTATAAAGAGCGTGTTAAAAAAATGGCATCAGAGCAAGAGTTGTGACCCATAGAATGAGGAACAGCTGTTATTTCTCTATAGAAGTCTATGGGATTTTGGCTTCTTGGAGCCAGCAGGTACTTCCTGTTTGGAACATGAGAAAGGAACAACAGAGGTTTTAAATTTTGGCTAAAAACTGCGTCATCATAATTAAAAGACCACTGGGAACACTTTTACAATAGATCAGAAGATGATTTGAGTGGGACTGTGTCGAGAACAAATGAACATAATGGAGGACCTACAGAGAAAGCTGGTTGTCTTTCTTCTGGTTAGGGCCTGCGTCATACCGCCTTAAATCAGCAGCTACAGTAACTGCATGATGGTTACAGATGATCTGGCACGCTCAGAACCAAATCACTTCCATTTTTCGTCATTCCTCGAGCGACTGAAGGTAGTTCTCAGGACTATCGGTGTGTGAAAGCTGCTCAGGCAGGTGCTCTCTCTGCCTCTGAAGGCTTTGGACTTTTCTGCTTTTCTCAGCTCTTTCTTGTTCGGCTCTGAAGCGGCTCGCTTTTGGGTGTCTTGCACAAATGTTGCAGGGTTTGAGCCCTGCTGGCTGCAGGAGCAACACCATGAGTGGACCGGCAGCTTGGACATTTGCTGACAGTTGTTGAATGTGAACATCTGCTCACGGCGTTTGACAGACAGCAAACGTGTTTCAGCTCTGCAAACACTCTCGCTGCATGTAAAGCTCAAATTCAGAACGAGCTGTGGAGAAGTGAGCAGACCGCAGCGTTGAGGTTTGAGCAGGCGGTGAATGTGCGCTGTCGCTTGTGCACGTGTGCAGATAGGGACCTGGAGGCCGCCTTGCGTCAGCAGGGTGTGGTGAGATAGCAGACAGCGTCTCCATGCCTGCCAGATGGAGACACACCCAGTTCTTCACAGCAATGCTGTCACACACAACAACTGCGTTTGTGTGCAACAAGAAGAACATTTGCGGCACCTTTTTTCTTGACTGTGTTGACGGCTTTTAGATCTGTGTCACAAGTGTTTTGGGTCATAGTTCAGCAGCTTCTGCTGACCACAAGAGAGTCAGCAGAGAAAAACCAGAGCGCCAACAATCCGAACACGCCTTGATTAAAAAAAATGCTGTTTAGTCTTTTTATTTTTTTTCTAGTCTGGTTTAATCCTGTTCAATTGTTTTAAGCACAAAGGTCCAGATGGGTTTGAGAACACAAACTAGAATTTCCAGGAAGTGTTTCTCGTTTTGACTGTATGTGAGAACTGGGGTTAGAGACGTCAGTTCAGTCTTCATTTTTTCGCAATAAGGACGCCTGGCTCCAACCTGACAGCGTGACAACTCAGTAAGCAGTGATAGTTCTGAGTCAAAGTTTCTATGGTAACCACTCTGACCAATTAGGAGTGACCTTCAGTAGGCTACACCCCTACCATTTGAAAGAGGGCTACACGAAATCTGTCAAACATTTTGATTGTTGGATGTGCCAGCAGGGTCCCCCTATTTTTACTGAGTTCTGATTGGTCAGTTTATCAATTGAAAAACTTGAACTACAGAAAAATATAAAACAATGAGGATTATCAAGAAGATTTTGAAAAAGATATCAGAGGTAAAAATACTAATTCACATTTTTTCTTTTTATTTTGCTGCTTCTGTTTACATTATAAATACTTTAATGTTTACATTTTATTTATTGTAATCCTATTTTAATTTTATGAAAAAAACAACATTTTAATTGTCTTTATATTTAAAAAACTTTTTCTTGTTTAGGATTTGTCTTTTAATAAAAAAGATTGTAAATGTTATTTTTGTGTAAAACAATTTACTAAGCCTGTTTTGGAACATTTTTGAAGAAGATCTTGGCGATTTTGACGGTTCGTTTTGGTAGTTTGACCTTTTTATTTATTTATTATTATTTATTATTATTATTTACAAAACATCCAAAAATGATAAATATCTTTGATTTGTTTTCACTTCCAGTCTGCTTTGTCTGCGTCTTCCTAAAGTTTGTTGGTATTTTTCTCTGCGTCTTCCTAAAGTTTGTTGGTGTTTTTCTC
>BSAI01000201.1:25214114-25331592 GCA_036245035.1 Adrianichthys oophorus
CCCCCCCCCCCCCCCCACACACACACACACAGTGCTCCTTCCCCTTTACCGCCTCGTTGAGGAGCAGATGTGGATGAAGTCGGATTTGCTTCGTTCTGTTTGCTGTGGTTAAAAAAAGGGCGTGATCGGTGATCTGGAGCACACTGCACAAAGTTTGGTGTTTTTCTTCACCGTCTAATTTACGCTTCACCCGCTGCCTCACCCGCTGCACCTACCTTCATCCCAGGACAGCCTGAGGTTTGGTTGAAAAAATCTCAATTATTTGCAAATTGTGTTTAATCCAGGTTTTGGTAAAACATGGTTCTTTTTAAGCGCCGCAGAACAATTTCTGGTCTGTTTCCCCTGATCTCACTTGATCCTATTTGAGTGTGTGCACATTTGTAAACTATTATTGGACCTCAATGTGCAGCATGGATCTTCATGTCCACCACATTCTATTCAGAGCCAATCTATCCATATATAAGGAAAAAAAAGCCTAATAGTGAAACACAGTGGTGGTAGTGTGATGGTGTGGGGCCTGCATGGTTTATCACACTGTCCTCCAGAAATTCCATAAGGAGGCTTTCCATCCCCAGTCCTTAGGTTTAGACGTTATAAAAACACCTGGGTTCTGCAGTAGAACCCTGGTAGCACCAGAAAATCTGCCTCTGAATTTTTTAAAAATTAAGGTTTTTGGATGTTTCAGTCAAATTTTGAACTTGCACCTGACTCAACTAAAACTGTAATATTTCAGACTTTAAACAGTTCTGCAAAGAAGTGAAGTCTGTCTGTCTGTATGTATGTAAGGACAAAGGCTCTTATTTTAGAAAGGTTGAGTTTTTACACCTTAATATACAAATTTACAAAAACAGCCTAGCTGGGATCGTCAGTGAGATCAGGCGACTGCAGGTGGCGGTGGGGAAAGGCGCCTGATATGAAGGTGGACGCTGAGCTGCAGCGAGACTGACTGAGAACAGGAAGTTGGGGTTGTCATTTACATTCGGTTACATTTTAACATGCCTCTGCCCCTTATTGTGATCTATGCTACTGTGTATTTCATATTCATTCGAATGTTTTGTAACGTGTGTACTGTTATCAATAGGTATTTTAATTGATTGTCTCACATTTCTATTGTTATTTTGTATTCTTAGTTTTAAAATCTTTTTTGGGACAACAGATGAGCCACTGGGCTTATTCTGGCTTATTGCAGTGATGCTTTCAATGTGAACTGTCCCTGAGAAATACAAAGTAAAATAATAAATAAAATAAAAAATGCCTAATGAAATGTAACTATGTATTTAAAATAAATTTAAAACTGCAACCGCAAGATTCAAATCCAGGTAAGTCCTGGGAAAAACATTACAAGGCCTGCATAATCCCACTGCCCGGCCAGTGAGCACTGATCACGAAAGATTTGTTCATCCATTGATTTTTCACAATTTTTAAACAGGGATGTAACAGCATGTTGGTTTGGTAATTTGATTACTACAAAAAGAGATTTCTTTATTGTGTGGGTCAAAGAAAGCCTGTTTTGTTTATCGTTTATTAATCTAATATCTACTTGTAAAAACGAAAAAAAGAAACACCAACTACAATCAAAATAATCCTGTTGCTTAAAGTCAGCAAAAGAAAACGATAGCAAACACGAAGAAACCGATGTGCATGTTGTGAAGTCCAACTCACGTCATGAGAAAAAGACAAAGAGCGGCTGTCTGGACTAGTTCATCACAGCAGACTACTGTGGCTGAACCCTGGCATTAGCCATTTTGTGCATTTTTGTGTAGTTTGCACACGATGAAACGCCCCTTTTTACACCTGTCTTGGAACAGCGCAAAACGGCATAAATAACTGTAGAGGAGATTTTGGAAACAGTGTTTGCATCCTCAGCAGAGAAGATCAAAAGGTTTAGCTTTAAAGAGGTTTTCCTCAACTTTTTCCTCTTTAATGAATTCTAAGATGCATCAAGAGGTTGAATAGAAAAGTTCAAGTGGGATCTAAGCCAATCAGTGACAGAACAAGTCATTAAAAAGAACAATTTTAGTGGAAAACTATGCAGAAAATGTACATTTTCATATTTTCTTGAACTTTCATTGAATAGGCCTAAGTTGTTTTTTGTTCTTGCATTAATTTATAAAGTTGTTGGTGAAAGAAAACAGCTTTTTTGTGTGTTAGAATATGTTTGTGGGATTGTTTCCATGTCATTTTAAACAATGGGGCAAAAAGCCAAGTGTGGGTTCCATCTTTTGCCCCCTAGACTCAATGAGTTACTAGAATGGACTTGTAGAAACATGTAGAAGCTATTCGTTCACACGTGGTGTTTGGTGAAATTTCAGACCTTTTGGGTTGCCTGCTGGGGGGGAAGGTGAAGCATCAAGCTGGCTTTACCTTTGTTTAGAAACACAGGGGGGTCTCTGTGTGTTAACAATAGAACCAGGGGACCCGTGTGTGTCCTTTACATGTGTGTTGGAGGGGTGGTGCTTGCAGCCACACCCAGGCTGATTAGCTGAAGCCTAACCTCGCTGTGGAATCCACTGAGGTCAGGTCACATGCCAGCCTGCAGTGCATCGCCACAGTCCGCCCCGCATCAAGGGCAAACAAAACACAGGGAATGCTATCTAGATCAAAAGAGAGAGTCTGAGTGACAGCAGGAAAAATCTTAGTATGTCTGCGTTTAAAAAAACTAAAAATCATGCTTGTTGTTGCCACGACTGGTTGTCAGAACACAATACACAACAGGTATTCATTTTAAAAAAACAGCTTTTCGAAAATCAGAAAGCTGTTCTAAGTTGAGGCTGGTAGTGAAAATGTTGCAGTTTCTCAAATAACCACTATAAGAAAAGCACAACCTGTTCCCTACCCTTCTTTTAATTTTTTTATTACTATGCTTTATATTTTCAACGGCTGTGTGTGTGAATGTGTTACTCTTAGTGTTTTTTTTTTGTATTGGCAGGACAGTGAACTGATGACTAGACTCACCTTTCTCTGGCCCATCCATTTGTTTGTTTTCATGTTGTTGTTGTGGAGTTGGGTGAGGTAAACACCAGTCAATGAAACTGCAGCTCGTCAGTCGTCATTTTTACCTTCAGAATCCTGCCAATTAGGTAAAAGATTTCCATACCAGAGTACAGTTTCTTTAAAATAATAATAGTTTTCTTGCTTCTTTTGCTGCTGTTTAAAGTAGCTTGCTGATGCAACATCCATTTTTCATGTTGATGTGATACGTGTGCGCTCCTTGCGTGCAGCCTGACTGTGAGAAATTAGACAGTGTAGTTTGTGTGGACATCCTATGGGTGTCCAAGGGACCCTTAAATATCATATGCACACCTTGTGCATGCAGCATTCGTGCATTATCAGTAAAGAGCCAGTACTTGCATCTTATGACGATACTGTGGCATAAGGACACGGTACGACAGGAGCACCTGTACGTCACAAGTGCATGTAACTTCTACTACCCTTACGAATATTTCAGGATACACTTACCACACCACGAAAATGCCACGTTCCATTTTCATGATGTCTCTTTAGGTGGCGTACGAGCCTCAAAGGAAGTGCAAAACACCTGTGAGCCGTTCTATGACCCTCCACCGACCCGGACAACCAAAAAACCCACAACACCTGTAGGGGTCAACCCTTCACACAGGTGCATGACAAAGCTTTAGGTGGACAAACATAAAAGTTCATATGTGTGTAGTCTTTTTGGGAAAACATAAATTGAATAGACTCACTGCATGGAGAACACCACCTCTGCACAGCCAAGACATGATTTTAAAGCTCCTGTTATATGAGAGTGAGCAGTGGTTTAGTGTTGCACTGCAGACAGGACAGTTATGGACAGAGGAGCAGGAGCTGCTTAATACCGCTTTCACTCATAATCTTTCTTTTAAAAGCCCAATCTTCATCATTAATTTCATTGTTGCCTTTTGTAAACACTGCTAATATACTTTAAATGTGAACTCTTAATTGTTTCGCAAGTATAATACCAAACTTATTATTTTACTTTTGCAATAATTGGTACACAAAGGATTTACTTGCTGCTTTAAATTTCTAGCAAGGTTCTGACCCAAAATGGACTGTGCCAATCTGGTTTGAGAAAAAAACGTGATCAGTTAATTTTGAAATGTTCACAACAATAAAACCTTTATGTTCTCTGGGGAATCCATTCAAAGCTTAGATTTGGAGTTAAAATACACTAGACAAAAACAACCCAAATAATCACACTAATAAACTCCAATAGGATTGGAATAGCCAGTAATAGAAATTTAGCATTGATTATAACATTGATCTGTGGCTATTGGTAATGTTAGCATGCTTCATTGAGTTGCAAGTCAATGCAGTAACAAGATGAGCTGCCAGTGGACAGCACTTGTTTTCAGTAGAATTGGCATGCAGGAGGATGTTTGTGTAGCCAGTGATACCAGTTCACATGCTAATGGACTCTGATCAGGGGCTAAAGCTGTTGTTAGATAGCATTTTTCAACTGTAGCTCAATACAGAAGGATGAGCTGCCAATGGACACAAAAACCCAATTTGCATTGGAACACTGATTGAGTCTTTTGGCTTCTTTACATTTAAACCACATCTCCAAATTCACAATGTCTCAGCCGTTGACTGTACATTAGATATGGACAGAGTGACTCCTCCCCCCTGGCATTGCAAACAGGAAGTATCTGCTGGCTCCAAGAAGCCAAAATCCTATAGACTTCCAAATAAACAGCTGTTATTCAGTCATTCTATTGCTCAGAATAACCATTCTTGCTTTTTTTTATCATGTTCCTGACAATCCTCATTTTTTTCATTTATTTTTTTTTCTGTACAAGTGATTCAAGTTATGAACTAACCAATCAGATGCCTCAATAAAAGCAGGTGGGGCCTGTTGGGCCCAGATCCAACGTTTAAAACGTTTGATTGACAGAATTCTTATAACCCGCTTTCAAGTGGTAGGGGTGTGACCTTCCAACAAGCTTATTCCTGATTGGCAAGAGCTATTGCCATAAAAACTCAGACCAACTTGAACCAATCACTGCTTTCTGACATTGTCTGGTGCCCAACATAATTGTGAAAAAATAGAGACTGACTTGACTTCATTTGGTTGGAATAGGAAGTAAACCATTTTCTATGGGTGACGGGAAGTCACTGTGCTTGATTGAAAACCGAACTGTATGTTACACTAGTAACCCGAATCGTGGGGAAAGTTTATTGTTTTTTACGTTACACTGGGCTTAGTATGATTCCAGTGATATCCAATGTAATTTCACTGGATAAGAAGACAAGACAGAGACCTCAAACTATAGCCCAAGTATAACAGGGGAAGTACTCTGCATTTTAGGCAAAGTGATTAAAAGTTTGGAGTTTCTAAGTCTTCGCCCATGAGTAGCCGGGTTAGGCTCCGGCAACCCCGTGACCCCGAAAGGGACAAAGCGGATTGGAAAATGAATGAATGAATGACTTTCTAAGTTTTGTCTGATTGACGGTTCAGTCGGGACAGGAAGAGGAAATGGACAGAAAATTGAGCCTGAAGAGCCGGGGTGTGTGCTACTCTGGATAAGTGTGTTTGTTGGCACTCCCCACTGGCTGTGTGTGTGTCAGTGTGTGTGTGTGTTTGTGTGTTGCTGAGCTTCCAGAGAAGGGTGTGTCCGCTGCCTGCCTCTGAAAAGGAGGGAGGGGTCAGCTGGGCTACTCCTCCCTGCTCTGGCTGTTATTTCTCTTTCGTTCTCATTCCCTCACTGGTGGCCTCAGGATCAGGCCTTTGTCTTTCTTTCTCCTCTCTGCTTCTTTACTTTCCATGTTCCGTCTGTTCTGTGTTGATGCTGTGTTCCTGAGTGGGCTTCCATCCACTTCTCTGTTAGGTTGAAGACTTTTTAAGCATCTTTTGGAGGTAATCATGTTTTTTTTTGCTCTAAACTCCAGAGTAGCTTCATGTCCCACCTGATATTTCTCTTATCTTTTCGTGCTACTTTTCTAACTTTCCAAATAACTTTTCTTTACCTCCTCTAACCCCTTCCTCCCATGATTTTCTTTACTCTTTCACCCCCCCATTTCTCCTCTCAGCCACCCCCTTATCACAACTCTTCTCCCTCGTCCTTAACCCCCCCTTTCCCCACATTCTTCTTCTCCTCATTTGCGTTCAGGCCCACCTTACTTCCTCTAATCTTCGGCCTTCTTCTCCTTCAGTGCCAGTCAACTCCAAAGCAGAAGAAGAGTGCTGTCGGCGCCCGGAAGAAGGCGAGGGGCCCGGCCAAGGACAGTGCCCCGGCCCAGCAGCCATCGCCGCCGCCACCTGCAGTCCAGGAGGAGGAGGAAAAGAAAGAGGAGCCGGCCACCGGGCCTCGACCGCCCCACAGAGAGGAGGAGGAGGAAGAATCCAGCAAGGATCAGCGAAAGGAAGTGGCAACACAATCTGCAAGGGTGAAGGAGGAAGAAGAGAAGAAAGACGAGAAGGAGGTGGAAAGCGAGGAAGACATGCCCTCGGTACAGATCAAGGCAGAGCCAGAGGAGATGGAGTGCACGGTGAGGAGGAGGAGGAGGAGGAGAGGAGGTAGGGGTGGGTGATGGTGCAGGTGAAATGATGAAGGAGAAGCAGAAGTTTGTCCCACTCTGATCATCTTTTGGTGTATTTTCCGTGTTCCCAGTGGTCTTTTAATTATGATGATGCAATTTTTAGCCAAAATCCTGTGTTGTTTTCTAGGACATAGTTTCTGCACAGCGGCAGGAGTTGATTAGAAATTCACCACTGGCGCAGAGCAACCCCGCCCCACTTTCCTTCCCTATTGTAGAGCAGGGAGCTTGTGGCCCGTCCAGCATAGTTTCTACATCACAAATGCAATCTTTTTTAGATTTAGCATTTTTCGTCTGCTCCTGATTCACAACGATTTGAATAAAGAAGCACTCAGAAACTTCATTTATTTATCTATGTCCTCCATCATCAGAAAAAGACTGCAACAACATGTCAAAAACACCCCAAACACAAACGTTATTAAAGTAGGTTTTTTATGAGAAACAATAAGGATTAGAACAAAGAGTTCAAAATATGAATGTATGTTTAGATAAGTTTAGAACAATGTGATGTTTTTGTAAAGATGCCCAATGAAAACCCCCAGTTGATTCAATAACGTGTGGTCATTTGCAGTCCTCTGAAACAGAAAGGCAGAATTAGTTATTGTCCCTCTGAGCTACATAACTCAGGAAATCTAATGCCCAAAGGGCAAAGGTTGAACCTTCATGATCTCCGTTTCCTCTAAGAGATTTGCTTCATTCATCAGTTGCTGATAAGACCCAGTGAGATCTACTGCAGGAGCTTTGTGTGGAGTTTTGAACCCTAAACCTTCTAAAACATCACCAGGCTCCTCAGATTCATCTCATCCATAACTACTTTTTGGTCTTTTCGTTTGGGATCCTTCAACGGCAACAAGTCCAGACAGAACCAGAATCTGGCAGGACTGACCTGCACACAAACCCTGAATGGACCAGAGCTGAGATGTTTACAGCAATCAAGCGTTAGTGTTAGTTTCCTCGCATTCTCCACCTGTTGGTTTTTAAACAAAAACAACAATAAACCCGTTAAAGTTTAGTTTCCATAAAACATGTTAGAATCTGTACATAGAATTCAAAGTAACATTTTAACTAAAGATATTTAATTTACGACATCATAGAAAGAAGAAACCTTTTCTTCTGGGATCTCAGCTCCATCAATAATTCAAACCGGCATACCCTGTGCCGGCGTGAGAGCTGAAGGAACAGAACTTTCAGCTGCTGCTTTCCTTAACAGTGAAACTCAAGACGGCCTTTCTGCTGTGGAGCCTTTGAGCAAAGCTTCAGTACCTCAGCAGCGAGAACAACCGAACAAATGAGAGGCGAAGCTGAAGTTTCTGTCCTGGAAAGGTCCAAAGAGTGGCTGCAACGGAGCTGGAAGTTGTGAACTAAACTTTAAAAACTAAGATAACATGACGTTTCGTTTTAATTAACTATTTTCCAGTGACTTTGAGGCAGAGCATCAGCAGATTTCCTTATGACCTCAAAACAAATTCCCAGGAGGTCAGAGGTCAGAGACAGTTTCTTTCTGGTTCTCAAGAGGGTAGAAACCCCAGTTATTTATGGCATTAGTGTTTTTCAGTCTTTGACATAGGGGTTCTGCCTGTACTCTGGAGAACTGCACTGCAGCAGAAGCATTCTTGTGTTTGATTTTTCTCACTGCAGACATAAGTGATACAAGTGACTTCATTCACTTCTTGTGGATGAGTTTAGGATGATTTCTAATAATTCTGAAAAACATTTTCAGTTGGAATTGTCCTGTGGATGTTCGTATTTAACCACTTTTTTCATTTTACAACGATTTTATTTGCCTTTGCTGTTTTTCTTTTTGGTAGAATAACAGTTGATTTGTTTTTTACAAAGGCGTTTCGGCATTTCATTTAGAGTATCTTAAGGGTCTCTGTCTTAGAGATAAGCCCAGATATTTTTACATTACTGTTAACAGGAGAAAATCTTAAGGGTACTTTGAGACATTTCATATCTCCTGCACTAAAGACAGATAAAGATCTGATTTTTTTTTTCAAGAACAGAACAAAGCTCCTAAATGAGTTATGATAGAAAGTTGGGGATCACCAATAAACCTGCAGTTTTGGCTGCTGGATTAAGTCTGGAAACATTTTAGCTTGTTGGATCCTGGTTCTATCTGTGAACAGAATATTATTGATAGCAGCTTCACCTGATTCAGTTCTGACCATTGACTGTATATGAGAAAATAAATTGACAGAAAATCCACTCTAAGCAAATTAATTCAATTCAATTGCCGGTCCAGTTCTCAAATAAGTCCATGATTTTGACCTCAGCTTCAACTATCTGAGCTCAGAGTCTTCATTCATTCAGGAGAGGTTTAGTGAGGCCAAACTGTGTCAGACCAGGAATATTTGACCTCGTAATTTGCCAGTTTCACTCCCATACAGTAGAGGGCAGCAAGCAATCCATTTGTTCATTTTCCATCCACCAAAAACAAAAAAGTTTGAGCCTCTTTGCTTCTGTGACTAAACCCCTAAATAATTTAATAAAAATAGTGAAAATAAATGTTTCTAATAAATCATAAAATATTTAAAATATGAGTAATATGGTGGAACATTGCTGAGTCATGTTTGATGTATTTGTCCCAATAGGAAAAGTAGTCTATTTAAGTTTACTACAAGTATGCTTAGTCTATATTAAAAGTGAAACTTTAAGTGAAGCAGTACACTTAAAGTTTACTTTTTATTTACTGTCTGTGTATTGTAAACTTAAAATGTTCTTACTTAGCCTGAAAAGTGTTCAGTTTGTATACTACCCGTACATGGTCTATAGCAGGGATAGGAAACTCCAGGCCTCGAGGGCCGCAGTGTCTGCAGGATTTCCAGATATGCAAGGCCTACTTGTGACTGATTACCTGGTTCAGGTGTGTCCAGCCAATTAGAACATGGTATGTTGGAAAACATGCAGGAATTCGGCTCTCGAGGCCTGGAGTTGCTTATTCCTGCTCTATAGTATACTTGCTATACATTGTCTCAAGCATACATACCTAAAATACTTTAAGTATACTAAAATAAAATTTTTTGCTAAGGATATGCTGCCATCATTTTGTGACAGTTTTGGATTAAAGTATCTTAAAGATTGTTTCATGACTTGTTTGTATTCTGCTTTTGACAAGTTCTATTTGTATTTACTGACGAGCCTTTAAATCTTGAAGTAAAACTGTGAGGTTTCACTCGACTCAGTTGACAGTCCGCAGTGAATGCACATGAGAGCAGCTCCATTCTTGAAGGTCAGGAGCATAAAAATTAAAGGGAGATCAGAGAACAGCAAACAATATGAGCATCAGATGAAAGCATGAGAACGGAGAAAAGTCTCCTGAGTAGCTCATCATTGAGCTCTAATATTCATGTCATATATGCTGTAATCTCAGGAAACATGAACTTCAGAACAAACCACAAAGTTTGATGCTTTAACATAACCATGAATACAGAGATGCTGAGCTGAAAAGGCTCAGCATCTTGACCCCACAGAGACTTTACCAGCAGAACTTCAGAATTTTTAAAATCTATTCAGCTATTATTAGTTTGTCTAATAGCCAGTCATTGTTCTCCACATTTATTATGGATGCAGGCTGTTGTCTGCTCGCTAAATGCATTCATACGTAACGTTTGAATGCTCGCCCAGATGAGATCACAGGTTCAAACTGCTGCATCTTTGGAGCTGGGATGGAAGTGCAGAGAGTGCAGGGCGATAACAATGAGCTCTGTCAGAGTTTGCAAGCATTTCCCAGCCCTCATGCAGAGAAAGGATGGTTACAGTGAGGATGTAGTCAGCAGGAAGGGTGCGGCGAGAAGAGAATAAGCTGAAGGAAGTGTGAAAAAGCAAAGAGGACGCAGATGGAGCAAGAGCCTAGAGAGGAGCTGCAGAGAAGGTGGAGTGGGGGGTGGGGGGGGGGTGCACTGCAGGATCTGCATCAGCATGTCCACACAGCACATGGATTTAATGGATTCAAACATGAAATTACCGACTTCAGTTTTTTTCTTCTATTGTGGAACCAAACATTTCTGAAAGGCTGTGTTGTTGATGGTTAGCTGCACAAAATCTCTACAGAGAAATATGATAGATACTTGTAACATGAAAGCAGTTGCAAACCAATTCGATGCTCACATAGTAGTTTATTTTGCATCTGAAAGTTGTCTTTTGTAAAGAAACTGAGATCAAAATGTAGGTATTTTAAATAGTTTTTATTTCTACTCGGTTTGATTCAATTCTGCTTCACTTCGTAGAAAAGTTCAAATGATCAAAGTTATGTTCGTTGTCCTGTACAGAAAAACTTCCAGTTCTGGGTCAACACTAAGACATCTCGATGGCTAAAAACAGCTGCATAAAAAAAAAAAAAAGTCTAATTATATGATTATTGCAAACTATGGTGTTATAAAAGTTGTTCAAAATGATCAAAGGTACTATTCGATCGAGAAACGACCAAATTCAAGATAAAGGAAAAGTGCATCAGAATGAGTTCAGATTAAGTCGAAAAAGATAATAACAAATAAAAACACTGGAGAATCTGTTTTTATTACACAAACAAACTTTCAACTGAACTAAATGCTATCAATACTGTTTATGCATGTCTTGCTATGAAATTGTTTCTAACAAGACTGGTCTAAAATGATTTAAAAAAAATAGTTTAATTGGCCCTCTGCTGTTGGATTTTTTTGCCTCAGGAAAGAGTTTTAGCTTTTAAAGAAATTTTACTTTTACCACGGGGCCTGAAAACCTTTCCATGTTAGCAATGAAATGAAGTGTGTTGGGATACGTTGTGGTTCCTTCAGTCCATACATTAAAGATGTTCACTTGGAGGTTTATGATGGTTTTGTGGTATATCTTATGACCCTCTCCCTTTTGGAAGAGAAACACATTTCTACTTCAGTCAGATCGAACAACTGTTTCAGAGGGTGTGCCTGTGGCTTCACTGCTGCTCACCCGTCAAAGTGACATTTTTTACAAGTCCAGAAACTCTTACTTCAAGTTCCACTTAGTTGGACAATACAATAGTCTAGGAAGATTCTTTTTCTGAAGCTGTGTGACCTCTAATGTGCTGAGCAGCCCAGAAACAGACCAGCTTTTATTTCCCTTCTTCGTGCACTCTTAGTAAGAAGTGGTGTGTTTCGGAACAGTCAGAGATTTATGCGGTGAGTCTGACACAAGCCTGGAAACAGCTTTAACAGCTGAAAACTTGTAGAAAAATCCTATTACTTTATCCCAATACACAAGGCTTCAGATTCAAGTAATTCTAAATTAGTTTGAAATTGTGTTTAAAGTTAAAATGTGTATTTGGGTTTGGATTGTAAATATAGTAAACTGCATAGCGGAAGTTACAGGTACATTTCTTTTCCTAAATTTGATTTGGATTTTAGGAAATGTCATGTTAATCAACTGGACTGATTATTTACAGAAGACAAACTGCACCACTTCAGAATCAAGGAAAATGACTTGCGCAAAAAACTAAAGGTTAAGAAAAAAATTGTAAACATTACTTTTTACAAACGGTATTCAGTTATTTCGATAATTTTTAGAGTGTGACAGAAGACACCTCAAAACAGAAACTGAACATCCTTTAGCTTCACTGAGAAAAAAAGCAGTTTTTTTGTTTTTGTTTTTCCATAACAAGTTATTCAAACATTATTTGAACGATTTTCACCCAAAAAAATTACAGTTTTTTTCTTTTGGTCGCTCCCACTCATGTTATATTTGTTGCATCACCAAATTTTAAGTTTTAAAAAACTTTTTAAACTTTATCTTAGAAATATCACAAGTTAAAAAAATGTAACTACCAAACAAAATTGTTACTGGATTTTTAGCTTTCACTTTGCTTTCTTAAATTTATGGCTAAAACTTTTCTCATTACCAAAATGTTTGTAATAACCAGTGGTTGTGTTTAGGTTAACAAAACAACTCAAAAATTAATAAAGGTTAAACTGAAGTTTATAAGAGTAGGTTGATTACAATGTTTTAGAACTTGTCATAGCTCTCTCTTTCTTTCTTTGTTGGCTTAGTTCTACATGTAACAGTGGATTATATTTGGAATACCACAAGGCCTACAATCCGATCCTCCTTTTTTTCCCTCAAATTTTATGTGACCACGTGCAATTATACTGTAAATGTAGTGCCTGCGGTTATGTTTTCTTTTTCTAGTCTCCAACAAAACTAGATTTTATAACATCACACATGAAGGTTGAAAAAATAATACTTTTTTTTTTTTTTTTACTTGAAAGTAAAACGTGTTTTCAAACAGATATCTTATGTGTGAAAGAAGAAATTCTTTCAGAGGAAGAAGAGCATAAAAGAGAAGGTCTTTACAACGATTTATCATTGTTGCTTTTAAAGCATATGATTTGGGACTAAGTTGTGTTTTTGAGTTTGGATCCTTTCTTTTAAAGTTTTGTCTCTGAAAATGGGAGAAGTTAGAAAATGACCTGTAGAATTGACAGGTTGTTTGAAGTCACTTAGCTTCTGATTAGTGGATTACCTTTAAATTTGTGTCTTGGATGGTAACCTGTGATGCATGTGTGTGTGTGTGTGTGTGTGTGTGCGTGCGTGCGTGTGTGTGAGTATGTGATGTGCAGATTTGTATGTGCCTACACCAGTGATCTATACCAAACTAAATTAATGATGAAGTTGAGCTTCAAATTGAGTTTTTAATATGCCGAAAGAAAAGCACGCTGCAAGAGCGTCCATATTGGTGAGGGCGAGGATTTGAAAATAAACTTTACTGACTGAGAATTGTGTTCCCATTCGGCTGTGCATGTTGGGGGATGGGAGTTCGAACCCCATGTGCTGTATCTCTGTGCTTCGTGGCATGGTGGGGTTTGGGTTAGTGATGGGTGGGGGGCTGGGTGGAGTAGTATTGCGTAAGGGATCATTAAGCAGTGTGTGTTTGCGTGCTGACCACACCTCTGCACAGAAGGGAGCGGACTTTCCTGTGCAAAGATAGTCTACAGGAAGCAGACCCTCCTTATAATCACTAAACCGAGTGCTTCTAACATCTCGCTGCACGTCTCCAACGACGACTCGTCCATTTATTATCCAAACCTGTCAAGTGGCTCTGAAAGCAGAGGAATGCTTTGACAAAATAATTAAAAAATTTGAACATATAGCAAAGTCTGTGTACATTCTCTGAAATGCAAAGCGTCACGGCCAGTGCCTGCATTCTGTTATCTGATTGGCTCCAGGTCAATCAAACAAAACAAACCTTCTGTCGAGATCTTTCTAAGACTAACACAACACAATCCACCAGCTCCCATTTTTTTCAAACTAGCCTGATTTGTTTTCTAATGTGCAATAATTGATTCATTTCATCTTTTGTTTATGATATTTTTTTAAATTTCTGATATTTATTAATAAAGGCCAAAAATGTATCTCAGATTGCTGCTGTTTGTTCGCTCGTCCTCTAAGTTTCAAAAACAAATAAACCAAAAGTCTTTCAACCATTTGGGGGTGGATTCCTATTTGTAGAGTATGGCAATCTGCAAGAAGCATGTAATTTAAGATCCTAAAGGACAAAGGATGGAATTATAATTTCCTTATAAACTTGGCACCTTAGCTAAATGGTCACTTTTAGACACAAAAAGGCCCTTTGTGATATCAGGACTTCCATAAAGTTACTTCCATGAACTGCATGCACTCAACTTGGGATTAAATCAGATATTTTTGATAATTCTACTGGAGTATAGAATTAGCACTTCTGCTAATTTTGACGCCTTCTAATCATTTCTTACAAAGAAATGTCTCCAGGCCTCAAGGGCCGTAGTGTCTACATGATTTCCAGATATCCAAGCCCTACTCATGATTGATTACCTGGTTCAGGCGTGTCCAGCCAATTAGGACATGCCAGAGTATAGTATGTTGGAAAACAAGAAGGACTGCTGCCCTTGAGGCCCTGAGTTGCCTATCCCTGATCCAGTGTATACTTCGTATTTTCCCAACAGCGGCTGCACACACTCTCATTACCCCTAAAGCTATTAAGTAGATTTGGAAAAGGGATGGATAGAATCCTGAAGGAGTAGCCACACTGTTTCTAATATTTACACAGGGTCTCAGTTACTTAACATGGACTTCAAGGCTTTACTGAAATGTTATTGAAATTGAAAAAAAAAAGATTTCACGGCAAATTGCAGGACTAAATCATTTTTTTACAGGCGATGTAAGAAAACTTGGTGAAAATACATTATTGAGAATCTGACACGGTGCCACACAAAGTCAGGGGAAACTGCCTGGTTGTTGTCAAATAGCAATGCAAGACGTAGTATTAGTGCTACTTCTCATTTGCTGCTGACAGCCTTAAGAAAGTCAATCAAGGATAAATTATGAAATTTCACTGTTGCATCCCAAACTGCAATAGAATTATAAAACCTGATAAATTAATCTACTTTGCTCTTGTCATCACTTGATTGGTCTTATAACAACAGTCAATGACTAACTGACTGGCTGATTAATGGTTTTTGTAAATCAGACATATTAGACATATTTGTCTAAGTTGTCAGTTTCTGGTGATTTCTTTTTTGTGATGTGAACACCCCAGAGATCTTATAGAAATTCTTAAGGTCACGTCATCATCTTTTTTCACAAAGTGTGAAAGCAAACGTGTCTATACCAATTTCTGTCTGTAGACAAACTGTGCAGAAAAAAACAATTGTCGTAGCATATTTGTTTTCAATATAAAAAAGACGAAATGATAAATGAATTTTCATAATTTTTAACCTCTGCTTGCATAACTTTTGTTGAAATCAAAATGAGAGATGTCCAGGCCAAGACAGAAAAACAATTCAGAAAGAAAATAAAAAGTGATGACACAATATTTACATTTCTGTATATGAAGGTGAAGTGTTTGTCAGCAAAGGTCCACACATTTAAGTTTGGGGCTTTACTATTATTTTCAGCCACAGGTGGTAAATGTAAAGAGCCACAAGTGAGAGTTCTGAAAGTTTTCTGACTAGAATTTAACGTAACCAATTTTTACGGCGTGTCTTAGCTATTGATTTTAAAATTGTTCTCACTTTACTCGAGGTCCCCAAAAGGCGATGTGCTATCATGTTTTGGTCCCCTTTGTACTATAAAAACAAGTGCAAAAAAACACATTGAAATCATTTTTATTTTGTACCTTTCTATATCCACATTCCTCCCCTACTTTCTTCTCCAATTTCTAAAACTCTTCCTGTCTTCATCCCAGCCTGCTTCACTCTCCCACCCTAATAGGATATGTCGAGGGAGGCTTTGCTTCCGCTCGACTTGTCGCCATAGTAACCACAGCTCTGGTGGGAGCTGCCGAAAAGACGGTGTAGTCTGACCCCAGCACACCCCCCACTCTATTTCACACACACCCTACCAACCACCTCCTCCACCTTTCCATACCAGTTTCTAGCTTTCTCTCTCAAAACACAAACTAAATACCTGGCAGAACAGTGCAGTGAATGGCTCTAATCTCTCCCTTTTCTAAACACAAATACACACAAACAAATAAAGAGGCCCTCTGTGTGTGTGTGTGTGTATGTTTGTCACTGATGTATGCACATAAACAAGTCAGTTGTCCTCCAGCAAACACGAGCACTAATGCACAAAGACAGGGACAACACAGGCTCATCCACCCAGGAAATTCATGTGTGTGACAGCATGAGAATGTCCTATGGGGGGGAGCTGGACTTACTGAGTGCTTGAGAGCAAGAGTTAGTTAATACACAGTAAACCACATGTGCTTGTATATGTGTCGGTCCAGTCCGAGGAGGCATGGACCGGGATGCAGAGACTCGGGGAGCGTGTGCAGTGCAGCTTCTGAGTCTTTCTGCTGGTGCAGGATGGTGATGTCATTGTTGGCAGCACGCTTCAGTCTGGAAGTAAAATGCAGCAGCTCTGACTGAGAAAAGATGCAAAGTGTTTTTTAAACTGCTCTCAGATAAGTGTCAAACGCTGCATTTCTGCTGTAGTTTGTTCCGGTAAAATCAGGATCTAAGGTTTTTTTTCACCCTTTTTGACTTTGAATAATGTTATAACTTGAGAAAAGTATGTACACAGATTTATAATTAAATACATAACAATAATCTTACAGATGTATGAATTCTCCTGTTTTTAAACATGATTCAAATATCTTGAGTTAGCTTCTTAAAAATACGTATGTTTTAGCTAAACAAAATAAACACAAACAAGAGGCCAAAAACCCATAAATCTCCCTTTTACCCTTTTATATTTTAATATTCTATAATACTATGAATATGCATCCTCAGGACAGCACAAATTTACCCCATATTAACTGTTCATCCAGAGAAACTGATCAAAATAAATGATGCACTTTGTTTTCTTTTAGGAGGTTATTCGCTGTCTAAAGCTGATGTTGCAGCAAACAGAAAAACAAAAAGATCAATAACATGTTACACCAAAGTTAACTGTATTTAGAATTGTGTTGTGGTTCAATGTACACTAACTTCCACTAACATGCAAATACATGTTTTGTTGTTTCCATGTCTTTGCAATGACACTGGATAGTAGTTTGATATACTACCTACATGCTAACGGAGAGGATTCAATTCAGTTAATTTTAATAATATATATATAGCAATGGGCTTCACACTGGTATTTATGCAAAAGAACATAAAGTCAGTCATAAAATATAAATAGCTGGCTGCTAAACTAAACAAACTAGGCTAAACTAGCATCTTTACCCTTAGACCATTTAGGATGCTAAAGCTAACCATACAACAGTGAATTCACCAAATCAAAGTTTTTCGGTAGAACACACATGCACAACACATCATTTTGGTGGTAGCTTTGTTATTTAGCTTGTTTTTGTACAGTCATATTGTTTCTAGCTGTTGATTCTTCACCTTTGTCCGATATTTCTTAATTAAATAACATGTTATATAACATAATCATATTGGTTTTCCATTTATCTAATAATGCATAATTCATATTGAGCTTTCATGCATTTAAAAATCTCCAAAATGAGATAGTTGGTTTACATTCCCTTGTTGAGTTTTTTTTTTACACAAATTAAGTTATATAGAGACTCATAAATATTGGGTTTTGAACATGCCATTAATGGCCAGAATTTAAAAAACAAAAGTTGTAAAATCTGCTGCGAAAGGAAGTTTAGTCTTTACAAAACTATTTTCTTCTGCTCCAAGAAAAGTTTGCAAAAAATGTGATGCTCGTCTATGATGAGGCATTATAATGTGGTCACAGCTGCACATTATTTTAATTCCAAGATGGAATCCAACGTGAATTCATGGAGTTCTCTTAGGTTGGTGGTGTGTGTTGGTCGACCCCCGTCTTACCCATCGATATGAAGGTAACAGGCAATTTTGCTTTGCCTCTAAACTTAAAAAACTGACAGTCTGGCAGTTTTTTCACTCGTTTGACATTACATCTGTACAGGAAGGAAAGAAAACTGGGACACTTTGGTAGCAACTTGAAAAAAGGGCACGCTTTGATTACAAACTTTAAAGAGATGCTCTGCATCATCATGAATGTCTACATGTTATGAAGGAACAACCAGCTGGATTACTTGGTAAAAATAAAGTTTTAAGTGTTTGAATAAATGTTACTACACCCAGCCCAGTTGATTGGGTGTAGGACTTGTGTGCCTGGGTTCAAACCTGGCTTTGCTTCCCAGGGAACAAAATGAGCTTAATCCAGTGTGAGGTCGGATAAAATACAAGGTTGTGTCAGGAGGGGCATCCGGCGTAAAAATCTCTGCCAAACCACCTGTGTGAATCAGTAAAAGCTGGATTGATATGGCGACCCCTGACGGGATGTGCTGAAAGGTAGACAACAATATCAGTCACATAATTTGAAATGTCACATAGGAAGACTCAGTCTGAGTGTTTCTGTGAGTTCTGATGCAGTGGAGACATTAAAATAGTTTTTAATATTTTTATGAAAGTCCTAGTTAACATTTATTTTATATTTTAGACGTCCTTGAACTTTACAGTCTTGAGGAATAATTCTCTAACTATATTTTCTCAAACTGTAGGCCATGGAGGCTTGAATATATCAGTTTTATTTTAATTTAGTGTAATTTAATGCAGTTGCTTATCACCCAGAGTTTTTGCGGCAGGAGAAGACTTATGTTTTCAAATTATTTCACTGCACAACACTAATGCCACGCTTTAAGTTTAACTTGCAGCTTTGTAACCTCTAACACGAACAGAGGAAATAAGCATGAAAGCATGCGGCCTCTTCTGCCTCGTAAAGGAACCCCAGCCCTTCACATGCGCGTTAAATATTGTCATACATCATATGCGCTGTTCGACGTTAACGGCCCTCTGTGGGCAAACTGATAACGGAGGTTTATTGCCCCGTTAATCACTCATTACTTTACCGGCATGAATTGTGGTGCGAGTTCAGAGCGATTAAAACCCTTTGGACGCCATATTTCTTTGTCTCTGCCATGCTGCTGCTGTCCCAGCTGCTCCCTGCATCCATTCAAGTTAAAGATCACATGAATTGATTGCAAGGCAAGGACTGGGTGACCCATTTTATGATGGAGCAGTTAAACTGAGAAGTGTAGGGGAGGAAGAGCGAGCCTCCATAGCAACGCTTGCCACCCAGCAGAGAGTTTTGGCTAATTCCTTTTTCTATTTATTTATTTTTAATTTAGTTTAATTGTTGCACTTCTTTTGTGTTAAGACACATGAATAATATTAGCAGCTAAGCCTAATGGAATAAAGAAGTTGAAGTAAAAAGATTTGACAAATAGTCTGGATGTAGTGGAGGAGTTTAAGTATCTTGGGGTCTTGTTCACGAGTGAGGGAAGATCGGAGCGTGAGATCGACAGGCGGATTGGTGCTGCGTCCACCGTTATGCGGTCGCTGTACCGGTCCGTCGTGGTGAAGAGAGAGCTAAGCCAGAAAGCAAGGCTCTCAATTTACCGGTCGATCTACGCCCCAATACTCACCTATGGTCATGAGCTCTGGGTCATGACCGAAAGAACGAGGTCCCGGATCCAGGCGGCTGAAATGAGCTTCCTCTGTAGGGTGGCTGGGCGCTCACTTAGAGATAGGGTGAGAAGCTCGGTTACCCGGGAGGAACTCGGAGTAGAGCCGCTTCTCCTCCACATCGAGAGGAGCCAGTTGAGGTGGCTCGGGCATTTAGTTCGGATGCCCCCTGGACGCCTCCCTAAGGAGGTGTTCCAGGCATGTCCCACTGGGAGGAGGCCCCGGGGAAGACCCAGGACACGCTGGAGAGACTACGTCTCTCGGCTGGCCTGGGAACGACTCGGGGTCCCCCCAGAGGAGCTGGAGGAAGTGGCTGGGGAGCGGGAAGTCTGGGCATCTTTACTTAGACTGCTGCCCCCGCGACCCGGTCCCGGATAAGCGGAAGAAAATGGATGGATGGATGGATGGATGAATATAAGATGATTTTTATTAGTACGGCTAACAGAGAGAGTTTCAGTCCATTTCCTGACAGGTTTTTGCTCGAGTCCAGAGAGGTTTCCAGTTCTCTTTGTCCTGCAGATTCAGTCTCTTTTCTCAGAAATGTTATTGAAGCATCGGTGAGCAGAGCAGAAATGGAAAAATACGAGAGTGAGTGGGCAGAGACGCCGCCACAGAGGGATGAGAGGGTGAGGCAGCGAGGGTGTGGTTGTGGGAACGAAGGAGAGATGCTGGAGTAATGGAGGTGGGGGTGTGAGAGAAAAGGTGAAAGAGGTGTGGTTAGGAGGAAGAAGAAGGCAAAAAGAAAGGTGGGTGGATGGCAAGGTGGGGTAAATTGGGAGGGATAACGAAGGGTGCTAGGTGGGCAATAAGTGGAAAACATGGAGTCAGCTGATAGCTCCCAGTTTCCATGGCAACACTAGCCCTTTCCCACCCACTCCGTCTTTCTCTCCTTTTTTCTTTTCTCCCCAGTCTCACCCACTCCTTTACTTCTTTCACACTAAATTTTCTTTTCCATCTTCTTTTTTTCATAATCACTTTATTGCTTTTTTCCACTGATCCCTTTTTTTCCTTCTCCTCCTCTATCTTTTCAGGTTTTCTCTTCCCGGCATTTCTGTTTGTGAAAGCTCATTCAGTTCCACTGAACCTTGGCCAAATGTTTGCTGTATGCATTTCCTTTCCTTTCACCTTTTCTCCTCCCTTCTTGTCTCCTCTCGTCTCCCTTTTCCTTTATTCATGATGTCAAAACAGTTTAGGACAAGAACTCTGCAAAACGTTCTTCCACAGCCTCTCTGATGGAATGGCAAATTGCAATAAACAAAAAGGGGAAATAAACACTGGCTGCAACCACAAAATGTCAGAAATTGTTTGGAAAACTGACAGGTTTTTGACTGTAAACTGAGGAAGAGGATGCAGCTCTTATTTGCATGTGTAACAGTTTGCTGACAGCTCAACGGGAAGGTCTTCCTCCACCATTGAAAACATCAAGCTCAACTGAGCGACCTGATAAATGGGTGTAGCAGATCTCCACCCTTCTTCTCACCCAGAGCCAAACGCCGCTCAGCTGAACTGGACAGAGGCCAACTGGCTCGCCAACCAGCCCTTCCTCTTTTTGCTGCTCTCTCAGTCAGTACCAGCCTCTCTTCATACCCATGCAGCCCTGCTGTCTGTCTCACTTTCTCTCTCCCACAGCGAGCCACACAGCCGCCATTGTTCCCTGTACTTTGGCGCAGCATGGCGGCTGAGGCCTTGCTGACTAGAGAGGCGGTTGGGGCGCTCCATTTGCTCTGAGGAAGCTGAGAAAAACTGGGGCGCAGTGTGTGGAAAAGAGTGATGCAGGCTGGCTGAAAGTGTTTATCTGGGAGGAAGCAGCTCCTCAAAGCAAACATGAACATTTCTACCAACTGAAAAAGGAGGTCAGACCATGAAAGATACATGTTTGAGTCTAAGCTGCTCACAGAAGTGTTTCTGAACCAGAAACCAATGCTGCATGCCTTTAGTTTGACTCTGTCAGTTCCTCATGGGGGGGTCTCAAATGGAGACATTGGTTTTTAAATCATTACTATTGCAAAATGGATCAGAATTAATTGCTTTGGATGAAAGATTTTATGTTGATATCACCCTTTAACACAACACGTCAAAGTTCGGATTTAAAATCCACCTTTAAAGCTGTGTCCAGACCATTTACTGTAAATGAGAACTGGACTGAGTGACCCCTCCCCTCAGGCGTTCCAAACAGGAACAAGAAGCAAAAATCCCACAGACGTCTAGAGAGAAATAAACAGCTGTCAGTCATTCTGTTGGTCAGAATAACCATTCTTGCTCTGAGACCTCTTTTTTTTTTTAGCACATTCTTGATAATCTTCATCTTTTCATTTTTTTTTTTTTTACAAGACTTGATGACAAAGTTCTTATAGACCACTTTCAAGTGGAAGGGGTGTGGCCTTCCAACAAACTCACTCTGATTGGCTAGAATGGTTGCTATAGAAATGTTGATTGACTTGGACCAATCACTGCTTACTGACAAAATCTAGCTCCAACATGGTGGTATTTGTAAATGCAAAAAATGGTGACTGAATTGGCTTCATTTGGTTGGAGCTGGAAGTAAACCATTTTGACTTCACATTCCCTCGCTCAAGTTTTTTTTATACAGTCAATGGGTCTGCACCAAATTTTTCATTCAAAAATAAAGGGGACAGTTGTCTTTATTTGTGTTTTTATTTATATTTTAGAAAGGTTCTTTGTTATTATTATTTGATGATTTGTTTGGAGTAACGAGTGTGGGCCAAAAACAACTAAGTGATTGTGGGCGGCTTCCTCTTCGTCTAAGTTTCTTGTCTGATGACACCAGACCTTTAGAGTTCCCTAAACTCTTATCTTTGATGGTTAAAAATAATATTTAACACCATTTTAACCCAAAAAACTGTTTTTTTTCCTCAGCATTTATGAGCACAACAAGAACATCAATGCCTCAGTGTGAATGTAGTCCTAGTTTTTGTTCATCCAATATTCATTTGATTGTCTAAAAAGCAGGAACTTTGTTGTTTTCTCAACATTGAGACATTTAGAATGAAACTACCATCAATGATTCCAAACTACCCAGTGCAACGTGACATTTTAAAAGGATTTTTCTCAAACTGTCTTCTGTCCTTTTGTCCATGTTCCTCTCGGCAGGCCGATGTAGGTGATGATTGCTCACAGCCAACAGACCTGAAGGTGAAGTCTGAATGCAAGACAGAACCCAGTTCACCTCAACCGAGTCCCACCGAGGACCAGACCGAGCCTGTCGACCTGTCGCTCAACAAGCCGCGCTCCTCTTCCACAGCCAACGCTACAGCCAACCCGTTGCCCAGCAGTGTTGTGACGCAGCCCAGCCTCCCGGCAACGCCAGTCCCCTCTGCGGTACAATCCATAGGCTCCATGGTAATAATCACATTTAATTGAGCAAATGGTTAACCAAGCAGGGTTACTGTCAACTCTAATCTACTGGTCTTCCTGTCATGCAGGTCCTCTCTCCGGGCTCCATCTTGGCCACACAGGGTGCAGGGGGTCAGCAGATCCTCCATGTTATCCATACAATCCCTTCGGTCACCATGCCGAGCAAGGTCGGCCAGTTGCAGACCATCCCCGTGGTGGTGCAGTCGCTGCCCGTCGTCTACACCACTGTGCCTCCTGATGGCGTTGCCACAGCAGCCATCACAGTGCCGCTCATAGGCAGCGACGGGCGCTCGGAAGGTTCTGGTGAGTGGTCCACTGAGGCTCAAAACATGCCATCAGCGAGCTTTCTCTGGTGTTGCTACTCCAACCAAATATCTTGGAACAGGAAGTAGAATTTTTCAAAACAAGTCTAACTTATTTAACTAAGCTTCATTAAAAGATATTTGCAGCAAACTTCAGTCAAACAACTTTCTGACTAACGTCTGTTTTTGCTTTGACTTTATTAACACCAAACCCATGTCTACGACGCTGACAAAAAAACACTGACTCTTTCCATCAAATCTTTTGCACAGAGTCCTTCTACGCAAATATGTAATATCTGATTGAAAGTGTTCTCTGTAGTGTAGACCCTCATTTCCCAGCATCTCTATGAATCCAAGAAGCAACTCTGTCCTCTCAAATTTTGTGTGATTAAAAAGTGGATCGATTGATTAACTTGTCGGTGCAGATGATCGCAGAACAGATTTTCCTCCCATTACTCCAAAGCTTTTGCTTTGGAGTGAATCAAAGCTTCTACTTATTGATTATGCAACCTCAAATCTTTAAGCAGCTCGTCAAAGGAGTGGAAGCCTGTTTTCCCGGTTGGTCTAAGTGAATGTTTCTCTTCCCATTGGGGTTTGCTCAAGGACATTATTTAACTTCTTGGTGATTCTAACCTGATGACAGACAAACTGACTGTCGAGAGGCACAGAGTAAAAAAACTGTTGACTGACTTATTGTCAAGTTTGTACATGCACAAACAGTCGGAGAATCTGATGGAAACCATGGAAATATCTGTCATATTTCACACACAGATTCCTCAAAGACCAATTTGGGCTAAAACAAATGTGACTCAGACAAAACGGTGGACCAAACCAGAGCTTTTTTTTTACCCCCAGTGCTAAGATGGAAAAATCAGGCCCCAACATGACCTGCCAGTTCCATAAGAAATAAAGGCTAAAAGCTGTTTGATTAGGCTTAAATCAGTGGTTCATGACGTAGTTAATGTTGTTTAACTTGGTCAGGTGTTTGTTTCAGTCAAAAGACGACACAAAGAAGTCGTCAGTCAGCCGTCATGCTTGGATTTTTGCTCTTAGTTGGCAAACGTGACAGTGTAGCTTTGGTTGTAATAAATTTGAGTTCACTGACAGTTCAGAACACACCATTTAATTACTTCTTCACACGCTTCTTTATAGCAGATGGCTTTAACCCTCTTTTTTCTCATAAGATTTCTTTTGAAATCAGTTTAGGAACTCTCCCTCTTTCAAAGTCGGATCAAGGTCTTTTTACATCACCAAATCCTGAAAATCCTATTTTTCTTCACAGAATAAAGTTGTTAAAATATTTGTGAGACTCATAAGATACTGAAGCCACTTCACTGTGTGGCTGAAGGAGAACTGGGCATTTTCATTACGGGGAAAAGCCATCTTGTTTCTGTGTTTACTGAAAGTAACAGGGAAAACACTGAACTAGAACCTAACTTCACTGAGATGTGACATGTAGAAACCTAAGATTTGTTAGAAAACCTATAAATTGGTGACACTTTACCATAAATAACAATAAATTGCCAACACACAAATGCTGTCTAAACTTCCAGGAAAATGTGGACTAAAACTATTTTAATCTTTAAATGTTTTACTTGCTGTGCAAGACAAAATTTGTATGTCATATTTTAGCATTTGTCCTCAATTACTCACAATTTAGTTTCATTGGTCCACAACACCTGAGATCACAGACATACACAACTAACTTCTTTTTTTTAGTTAAATTCTCTTAAAAGTGAGGAATGAAAATCATCAGCAAACATTTGGATGTTTAAATGAAAGAAGCTTTGTCATATCCAGAATCAACATGAGGTCAATGATGCTTTGAAATGTTTAGGATGAGAAGAACTGTTTTACACGCAAAATGTAATTAAGAAGTACTCGTGGCATGCGTGATCGTACCCTGCAAAAATACAGATATAAAAAATATAACAAAAGATGAGAGAACACAAGACAAACATCTGCAAAGCTTTATTTGGAATGCTGTTAATAAGTATTTGCTTGTATCTGAGCTCAGTGGGAAGTGGCAGCATTAGCAAAGGGGAAGTCTAAAAGTAGATCAAGTTTAAGTTGTGCTGGTTTTGGGGGGAGTTAAAAAAATAAAAAATCTGAATGACACGCCTGCGTTTCACCTACTTCAGCTTTACTTACATAAAGCAGGAAGACTCTTAGATCAGCTCCTGTTACATATCTCTTTTATCCAGCTGTCTGTATAATGCAGTAAATTCATTCATTCATTTTCCAAACCGCTTTTTCCCTTTCGGGGTCACGGGGTTGCCGGAGCCTAACCCGGCTACTCATGGGCGAAGGCAGGGGATACCCCTGGACTGGTCGCCAGTCTGTCGCAGGGGCCACAATCACACACCCATGCACGCTCACATTCACACCTATGGACAATTTAGAGTAACCAATTAACCTATGAAGCATGTTTTTGGACGGTGGGAGGAAGCCGGAGTCCCCGGAGAAAACCCACGCATGCACGGGGAGAACATGCAAACTCCACACAGAAAGGTCCTCCAGCCAGGACTTGAACCGGGAACCTTCTTGCTGTGAGGCAGGAGCGCTAACCACTGCGCCACCATGCAGTAAAAGCCGCTGGATTCCCTCTGCTTGTCTTTTCTCTGTTACGTTCTCTATTCATGAGGAGGATTTCAAACTCTTGTTTTGCATCATTTGAAACTCTGAAACTGGTTTCTTAGTATCTCTGTTGTTGTTGGTCAGTGGTGAGGCCAGTAAAGATGTTCTGCCAGCTGCCTCTGCTGGTCTGTAAAACAGGAATATTTGCTTGTTCTTTTTATACTTTTTTGCGTTTTATATTGACACTTCCTGGATGTCATTCTCCACTGGCTTTACATTTTAAAAAGGTTGTTATGCTGCTGTAATTTCATCAAAAATTTTTACTCCAGTATGACGAGTTTTAGCAAAATCTGGTTTTTCCAGCTACTGTTCTGATCTGAGAACGAATACACAGACAAGAAGAGTTGTTTTAAAGTGGAAAAACCCAAAGTGATAGAAGGATAAATGTACAAAAGTAGATGAAGAATTTACCAAAATTGTCTGATTAGATAATTGTGCGGTTGGATTTAAAATCTGTTTGTGTTGCCATAGAAAAAAGAAAACATTATGAACTGGAAAAGTAAGGAATCAGAAAATACTTTGTGTTATTAAAAGTTTTAAAGTTACATTTGGTATTTCGGTGTTTGAGCTGGGACATAAACTTTCACCAAAAAAGAAAAGAATAATGAACCCAAGATTTATTTTGGTTCCTTCGACTGAAATACGTTGCCTTATCATTGCCTTCACACCTTTCTATGTATTTTCTGTTGTTTTTTTAACCTTCAAATAAATGTATTTGTACTAAATTGAACTTTATGAAACATTTGCCTTGATTATAATGTGTCCAGTCTATCAGGTGGAAAAAAAAATCAAAGCACCCTTGTTGTGACAGAAGTGGGGGTAGAGGACCCCGAAAGCGGGAGACCAGGCTTGGTGGCAGAAACTTAAACATATGATAAACAAACTGAAACATAACAACAAAAACATGGGAGAAACAATGAGGTGGGAGACCAGAACAGCACTGGCGAGTTGACTGAGAGCTTGTAGCGCAACGATCCGGCAGAGATTGAAGGGCAGAGGCAGAGATCTATAGGAGCAGGCACAGGTGAAGGGAATCAGGTGATTAGCTGCAGGCTGACCGCTGCCATGACACTTGTGGTAGATTGAAGTATTTCCCTGTTTGGCTCGAATCTGTAGATTAAAATCTACAGATCATTCTTTGATAATAAATGCGGTAATCTAAAATAACGTCATGATTGTGTTTCATTAAGTTTTAGATTACATTTCTGCTGCTGTGAAATAGAGTTGTTATTCAGGGTTTATTATCAGTACAGCTGACGAGGAAACCATTCATCTTTATGGCTGTTTTGGGGCTTTAAATTTAAAAAATAATAATTCATCCAAGAACTGTTTGTGAAAATCATTTTCTTCACGTCACAGTTTGAGATTGAAAACACTTTTGCCACAATTGACTTTCTTTCAAGTAAATGTTAAAGCTTTTGGATCAGTAAAGCATGTCCGTTTGTTGAAACCTGCTGAGGTCTCGTGAAAAAAAGCAGAGTCATTTGACTTGTTCATTAATGCGTTTGTGTTTTTAACAAAAACATTTCAATTCTAGTTTAGTTAGAAACAAACATAGTGAGGAGAGTATTTATTCTGTTCTAATCTGCTGTTTTTTTACAATCCAGTCAAATGCAAATCTTAATAGGTTTACATTTTTCCTTTAAATGTTGATGTAGCTAAATAATTAAAGTGATTTAAAGTGGGATTATTGCAAAATTCAAGAATGAAAACTTAAGAAAAATGGTCTTTGAAGTTGAATGGGAAGTTGAATTCCCATTTTAACAGGATCGGTTTTATTTGCTCAAACAAAACTTGAAATAAAATCTGTAAAACTGGTCTGAATTGGGTGGGGTTGGACTTGAATCGATATTTCTAATTTCTGTGCTTGCTGCTCCAAATACAGTCCAAGGAGTGAAGATGAAGGAAAGAGGAGCGACTTTTCTGTTTGCCTTCGCGGTGTTTTCCGTGGGAGTTGTAGGGGTGGATGCAGACAGCAGGCAGATGATGTGGAGTTGGGAGGGTCCGAGGATGAGGGAGGAGCAGGTGCAGGGATGGAAGGCGGAGGAGGCGTTCCTCCTCTGAAACATGAAGGTTGCATTAGTGGTGGCGGTGGAGAGCTGGAGGTAATGGTCTCCAGAGAGAAAGAGCACCCCTTCTTCTGCCACGTCACCCCCCCCCCCACCCCCCCCCACACACACAGACACAGAGACACCATCCAAATTCCTTGCATCACCCTCCCCTCCCTGGTCTCTTCAGGCTTTGAACAGCACATCTTCTGCATTCCTGCAGACGGAAAAGACATGGGGGAGGGAGCACTTTTGTTTCCATTCATACTTTTTTTAGACTTCACAATAAGGGCTGTAGAAAAATGTCCTAATTTTTTTAAAATTGAGAGAGAAGAAAAATCTGTGCAGTTTTGGAAAAAGTGCATTAATTTTAGACGCAGGAAGAAAAAGTACATGTTTCTTTCACAGGATTTGTCAGTCAATCCAATTAGCTATTTTTACCGTTTTTAAGCATCAGGCTTGAGAAATTAAAAATCCCAAAATACTTTTCTGTTGTAGTTAAAATTAAATAAATTTATCAGGAAATTCTCCGGAAAGAAGACTCAGGGTGGTATTTACATGTCCCACAGCAGTCCTGGACTGAAAGACCAGATTTTTTTGCAATTTGTCTTTCTTCCTGTGCCTCTGAGCAAAAATTCCACCTCAACCACATATCCCAAAACTTTACTAAAGTTTTTCTGCACCGGAGAAAAGGAATTTTAGACTTAGCGACCCCCAAAATGACGACATCACAGCGGGTTAAATCCTCACGAAATGGAATGTGCCCAAAATCTCTTGTTGGGTTCCAAACAAATATTACTAAATCCTGTAATGAAACCAAAACACATGTATTGTGGATATCCAAAGGATTTATTATTTGTTATTTTGAATTATTTTATTGTTATTACTGAATTATTTTTATTGTTTTTAAATTATCGGACGGCCACAGGACTTACGGCTTGGTGGCCATTTTTGTCACAAAGTGTGAAATTTTGCTGTTTTTTTCACATCTTCCAACAACATGGAAAAAGAAAACTTTTGTTTGAGCAATAAACATAAAATTTCACACACACCACCAGGTTACGTCTACAACCACAATCAAAATTTTGACCTTTGACCTCATTTGCGTTTCCCTGTTTGCACATTTTTTACCAAAATAATGTGAAAATCCCTGATTCAAGGTGAACAAATGGAAATGACACGATATGAGCATATTAGGAAATTGTGTGTGGTTAACATTACACTTCTGTTTCCAAGGAAATCCAAAAGTTTACTTTTGACGATTCGTCTAAAAATAACATGGACCTGTTTGTCACCCCCAGGTGACCAAAAAATGAAAAGGTTGCTATGGAGATAAAACCAACAGAAAATCTGTCACTTTTTAAAAGTGAATTTTTCATGTGCAGCTCTGACCAGGAAGCGAGGGTGGGTAGCCCCTGCGAGCCTTACAGCGCCACTTGGCTTCAATTCATTAGTAGATCAAACCGAAGAAATATAACTTGGCTCTGGAACTCATTTTCTTTTTAGAAAATTTTGTGCAGATGTTGAAGAGCTCAGAAAACCTGGAGGACATCAACCAGAGCGTTCCGTCTCCTCCAGAGAGACGTCTTTTAGTTAATTGCTAATTAGCATCTGTGAGTGTATTATCATCTGTTCACATTATTGTCCTCCTGCTCTGACTTTGTGAAGGAGAAGAGAAGCAGAGATGAACAAGGGAAGAAAAAAAGGATGGAAAATAAAAAGTTAGATAAGATAAGAGGATCAAAGGGAAAGGAAATGTGGAGAAATTATGGAATTGAAGAAATGTAAGAAAAGACAACTATATAAGATGAGGAAAAAAAACATGAAAATTGGAAAAAAAAAGCTTTAAAAAGAAGAAAACAGGATAAACAAAAGCAGTGAGGGGCAAACGATATTAGAAAATCATTTTAAAAAATACAAATATAAAAGAGGGAACAAATGGAAAAAATTAACATCCTAGAAAAAATATGTTTTTGATTGAAAGAAACGAGAACAAAATCCAGAAAAATGTGGATTTAGGATCCAGGCAGAGAAAAATCAGCAGACACCCCCAGCACACACTCCCACTCTTTGTCTGGAACAGGTTTCTAACGTAGTTCCTCTGCTGCTTCCCAACCAACCCTTTGAAGGTTTCCATACATGCTTTATGCTTTGTTCCCAATCTCATGGAGTTTTTCCAGATTTCTCCAAACCGCTGATATATGCCCTCCTTTTCTCCTCCTTCCTGTCACCTCTCTCCCCTTACAGTTCGTATTAAACCGGGTTCGACGTCTCCGGTGGAGTACCAGACTGACAGCGAGGCGGAGAGCGGGACAGAGTCAAGATCGCCCTCCCTGAGTGCCCAAAGCCTGGACGCAGGGTGAGTCATACCACCCTGGAGGCTGGATTGACGGTTCTGTGTCGTGTCGATGGAGAACTCTTTTCAGACCATACCTCCACTGCTGTGGACATTTATTCTAATTCCAAACATGTACATGTGAGGTCGTCTGAGGCAAACTGCATGATATGTTTATCCCTTTTCGTCTTTGAGCATGAAGAATTTTTGGACACAAACAACAAAAGATCAATATTTTTTACAACGCTGTCTTCTATGTAGTTGGGATTTCTGAGCTTTGTCTATTTGTTAGATGATTTATCACTACTGTGAAGGAACCAACTAAGAAAGTTATGCGCTCTGTAGAAAAGAAACATTTTTGGAGAAAAACCTGAGGGATTTAACATATTTTATGATGCATTTCATGTGAAATAAAGCATTGCATGAGAACGTTTGTGTTTTTATTCGTTTAAAAAAGTTCAGGCGCAGAAAAAAACGGTATAAACATGACACAATCCGAGGTTTAAGTTAAAACTAAAATATCTTTCCAAAGTTTCGTACTATTGGCCAGCCAAGAAATGAAAACGTCATTCATTTAACCGGAACACCAATCTTATGGTGGAGACAGTCGGCATCTTTACCTAGGATCTCTGCTCTGAGTTCCTTTAGAAAGGCAAAGCTGATCATTTTTTGCTGCTCATTTTCCTCATAAGGATTTTTTATAAATAAATTTGACCTTTGAGTTACAGAGAACGACTTTCTGTCCATTTGGTTTAGAAACACAAATTGGCATCACAGCGTAGGAAAAAGGTTCAAGGTGCAACATTCAACTAATTTAACCCCTTGTGTTTCTTCAGCTGAACATTAAAGTGTAAAAGCTGAAGCAGGACACAACCTGGAGGCGATGCCCTGAAGCACCTCTGAACAATCGCAGTCCTAGAGCATAAATCAGATGGGGGTGAAACAGTTGACGGGACATAACTACCAGAATCCATGCGTGACATCAGCTGACCGTGGAGTCCATAATACAAGTCAGCAGAGCTGGCCAGAGAAAGACTAATGCGCAGCAGGGTTTTATGGGAAATTCGGTCTTAGTGTGGGTCACCTCCCTCGCCTGCAGGCTCCTGACTAATTACATTACTGCAGTGCTGCCATGACTGGATCCTTATATAAGCTTATATAACGCTCCGTACAGCAGAACACGCCAGACACACCCAGATTATAACACAGGGAGACAAGTGTGCATGCATTCATGAAAAAGGTGGCGGGCTTTTACAGAACACACGCTTGGAACAAAGAAACATTTGGAGACCGCGACCTTTAAGGGTGATGTGTTGCAGGCTGAGGGTTCTGTATGTTTGTGGGGACACAAAGCTGGGCCACGCCCAGTGGGTGTGGCTGCCTCTGCTGAAATCTCAGGGTGTGAAGCCTGGTTTATTGCTCTAATCTGGTTTGTGTGTGTTCTTGCTTTTAGTACTTCATGGGGTTTGGGTTCATTCAGCATCCTGTTTGGGACCAGCTTTTTCACAGGTTCCAACCAAACAGAAAAATCATTAAAAGGTCAGGTTTAGGTTAGAGTGCAGCTCAAAATGGTAAAAGTCAAAAGTTAGGCTGCAGAAAATGCACAAAAGGGAAAGCCATGTCCCAGTAAGGATAGCTGCACAAACTTGTGTGTGCATGTGTTGCTGGGCAGGGCAGTCCCAGAAGTGGAGCATAAACAAGGTTACATAAGGTAGCCAGCCATCACACCTCATCCTAAAACAGCCAAAGAAAGCATTTTTTACCTTTTATTTTGAATATTTTTAACATATTTAGCAACTTTATTAAATTGTTTCAATCAAATATTAAGATATGTTGTATCCTATATTTGACAGGATAAAAGCCTGTTTTCTTAGAGAACAAAAATGCACAAAGAAGCAGTTTTTTGTTTAAAAATAATTAAGAAGAAAGAATTAAGGGGAAACGAGACAGAGAAGAGAAGGGCAATTCTATTTTTTCCTGCTCTCTGCTGCCCTCTGCTGACAAAAGATGAGGATAGATTTTTACCTGAATCTGACTGACTGCATCACAGAGTCCTCTTAGCATTTAGCAGTCAGTGACCCTCTCCTCTGATTTGTTCCAGGTCAGTTATGGACTTGGAGCCAGTCGATCCAGATTCACTAGACCTCAAGAGGCGAAGGATCCACATGTGTGACTATGAAGGCTGCAAAAAAGTTTACACCAAGAGCTCCCATCTCAAAGCCCACAGGAGGATACACACAGGTGAGACTGCAGACTCAGACTAAAACAGAGAAGAACTCATACGGTAGGTCGCAGCTTTACTAAATGTAGCACAAAATAAGATGACAGACAGATAGATATGTACAGCTAGTTACAGATATGGACAGCTAGTTAATTTAAAACTAAAAACTGCATCAGTCACTGAAAAAAAATGACATATTTGACAACAAATAAATAAAAAGTGTATTATTTAGTTATTAAAAACAAGAAATTATCATTAATAAAGAGTGTAAATATAGTTAAACAAGAGTAAAATTATTAAATATAATTGAAAAACATCTCACCACAACAATACAGCGAGTTTTTAATAACGTCCAACATTGTACAGATTCATCCACGTCAGTTCAGAATTTTAAATTTTTTAGCAATGTTTAAAATATTTATTGTGTTTGGATAAAAATGTCTTGAGACAATTTGTTCTGCTTACTGGACCTGTAATGTCTGCCTGAAAGCAACAGCTCAAATAAGGTGTAATATTTCTTCAATGATTTTCTGTGCTCATCTGTTATTTTAATTTTAGAAATATTCTAACTATAATTCTCAATTTGAAAAAAAAAAAAGCCTACATTCTGGCTTATTAATTGAAATTATCTGATGACAACTATTACAATTTTATTTAATTTTCGTCATTAGACAATTTTTGAACCAGTTTTTTGGGAAAACTGCCACCAAATGAGGAGATTGTATCTGCGGTTGGTTTGCTTTGAGTTTTTTTTAGTTCAATAAGCAACAGATTCATTCAAAATCTTAACTTTACGTTTGTCGTCTTCATACAAAGTTCACCTTCTTTGAGCTACAAGTTCCTGGTTTACTGCGCTGTCCTTACAAAAAAAAGAGGAAGACTTCTTTAGTAATGATTTCCTTTGTCACAGTTTCTTTTTTTGAAACCAATCAAACTTAGTGTTTTAACATTTTAAAAAGTGCAAAATACACAAGCTAGTTATTTTTTTTTTAAATTTACAGCTAATCACAATGTCTGTGGATTTTGAGACCTATCTTAGTATGCTGCGTTTTTAAAAACCCCAAAGTTCTGAAGCCTTAGTCACAACTACCCTTACAGGTTGATATCGGCTGTCTGAGGGCGAAAAATGGTCAAAGTTGTTCGGGGCACGCGTGTGGCCCGCATGAATTGTCCATGAGACTGCATCACCTGTATGTCATAAGTGCAAGCAACTTACATTATTCTTCGAAATGCTGCACGATACACTTACCACACGTATGAAAATGGTACGTTCCGTTTTCATGACGTCCCTTGAGGTGGCCCCATAGCCTCATAGGAACTTCAAGACACATCTGCTCTCCCTTTAAGATGTAGCTACTGCTGTCTACGACCCTCCACGGGCCCGGATGACACAAAAACCTGCAGCACTCGTATGGGTCAACCTCCGTATGAGTGCATGTGACCACACATTGAGGGAATTGATGACAAATATCCAGTTACAGTGGGATGTGATGTATTTCAAAAAGTTGTAACAGGTCACACCGAGGCTTACTTCTTGTTGTTGCAGGAGAGAAACCCTACCACTGTACCTGGGAGGGCTGCACCTGGCGCTTTGCACGCTCAGACGAGCTCACCCGACATTTCCGCAAGCACACAGGAATCAAACCTTTCCGCTGCACTGAGTGCGACCGCTCCTTTTCCCGTTCTGACCACCTCTCCCTGCACCGCCGCCGACATGTGATGATGTGAACTTCCTTATAATTTCCCTTTACAAACCTCCTCCCCCACTGAATTAGTCCTTCACAGCACATCTTGCACCAGTCCCGCCCCCCCACCTCACCAGCATTGACTTCATCCTGTTTGCAGACGACAAAGAAGACGTTTGCTCTTTGCACCACCTGTAATATGGCAGGGTTTTAGGGATGTCTTCATGTTTGCATGCACGTGCAGTGGAATCATCCTCACTGTCTATCCCAAGGAAGTCGTCTCTGTACAATCCAGAACTCTATGAATCATCACCACCTGAAGGGAAGGACTGAGGAACATCCAGTACCAGGAAAATTTGACCACCCATCCTTTGCATCCATCCATCCATCCATTGGGGAAGAGGCGGGGACACTGCAGAGATGTGCAGATGTTTAACCTTTACTGGGGTGTCACTTCAGCTGCTCTTTTTGGCATTGAATTTCCAGACAAAAGAAAAAGGTTGTATTGTTTTTGAATTCAGCGATGGATCCATGGTAACATAATCCAACGTCTTTGACTGTTTGCAGTGCACCAAACACATATTTACATCCTAACGAGATCTTCTGGGTGGACAAATTGTCTTTTTTTTTTTTACAACATGGGATTCATGTGTGCTGCTACATTTGTGGCATCTCCCTGCGTTTTGGTGTTTCAGCGCACGAACAGATCTTTTCTAAGCAGTGGACACAAACGAAAACTCTGGAGTTTGGATGCAGATGTGAACTTGACCACAAGCATTGAAAATGTACTGACACCAGTTGTTAAGTTGGCCTAAAGGTAATTTTTGGTAATATTTTGGTTATAAAGACGCAGTAATTGGATTGTACCATTAGTAAATGTAGCATTTTGGTGTTGGTCTGTATTCACAGCAGCTGAAGTGACATCAAGTCCGTCCTCTTCCCCATCAAGCTCTGGTACACAGAGCTTCAAGACTGTGAACCTTAATTCAAGAATCTGATTTGTTTTTGGTGGATTGCATTGTTGCCTCCCCCACCCCCCCACCCCCAGGCACATGCAGTTTTACCCCTCAATGATAACAGTATTTGCTTTGGATGTGTTGTTGTTTTAGAAAAAAAGACTTCAGTCCTCGTTTTTCTTCTTTGACATATTCTGAGCAGAAAAAAATGTTTTTTTTTTTGTTTTTGTTTTGGAGGAAAATGTGGAAAAAATACAAATGGAGACACGAGTGGTTGAAGAACATGACTCTGGCAGGGAGCGGGGGAACTCAACCGAGCGATTGATTTGTGTGTTTGTTCACGCGTGTGAGTGTGTGTTTGTGCATGTTTTGAAGAAAAAAAAACACATTATCAGAGCAGATTTTTATGAGTGTGTGTTCCGGGCACCTGTTGTTGTTTTACCTCTTGCCCGTTGAGCCTTAATAACTGAAGCTAATCTGTAAGGGCAAAACCAGAGCCGCTGAGAGACGACGTGCAAGCACAGATCAAAGACCCTCTCACCTTTATTTTGTCTAAAAATAATAAAACCAAAAATGTCTTATCAAAAAAAGATTGTTCCATAAGGAAAAAAAGTTTCATTTTTGTTGGCAGGAAAATCTGAGCCTAAAATGAAGGATAAATCTGTAAACTGAATATTTTATCCTGGAATATACCTCTTACCTGCTGCCTTTAGCCCTGTCCCCCTCCACCTTGGTTAGGCCGTCACCTCCACCCACCTTGGCAGTTGTCTTTCAGGGGTTCTGGGGAAACCAGGCACTGTGTCGGGCTGTCAGGGTCCATTGCGCCTGGGGTTTGAACCACGGGGAAACTAAGCGCTCTCCTCTCTAGCATTTTCAGCCCAGCGGGGGTCAGTTCTCTCAACTTCCATGCTAGCACATCATCTTGCTTTGATGTATTTTTCCTGGTTTAAACTTTTTGACGAAGAATTGACCTCCTTTGGCTCTGCTGGCGAGCACAAGGTGTCCATATCCTGTTCCTCAGCCCTGATCTGGGCTCAGCTCCATTATGCAACTAAATGCAGACCTCCCTCCAAGTGCTGTTCTGAGCTCAGTCTCAAAAAGCTAAAAAAATAAATAAATGAAAGGTTAAAAAGGGAGGTCCAAAATGCGTGGAGGCTCGCCACAACGCAGACTCATTAAGGCCTGTCAGCTTAATGAGACTTTCACAAAGGCTTGACTGGTAACTCCAGGAGCAGAGAAGAATCAAAAGCTAGAAAGTGAGAGGCACAATTTTAAGATCTCTGAAAACATGATGGAAAATGCCATGCAGGTCTACCCAGAGATGAGTGCATGCCGTGAAGAGGGCGGATCTTTACTTGGTCTGCACACTGCAAAAAAAAACAAAAAAAAAAAAACAAAAAAAATTTCCTCCAAGCGGAGGCTTGTTTTTCCCTCCATCCATCAGTGTTTTGGGAAAACAGCGTCCAAAGGTTTAAATTTGGAGGATTTCCTTCTTTTCAGCAGTGCAGAGCAATGCAATGTTCCCCCCCAACACCCCCTCTGCTTCAAAAAAAAAAATCTAAAGCACATCTTTCTAGAAGAGTTTATGCATTTGATTGCAATTTTCTTTTTGTAAACTGTTGGTAAAAATCAATAAGGAAAAAATAATTAAAAGAAATCCGTGTACATAAATGTCTATAATCAGAAAGTGCAGAGTAAATGTAACGGGTGAATTTCTATTTTTAACACTGACTAGATAATGTGAAAAACCTCTTTCTTCTTCTTCTGTTGGTTTGATGAAAAGTGTGTACCCCCCGCCCCCCATGACAGATCTAATACATTTTTTTGTGTAGGTTGTTTATTTGTTTTTTTCAAAAATGGTCCCTTTTGTGTTGTGCACAACTGTGTTGCATGGAGAATAGCCTTCCTGTTTTCTTATAGTGACGTTGGTGAGCATGTCAGTGTGTGTGTGTGTGTGTGAGACTGTGGTGGGGGGGGGGTCTGGAGTCCCTTTATGATGCTGACCCCAATGAGGGAGGGGGGACAAAAAAGAAAAATCACTGAGCTAACGCGATGGAAGTTGTTCCCCTCGGGATGTTTGCAGGATTTCCCCTCACAGCGATGGCAACACGCTGATCTGCAGGTTTAAGTCAGAGAAGGAAACACAAAGTACTTTAAGAGCAAATTCACTAGATAAAATACCCACCCCCTTCCATAAAATGGATAAAACGCTCAATTCAAAACTATAACTGAAAGTTATTATTCATCATCATTATAAATATGAAGAATTAAATGAAACATTTTTAGAAACTGGAATAAAGAAGTGCTAAACTGAAAAACAACACAAATGTAGTGGAGTTTACTGAAAAAAGGTTCATTTCAGCTTCAGAGTTTACAATTTAAATTCATTTCCTGTTGGTTAGGATGTGGTGATTAGGTATACGTTACATTTCGTTTAAAATTAAACCCTTTAAAAATACCTAATAATAATAGTAGTTGTAGCGCCTTGGGCTTTATGAAAGTAGAAAAGCACATATAGGTCGACACTTTTATCCATTTATGTACGTGAGAAGAGCAAAAATGCATCCAGGCTAAATAAATGATGTTGATGGTTCTTTTATGGCTAAGGATTACCATAAAAATGTAATTAGAAGATTATTTCTACAAACAGGTCACTTTTTTACTGTTGCTGGAAATGAAAGCAAACCTTTTAAAGATATAAATATAAATTTAAAATGATGAAAAGCACAGAAGCTAAATACAGGGATGCAAATGCTGCTGATTTTCAGCAGCTCTAAATTCTGGTGAAGTGAAAATGGGTTAACTCACAGTTACAGTTAGTTAAACCTGAAATAATAAAATATTTTATGTTAAAATGTCTAATTACATAAAGAAAGTTGCTGACTTGCAAAAAAAAACAAACTCACTGAAGTGGAAAAAAAGTTTTTTTACTTAAAAGTGGATACAAATATTTCCACATATGCAAAGCAGAAATCCCAAAAGAAGGAAATCATTCACTGCTAACAAGAATAAGGAAAAGGGTTTGACATGTTTGGAGAAAATATTTACAAAGTTATTCTGTTAAACATTTAGTTTAGGCACAAAGAAGTCAGGAATAATATTCCAGCATTTATTCCATAGAAAAAATGTTCAAGAAGAGTTGAGCTTCTGTGGTTCAGATTTTATGGGGAAAGTGTTAATAAATAACGACTTTTTTATACGTTTGTTTGTTTCAAACAAAATGCATAAAATCCTTCATTCTTATATATAAACCACATTAGGTCAAGCCAACTGGATGATGCTCACTGGTGAACCTTTTTAAACAATTAACTATTGGGGCTAAATTATAATATTTTCCTTTTTAAATTGAGTATGAAATATTTCACTACATGACGAATTTTTGTGCTCATTGAAAATAAAAATCCAGCTCGTAAGATAAAAAGCTCCTAAACTAGTTTACAAAATCCAGCAAACCACGGATCACATTTAAATAATAGTTTTAAAATGAATTAGGAGACATATATATGAGTTTAAATAAAAAAAGAGTCATTGGATACTTAAAAAGTCAATTTTAAACGGTTTGAAACCGATGACATAAAACCTTCATGATGTTTTCTGATGCTGAGACTTCAGCCTTTCAAACTAAAAGCTTGTGAAGAAATAAACCTTTTATTGTGTTTAATATTTTGGATCTTTTGTCCGGTTTACCTCAGAGCAGGTCTGAGCTCAGTCAGCTCTGGTGAACGTTTCCACTCGACGACATTCTAAAACCTGCAAACTCTCCCAGAGAACAGTCAGTCTGAACTTTCAAAGAACCAGACTTTACTTTTTTACAAACTGCTGTTGCTGAGACTTGGACGCCATCTTGGCTCCTTCAGTGTTCCTCCAGAGATTCACGCATCAGAAATAGGAATGTTTTCCCCTTAACTCCACAGAGTTCTTGTCTGAGGGTGACGTCGCGACTCTGTCCGTCTGTGTGCGAGTGCCTCGACTCACCAACAATCACTTTTTCTGCAGATCCAAAACTTTAGACTTTTCTATTGAATGCAGTAACTCACGGGCCAGTACTATATTTACTCAGTGCAATGCAGTTATCAAAATAATACAATGATTAATATTTTTTCCTTATTTTGTATTGTACAGAAGCAGTGTGTAAAGATCAGCGAGGAAAACATGAGCTTTTTGATACTGTGATTCATGGTGTTTAAGAGTCAGTTTCTCCCTGTACAGTTGTGATTATTTTTTCCCACCCCTCTTTCTTCTTTTATAGAATAAAACATGTTTTTGGTGCAATTTAACATGTTCACGTCTCATTTCTTCCATCAGAAACATTCAGATAAAGATCAATGCCTGTTACATCTGGCAGCTGAAAAACAAAAATTATTCTAAAAGTCATTTTTATTAAATCCTCTGTGGTTTTATAACAGTTATGCTCTTCTCTGGATTAAATGAGCCCAACATGTAAACAAATGAGGCTATTTTTGTAGGATTCCATGAAATCTGCTCACTTGAGCGCATTAAAAAACTTTTCTGAGCTTCCAAAGAATTTTCTCATATTTAAGTAGGACTAAAAATATATCTTTTACAACCTGTGATTATGTTTGTCGCTCAGTTACGCTCAGAACTGAAGTTTACTCACTGAATTCCCTGATTAGCATTTATACAAGTGCAGACAGATGAACCAATGGAGCCATCAGAAAAGCTTTGTGCAGTTAGTATTCCTGCCACAGGGGGGCGCACTGTGACAGCATCTGGAAGAAGAGCAAACAAATCTGCACAAAAAGCAAATTAAACTTTGTTTTAAAGTTACTGACTTCATTTAAGGTAAAAAAAAAAAAAAAAGATCAAACACAGCTTGTTCTTTTATCTGGGATTAAAGAAGTTCTGAACGAATGAAGACCTTCAGTATCCTGCAGCCGTGCGCGTCTGTTCAACAGAAATGGTTTTATTAGCCTCATGCCGGTGTGATCAGGCCAATTATTAACAAACACAGTGCCAGCCAGTTGGATTCATGCAGATGAAGGCTGAGACTAAGTTGCGCCACACAAATGCAATAAAAGAACAAATATTTGCAGATCAGAGATCTGTCGTCATGTTTCTTCCCAGTGTTGGCTCACAAACTGAATCATAAGAGTTTTAGTCTTCCTGTCAGTTGCAGGAATCAAAGCATAGACCTTCAGGGATGTGATGTTTCATCAACAGGTTTATGGGTTTTCCTAAAGTGAACATTCTTCATCCAACGGTGGATTAAAATAACCCGTTGATATAGAATAGAAAACACAAACCAAGACTGAAGACACAGAAATTTAAGTCTTAAAATCCAGAAAATGCAACTTAAAAAAGAGATTGGTTAAAATGAAAATGTTTCCACTTTGGAAGCAGAACAGATTGAAATCTGAACTCAGTTCTTCAGGGGAAGAACCCAAAAACGGAAGGTCCTGTCAAATGTTGTGGACCTGAAAACTCTAAAAAACTGAAGAAAGAGGCCATCGAAAAACCTCCAAACATCTGAACTAATTTTTCATTCTTTTAATCTCTGATAGTCAGATATTGTGCGTTTATTTGTATTTTTGTTCCATCCCAGTGTAGAGGATCGTAAAAGGATCAATTAAACAAATAAAAAACTCAAACACCTCAGGATTAAAATGATCTGGGAGTTATTTCCAAAAAAGTAACCATTACAGAAAAAAGACAAGGACCACAGCCTGTATGGACAGAGAAGAAATGCTATAGCTCTGTTGCTGCTAGTTTCGAGCGGAAGATGCCCAGAATTGAAATGTTGCTGTGGAGATCCTCGCCCAATCAGGTGAACTAAGGAACCATCTGCAAACAAAGAGGAAAAGAAGCAGAGATCTCCCACTCTGACAGAAAATATAAAAGAGAACTGAGAAAGAAAAGGCAAAATGAAACAACTTTTTTTTATACTATCTTTAACCTGTGTGCTATATTCTTATCAGTAGTTTCTACCACTTAAAATCTGCTTTATTTCTTCATCAGCACCAACCTGCAGATGGAAACAAACTTCTGGCTAAAATCCTACATTTGTTTTTTTGCTCATTAATATGCTGTGTTCCTTTTCTAATAAATACATGTTCAGATTATGACAAAAATGACAAATAGGAGAATTTACTAGGAACCAGATAAAGTTGAGCTCAAAAGTTGCTTTCACTTTGACACATTTCCCCATTTATTGTGATTTATGCTAAAATGAAAAAAATCAAATGAAAAGATGTTTTGAAGTTGCTTGTTTCGCATTCCTCCTAAAAGATGTTTCAGCAATTTGCCTGCAGGCCAACAAGCTGAAATCTGTCAAGTTATTCTCCTGCAACCCCATTTCTTCAGCGCTCTGCTTCTTTAGGACGATGAACGTTCATTATGACGAGCTGTCATGCATCTTCTGATAGTTCAGTTCCTCTTGAGTATGCACTTTGTGGCGATCCTGTCCCACAGTTGAGTGAACATCTCAGCTGATCTCTGCATTTCTGGGATGATCTGCAGTTCCTGCAGCTGGTTTTGACACTTTTATTGGCTGGTTTCTCTTTTTTTTCTCTCCATCTCCTCAAGTCATCTGGCCTCGGCACAGAATGCAGCTTTCAGCTACAACACTTGTAAATGTGAGTGTTAAAAACAGCCGTGATGTAGCGTCATCTGACCCCTGATCAAACAATTCGAGGAATTTCATGTCCTGGCTTTTGTTCAGAAGAGTGATTAATAGCTGCAGTTCTGAGTAGAGCGTCAAACTTCAGAGTCTCTGCCGGGAAATATTTGTTTGTTTTCTGCAGCATATTTTCCGATTTGAATTATGTTTCATTGTGCAGACAGTTAAAGTCTCACTGCAACAATCATCTTAAAAAAGGGAAACAGATGATAAAAAACATGAAAACAAACAATGCATGTTGCGATTGGTTGATTGATTGAGAATGAAATGTTGCATTTACATAAAAACTGAATGTTGTTTCTTTGTGGTTTCACTTTAAAAACTTTGGGGAGAGTTTTAAGAAATGATGGAATCACAAAATACATGAACCATCAACACTGTACTTTCTTTTGACTGTCGTAACTCTTCAACCGTTTAAGCAATCAACCTAAATCAACTGATTGTCATGTGGAAAAAAGCAGCTTTGCGCCATTATGCAACACTTTACGTTAGCCACGGTGCAAAGCCACTGTAAAAAACCACTTATCTCTGCATCAAAATCACCTGGTTCACGATGATTGTGTGAATGGTAGAAGAGTTATGGTAGGCCAAAGAGTGCGAGTTGTTTAGATGTTGTCTGCAACATATCAGGTGTTAAAGGGTTAAATGGCTAGTTTTTATGACTAGTAGTCAAATCAAATTGTTTTCTTGAAACAGACGTTGGGGAAAGTGATTGAAAAAGAAAAAAGGCAGGTTTGAGAAGAGGAGTGTGAATAATGGGGACATGAGCACTGCTCAACTCCAGAATTCACTCAGCTACAACACTCAAAAGTAAAAGATTCAGCTTAAATTAGCGGTAAGCCACTTAGTCTCAAATTTGTTGAGACAACTAGAAGTTTTAAAAAAGTTGATAGATACTTTCGTGCCATCCCTCCGTCAGTTCATCCCCACTGCAAATTCTGGCCACCCAGAATTTTGAAAAGTTTGCAATCATATCTCTTCTTCTTCCTTGTATTCAGTCTTAAAGACTTCCGAACAAACAACAAAGATAAAAATAAAACACGGCACAAGCCAACAAGCTAAACTTAACTTTTATACTTAGATATCCCAAAAAATGCAGATCAATACCCTTCTTGCCCGTTTTCACCATGAAGCAGTTGGGATCGGCTCCTTCAAACCCCATTACCCTTCGCAGAAGATGGATGGACGGACGAATGTTGACTAAAGCCAATAGCAGTTTGGCATTTTTTGCCCTCTCCATGGCCTTCTACATCCAGACAGCATGAAATCAACAACAAACAGACAAACAGAAATCTAACTGCAAGAGTCAATCTGAAATGTCCATGTACACATCTTATGAACAGAATTTTCTACTAACAAAACCCTTTTTTAATATTATTATAAAGAACCCTTTAATTTTTAAATCACAGAGATTGTGTAGATTTGGCTCGTTACAAATGAAGGCCACCCCATCTACCCGACCTGAAACATCCCACATTCAAAATTAAAGGTGAACTTTTGCTGCACCCCTTTTATTATACTTATGAAGAAGAAAGGTTCTGGAGATGAATTTGTCCTTTTTTTAACTGATCAAAAGCGGATTATAGATAATCTGCAGAACAACTCAGGAGTGGAATTATGTAAATTGTCTTCTTCCAACTCCTTTTCAAGCAATAAATCGAGCTCCACTTGACTTTAGTTAATAATCACTTTATTTAATGAATCAAATGGGAGCCAAAATTGTCTTTTTTGTTTGTTTTTCTTCTAATCAATGCATTTTGTTATGTCTGTAATGAGTTTGATAAACCTTTTTCTTGCATTGTCTACAATTAATGCCTGAAATGATCCAAATCAATCAATATCTCCATGTTTTAATGGCTGTGAGATTTGAAATTACTTTAGTGTGCGTGTTCTGACATTAAGAGTTTTGGTCTCAAAAGTTTCCCAAAAACTTGGAGTTTTTCAGGCTGAAAAACTGGCTTTAAATGAGCCAAACACAAGCCAAAGGCTGTGTCTGAGTTCCCTCACTACTCCTTAACCCCTGAAAGACTATATAGTGCAGGACTATCCACTATTTGGATTTGAACGGAATTGCTCACTTCTTTTTTGTCTTGAAACAGTAAATATGACGCCACCCGTTTTCAAAGTAAAAACCTAATCAACATGAACATGTTAAAAATCTGACATTTAAATCCATTTGTGATACACTTTGTCAAATGAAAAATCATTCAAACGCAATGCATTGTGGTCTATTTTCGCCAATCTTGTGAGCATTGATGCACACTGGTTTTTCACAGAAAGTATTTTGGATTTTGGACTTGTACATTTGACACCCTAAGATGAGAGGGAATTTGGATACAACAGTCATGTGACTTTTCTTTGATTTTTCACACACTGAGGTTTAGATGAAATATTGACAAAAATTGACCAGAAGAACAAATTAACAATACGTCTACGTCGTTCTCTGACTGTCGAGCACCTTCATCTCCTCCCGTCGCCGTGGTTACTGATGAGAAAACGTTTCCAACATTTTCATTTTAGATCATCTTCCTGCTCGGTTCCTTCTCTTACTGTCTTTGGTTTGGTACCATGGACAGTTGGTGTGCATTCGCCCCTCCCAATGAGGTGAACCAGTCTGCCACACCTACCCACTGAAGCAGACTGTCCTGACACAGGAACTTTGGTGTTGACCAAGCGGCCAGTGGGACAGCATCTTAAAACCAACATCCAGTTTTGTTCCAAAAAATAAAAAGCTCAATCTTTTTAAAAGCACAAATGTTTGCATTTGGAGATGAAACAGTGAAATCTCATGAAGAAGCTGAATTCTAAGATAATGTTTTGGGTTTGTAGGAAGTACCAAGATGACAAAAGGGCAGAAAAACGTACAACCTGAACAGAGAAATGAAAGGCCAACGTGTTTTTATGTTGCAGACATGACATAATTTATTTTGACTTTATGCAATCTTGAAAAAAAACATCACCTTATTATGAAAATGCAGTTATTTAATTGCACAATCCACATGCAATCCCTGGCTATTCTTGTGCTCAGAGAGAAGTGTGGGCAGCAGAGTCAGTTTAGACAAGTTTTAACAAGATTTTTTTCTGTTATTACTGTGGAATGAGCCGTGAATTTGGGCATTAGGCTTCAGCTGCCCTCCAGGTTGAAGGTTTAGGAAGCAGAAGAAAAAGTACCAGTGCAGCAAATGGAAGAGCTTTCAGGCTGTCAGGGAGGAACCTGCAGTAGAACAAAAGACGATCTGCTTCAGTCTAGGCCGACAAAAGTGCACAAACTTTGGAGCAGAAATGGTCAAAATGGCTGTTTTCGCTAAAGAGTGCAAGTTTTTGTCTTTGGTTGTTAAGGAAAAGTTTAGAACCCGCTCGGTTCCTGAACAAGTGTTTGGAAACTGGCTCCCACTTCAAACAGCCAATTTTGACATTTCGTAATCTTCTGCACGCTAAGCTACATTAAAGGCGTCGTCTCAGGTGATGAGGCAAAACAGCAGACTAGCAGCATCTTGGCACAAACATAATAACTACTTTCCCTTCTTGCAAAATCCAGCAGGGACTCCACCCTCTCCGCCTTTAAGCTCCGACTTACTCTCCTTTGGGAAGGTCGCCTTCTTTTCCTTTCAGAACTGCAGGCTCTTTTGTATCTCACATCCTCGCTGCGACAGCTCCCCACCTTTCATATCACGCAACTATAAACAGGTAAATCTGCCCCGGCGAGCCAGAGTGGAGCTGAGGAGTCAATATGGAGAAATGATTAACCTCCTTGGACTGTTTCTGTGAAAAGCTGCCGCTCTGTTATCTCCCTTTAGATGGAACTTTATTGACGGAATGCAGAAAGCTTAACTTCCACAGTAAAAATCAAAGGGAAGAACACTGCATTTTCAAAGTCAAGATGTAGTTTATTCATTAACTTCACTTGTTAAAATCAGTTTAACTTAAAAAAGAAAAGCAGAGGTAAAAAACGAGCAAACCCTCAACCCGCCTGTTCCACCACCATGGTCCAGATCGGTTTCAGTTCAAAAGTTTTTTTCAAAAGTTTTCTTTTATTCAACTACAAAAAAATCATTTTGAGAAGCTTCCGTTATTATTTATGTGAGTTTTGGTGATTTAAAAGGATTACAATTTAGTTATCAGGTGCATTTGCTCATTTATGATCTTCATTCTTGGGTTAATGACAGCATCCATTCTTCAGCAATGAAGGACACGTTCATTGAAATTTTTCTTCTTTAAGTATGCAAGAAGTTATATAGAATAGAAAATAGAATGAAAATAGAATAACCAAGAATTACCTGGTTAAATTTAAACAATTTCTTGTTTAACTGTGTATATCATATTTTGTCCTTTGACATTTTAGGGTTTCCGGTTTGAAGTTTTTAAACGCTGTGATCCTGGTATCTCAACACTTTCTGATTGGACTGGCAGTTTAATATAAAAAGTGATCAAATTTAAACCCTAAACTCAAAAATGTATAATCTTCATTAAAATATAAAAAATATCCTGTTAGTGTGAGAAAATGTGTTGTATTTTATTGTATCTTCTTGATTATTTCCCAAAAATCAAAACCTTTTGGCTTCATTTTAATTTTTATTGGTTGTTAATATTTAGCTTGTTCATCCATTTTCTGCTCCGACTCCATTCTATTGACAAACCCTCACCTTTATTTAACCTCATCTCAACAAATGCCAAGACTGCATCTTCCTTACACTTTATATTTTCCCCAAATAATCAACTTTTGTAAATTCATGCATAAACAAACAAAAAACAACCTTTTTAGTGAATATTTATTTTATTGCAACACCATTGCTGCACAAAACTCATTTTTTGAATTATTTTTTTTACATTTACAACTGTTTTACACACATTAGATATCAAAAACAAAATTAAGCTCTCAAATAAAACTGATCTAAAATCCCAAAAGGATTAAAAAAACAAAACCACCACAATATTACAGCAGCAGTTAGTATTTACAGTTTTAGGTTCAAAGTAAATCTACAGGTCTGTACACGGTGGGTGCTCTTCAGAAACCCTACTAGGAGAGACAGGAGAACTTGCTTCCTTTAAGATGAAACCTTTAAAAACTGAAACAAAGTGTTTGGACAAAACTAAGTGAAAAAGTTAGTGAGAGTTTGGGGCTTTTTGCAGCTCAACACCAGGATGAACTAAGGAAGGGAAAAATTCAGGAGCTTTTTAAGATGCAAACCCCAGATTTATTCAAGATACATTGTTTTTTAGAGAAATACAAATAAAATCAACAATGCTGCAGAAGAAGTAATGAATAATTTAGACTGTCTAAGAAATTTCAAAAATGCAAGGAAAATGAATACATGGGCTTCAAATTCTACTGTCATTTAAACTGTATTGATCTCAAAGGTTGTATGAACTGCAGTCAAAAATTATGAAAATTCTTCTTTCATTTTAGATTCATTACACTAGAAATGTTCAAAGTCATGTCTTTTTTAAAAACATTTCTAAAGATACTATTTTTTTTTCTATTTTTTTATCTGGCGTTTTTGTTTCGTTACACTGCATATATTTGGTTTCTGTGTGGTGCATTTAAACATTCAGGAACAGGATTACACAACAGGATGCCTTTCATCAGCTGAAATGATAAATACGCACAAAAAAATTAAGAGATTAGAGGATGTTTGCTGATTCTTCAATCAGCAAATCTCGATGCAGTTTTCAAAGGACTTCTGTTGCCATGGTAACACCATGGATACAAACATAGGCAAATCACTCTGTTCTCCGGGCTCTGACCCAGGTGTAAGAGGCCAACGATCAACCTGGGGAGTCAAATTGCATCTGTTGATTTTTCTTTAAGGGCAGACTAATATTCAGGCTAATATTGAAGAAAAATACAAGGAGTCAAGTATAAATTTCAATAAATTCATTGTATCCTTATACACACAGAAGCACTCTTAAAAACACATATGTACAGAGCCTCTTCGCTTTGAAAGTTTATACCTTAAAAACTTGTAAAAAATGTTGAAAGTCCTGAAGGTAAAAAGCAGGAAAGTAGTGAAGGATCCTAAATCCAATTTAGGAGCACGGCTTGGTCTGTCTTCATGTGAGCTGCTTGATAATGGGGGGTGGGGGGGACTAAAATCATGTATTTTACTTGATCTGCGATAAACAGGGTGAGTTCAGAAAGGGTGAAAAAGGTTGGAGTGACTCTAAAGCTCAGAGAAGGTGTCTGACCTTCCAGAGATGCCTTTACCCAAGGAACCGATCCACAGGAAGTTTTTCAGAACTAAATCTTCTCAGGAACCAGTTGGTGTCAGCTGCCCTCAACCAGCTGCAACACCAGATTTAAAAAAAAATGCCCAGAGAAGACTTTGATTTTGCTTCTGACAGTTCAAGGCGGTGTCTGAGTATTAGCCCGCCTGGTTGCGAAGGAGGTGCTTCCGTTTTAGTTCTGGTGGCGCTTCATGTGCAGAGCCAGGTGGTCTGAACGCGAGAAGCATCGGCTGCAGGCCACACACTTGAAGGGCTTGGCTCCGGTGTGTTTTCGGTAGTGTCTGGTGAGCTCGTCTGATCGAGCAAAGCGCCAGTCGCAGTTTTCCCACGTGCAACGGTATGGCTTCTCACCTAAAACAAAACAAAAAGATGCGTTAGCTGCTTTGCTTGTTTTATGGTTAAACAATCATTTCTGTATGCAGATTTAAGAAATCCAAACAAGATTCAACCTGACCGGGGGGCGAAAATACTAATACGTTTCTCTATTTATTGGTAGGTTGGTGCAACAAGAACACTTGGGTTTTGACTCCATTGATGTAAATGTTGGCAGCAGATCCAACCGAGAAAGAGAAAGAGGTGAAACGGCTTCAATAAAGAGACAGATTCCTCTTTTAAACATCATCAAGTTTCCAGACCTGCTGGTGTTTCTCAAACATTTTGGTTTGTTTTGGGAAAAATGAAGAGCAACATTTTAGAAGATCATTTAAAGAGATATATATACACACTAGCACTGGAAAATGGATAAAAAGTTGCATATTATTTTCCAGATTAGGCCTGCACAATACTTACAATGTGCAATATCAGAAATCAATATTGCAATGTCGCTTTGATAATAAACAAATAGCAAAACAAAAATAACCAACGCATTTCCATTTCACTGACAGTTCTTTTTATTTGAAATAAAAACCAACATAACATAAATTACACTCCAAATGACCCACGTCTACAAAGGAGGTAGGCATCTCATGTAAAAGGGTTTCAATTTGATTGCTCAACGACGTCAATGAGTCCATCTGATTGGTCAAATGTGCAAAGAGCTCTATTTGATTAAACACTTCAGCTGCCATAAGCACGCGAGTAAAAACATTTATTGCATTTCATATCGTCTCAAACTTTCAATTTATTGTGCAGGCCACAAAAAAAAAATACAATTCAGACTGACCACATTTTTTCCACCATGTTTTGGCACCATTTAGACTAGACTTTGAAATTTCCGCTGACCTGCAAGAACATTCAATTCATACAACAACAAGCAAAACTGAATACCAAATCACAGATGGAATCTCTGCAGTTTCTTGGAATTCAGAAAACGAAACACTGACTGCACGATCTAAGAAAACAAGAGAACCTGAGGGGAACTCGAACACAAAACAACAACAGTCCACCATGACTACTCTGCCCACACCGTGACGTTTGTGAGCCATGCCATGGTCTGCTTTTGCCAAGCTAATCCTCAACACAAGAGAAGAGCCAATATGCATTAATAAAACCACCAGCCATCCGTCATGGACGTCTGGGATTCAATACATGACGTGAAAACAAACGGGGAGAAAACTCATTTTTTCTAAAGCTAGATTCTCGCAAGCTGCTGTTTCAGGAGGTCTACAGATTTACAGAAATTAAATGCAAGGACTTCAAGACTCCTTTTAGGAAGATTTAAAATCTAATTTAGGAAACAAACAGCTGAAGACACCAGAGTTTATGATAGTGTAATACTTTAAAAGTCTTACATTTAATTGGTCTAAAATAAGACCTTTTAAAGGATCTGCAGCCACTTAAGGTTTGGTACTTTCCAGAGCAAAAGTGAAAGAAGGAATTCTTGATTGTGATTCCAGGATTTAGGAGTCAAGTCTGAACGGGGAGCTTTCAAACACACATTGGTGAAGGAGTGTGACTGACTCAGTGTGTGGGTTATTACGTGCTCATTAACTGCGTGGGCCATGTCAGCGCTGATTAGATAGCCTCGATAGTGCAAACCATCAATCAGAAGTGACAGTCCTCGGCAAAGCCATGAGGTCCAAAGAGCAGCTCCAGGTCAAAAGCACTAAATCCCCTTACTGTGATCCACACAAAAATTCTGGCTAAATTCAGCTCCACGGCAGGATGTTCACAGGCTGCTCCCGGAGAGAATCCTAGTAAAACACATGAAAGGCGGAGAGTCCCTATCCACAGCTGTGTTTGGATTTGCTCTTTCGCCGCACTGTCGAGGTCACAAGAAAAGCCATCCCTCTCTGACTTTTATCCCTGAAAGCTAGCAAACAGGAGGGTGAAATTCGACACATCGCTCAAAGAACAAACATACTTGACCGGTATATATTCCTAGACAAGCTGCCAAAAGGGCAGGTGAAACTCCTGACCTCCAGTCATCCACGGATACACTCGTTTTTCTAAAGTCAAAGGAGGAACACACTTTGTTGCTCTGACAGACACACTTGTTTGAGCCTCACTTTTGCCTGAGTGCATTGATATTGTAAGATTATTCCTAATTAGCCTCAGTGTTTAACTTTCAGTTATAATACTTGTTTTGAGCTCAGAATCTTTCGTTTTCGAGAAAAGAAAAGCTTTATTGACATTTGCAGTTTAACGACAGCAGCTGTTTGATCAGGTGGAGGATTCTAAACGGTTAAACTACAGCATTATCTCCCCTTTCAAGCACACAAATGTTAATGAGTTCATGTACTATGACCACATCATAAAGCATATTGGACGAGCACACAGATCACACAATCACAACAAAACACACTCAGAAATGTACAGCTACAGTGCATCAATCACTCCCAACAAAAAGGCTTTTGTGCGGCTACAGTGTACTTTGCATAGAAGACTTGTTTACTTTATGAGAGGCTCGGAGTTCCGATGACGCCTTGAAAGTGCTGCTTGAGGTATTTTTGAAATTCATCTGTAGTTTTATTCTCTGCTTCAAGCTATTCATGCCAGGCATGACTCCACTCTGGAATGACATGCATCGGAAGTCTTCTAATTTGATTTTATAACCATCGCTGCTTGGTTTTACGGAGTCAAAGAGCAAACACTTCAGGCTCTTCAGGACGGCCATAAAGTCTTTGTGGACCTCTTGTTCCTTATCAGCTCGGTTTGTGTTTGTAAAGAGGGTTGGAGGGTTCCCTAATCGAGCAGATACTGCACTTCAACTGCACACAAACACAGCCAAACACAGAACACCATTACTACAGCCAAAGAACACGGTCTTTAGTCACGGTCAAGATGAAGAGTCTCCCTTCTGAAGTTCAGATTGGAAAGTTTACAATTCAGATTTCACAAGTTAATGTTCACACTGAGAAGCTGATGGACCAAAAATAGGAAATCCAGAATAAAGGTCACACAATCTAGAAGAACTCAGAAGATTGAACAACAAACAAGCGAGGAGATTCAATCCAGCACTGACAGCATGTTCTAAAGGATGCTTCTTCCTCTTTGACTCTAAAGTTTCTTGTGGCTCAGGACACCCTGTTCAGATTTTATTTCACTTATGAGTCATCATTCACGTTAGCTAAAGCAAGACGAGGCAGGCCTGGTGCATCCAGAGAGCTGGAAAAGCCCATTTGCCACTTCAAGATTTAAGATTCTTATTTTAACATTTAATTTCAATAACATTAGTTTCTCAAACAGCTTTTTAAAAGCAGAAATATGTCAAATTGGACAATTTAATTGTAGTGTAAATTGTTTTAATTCTTCATCAGGAATAACAAAAGTTTGCTGTTAGTCGTGTTTTTTCCAAAAAGGTAAAAGCTTTTGACTAAAAAAAAAAAAGTGTCTTCATTTTTAAGACTTCATAAAGTTGTATCTTATTATAACCACTTGTCAGATTTAAAATGACTTTTTAAAATGAACATTTGATTCAGGAATGATGGTGTGTCTGCAGACTAAAATCCGCAGCTTGAACTTCTTTTCAACACCATCATGTGACATCTTCCATCCGATCGTATTTACGTTGCTGTCCAACAGTGATTTTTTTTTTGTTTTAAACTTGAACATCACAACAAACTTGGTGGTTTTTTTCCTTCCATTCAAATCTGTATACATTATGGAGAAATAATAAAAATGTTAAATTTCATCATCTTCCTTTAAAAAATTTTTTTTAAATTACTTTAAATCCCAGAAGTGAAAAACACTGAAAGGTTTTGATAATCTACTGAAGACTGACCTTATAAAAATGTTATTGCCTTAAAAAGGTCAACAACTTGCATTAAATAGAAAAAAAAGCTATAAATAGCCTTTAAAAAAATGGTACTGCATAACTTTGAAAAAGACAAATGCGGCCATTTATCAAAACCTCTCTCCAAACAGACATAATCTGATCATGGAAAAATGCTGAACTTTGGTTTTTTATTGCTTGTATTGTAGTTATTTTACACAGTAATACTCATAAACTGGTCAATGTTTTGTTTTTTTTAGATCCTTTTTTCCTCTGGAAAGTTTGACGTTTTTCTGTCCTCCGTGTGAAAGCTCTCCGCTCTCAAGCTATTTTGTTTACAATTCTCACTACATATCTTGAATTCAGTTTGTCATGAGCTGCCATATCCTGTTGAGTTTACAGCCCAGCTTCCTCCCAGAAACCTGTATGCTTTTATTTTATTTATTTATGACCCCAGAGAAAGCCCTTTGCCTGTGTGTTCAGACTGTTTTTGCCCCGCTGAAGCCCTGCACAGGAACTTTATGGCGAGAGTGAATCTCCAAAATACAGGTCAGGTGCTGCTGGGAATCTAGAGGTTTCATCTTACAGACGGACCGAAACCCGTCCTTCACTTTTCTATGAAGCCCCTGCCTGCCCCTGCCTTGTGCATACTCTGAAAAGGAACCGAAAAGCAGGAGTAACTGGTTTGCCTTCGTTTAATGGCGCGACTTCCCTCTTTTTCCCCTTTTCTTCATCGAACTCCCCTCCCTACTGTCTTTGTTCTCCCTCTCTGGGGAAGCTTGGTGGCAGGTAGCGGCATGCATAAACGTGGGTGAGAAAAACAAACTCCACAGCAAACTACTGCTGCTTTTGTGCTTCTTTCTCTGTCTTGCATCCCAATCCTTCAGTTTTGTTGTTACAAAAGTATAAAAAAACTAGTTTAGTTCAGTGACAAACATGAATTTCGCAACTGACATTTTTAAAGCAAATCAACTCTAATCAGTAAGTTTGGATTTGTTTATTGTGAGTGTTTAAACTCAAGATCGACATCATTTGGAAATATGAAGTTCTTCATGAATCATCATTTTATCCGTTTGTAGAACTTCATGTTGAAGCACACAGGCTAAGAGTATTTCCCTGGCAGGCTAACGCTCGCAGAGCATCAAGCATCTGGATTCCTAAACCTAAGAGGCACATTTTTTTGTCCAAGTTACTGAATGTACAACATGAAACACGGAGGAAGCATGCACCCAACTGTCAAGAACATAAACCAGAAAATCCAGTTACCTGTTAATTCAAGCGAGTCAACAGCAGAATGAGCTCCAACTATGTTGATCTGATGTGTAAAAACTTGTACAATCTTTACATTTCTTTAGTCTTTAAAATGTGTTTTTGAAACTGAAACATGCCTTTGAAATGACTGCTTTGAAACATCTGTAATTTTCAAAAAATCAATTTTCACAATTATGTTTTTTATTAAAAGTGATCTTTTTTTGACCCAAAACTGTCTAGCCTTTTCAATCTTTTCTGCCTCTGTGTGACTCGTATAAAGACCCTAAATTTGGTGCCATGATTTAAGTAAAGGTTGAATAGTATTTTTTCATTTTAGTTATTTCGACCGAAACTTCTGTCCTCTTTGTAACAAAAACTACCAAACAAGCGTTAAAATATAAATTGGGGGCTTGTCCGGGATGTCTCGTTATGACATTGGCATTTGCACTGCCACATAGAATTGACATGACTTAATGCTGGTTACTCAACAAAGCCACTCTTCTCCACTCATAATATTCGGTTATTTTGTCTCACTGTAAACATAATTTGTCGTAGTAAAAAGTAACCACATTTCCTATGTTCGTGTCACATCCAGCAAGTTTGTCAACCAGGATATGGCGCTGAACAAAAGCAGGTGCAATTCACCATCCTGTGTTGGTCATGAGTTTTGCTGTGGAATAAAAAGACATAAGAATTGTTTTATTTGACAGTTACATTTTTACCTGTGTGCGTCCTTTGGTGTGCCTTGAGATGAGAACTCTTTGTGTAAACTTTGGAGCAGCCTGAAAGAAACCAGAGAATTATGCATAACTTAGATGAGCACAACTGAAAAGTTCAAAACAGATTCCCTGTCAAAACACTTTTGAAATCTCTCATTTTGCCAAAAGTGAAACGGATGAAGCTCTTGCTTCATAACTCTGTAAAAATCCCTCTATATGATGGAAACTCAAAACGCAACAGATGAGTTGAGTTTCTGTTTTGTATATCAGTTTAACTGACAATGGGGACAACAGCAGCAAATCGGACAAACTAGTCAGAGCAGTTGTGCTGAATCGTGTTTTCATTGGTTATTTGTTTATCAGATGAAAAGTCTTCCTGGTCTCATTGTGTGTGAACACAAATAAACTGCTGCCCCTGTGGCAAAACGCTAACTTAAGAGGACAGACGTATCTGTGTTAAAGAAATGTAATAAAGAGGAATCTTTGATGAAATGATCTTCATGCACACCTGGGTATTCACAGAAGTGGATCCTCCTCTTCTCCAGCTCTGGGTTGTTCCGTCGGTTGTATTTTGGACCTGTCAAAACCCCCTGACCGTGTGTCATCAGCAGGGCATGTGGAGTGAGCCCCGCCACCTTGGCTCCTCCCAGACGTTGCTGGTATGGCGGCGGAGGCTGCGGCGCTAAGCTGAGCAGCTCGGCGTGGCCGTCTGGGCTCCCGGGCTGAGAGTTTGGAGGCGAGGGCGGCAGGCTGTGGGGCGCCATGTGCTGAGGCGCATTGCTGGGAGAGACCTGGTAGTAGGCGTGATGCTGTTGCAGCTGGTGCTCTGCCATCATGTAGTTACCACCAAGGTTCAGCATCGTTCTGGAGTCCTGAGCTGGCGAGCTGCTGTGCGACAGGGTCATGGTCAGATCGGCACTGCTGGTGATTGGCATGTGGTAGACCTGCGGTTGTGGAGGCTGCGGCCCGATGTGAAGTTCTGTGTCCAAGTTCTGCTGTGACCCTACATTCACGGCTCCTCCGGAGCTCATTTCTGGCTTAATGTAAACGCTGTTGACCACGGGCGGCATGCTGAAGACTGAGGTGAAGTCCGGAAGCGCTTGAGTGGTGGGGATGGAGCAGGGCACCTCAAGCCCAGGCTCTGTCTTGATCTGTTGCGGCGTCAGGGTCTTTGTATTCGGCCGGTAGAGGCCAGTGCGCAGGTGGGTGGTGTTGGGAAGGATGAGGTTGATGTTGAGGCTGTAGGGGGTTGATGGTTTATCTTCCGAGAAGTACTCGTCCACCACCGAGGCGCTTTCTCGCCGGTACTTCTTGTCATTGGCATCAGCTGATGGAGTCAGGAGAGGACTGGTGACCTGAGGAAGGTATTTGTCCAACTCCAGTCGAGTCTGGAACACAGGTAAAGAGGAAAGGTTCAAATAAAAAGATCCTTTCTGAAGCGGATTTCATTCAGCCTTTGGATCAAATCAATAATCCGGATCTTTGCGGTGTCTTTTACTGAAGAAGTTGATGCATACTTGTTTGTGTAAATGCAAACCACTCTATGGTTCCTGTGCCAAGTTCTCTATCAGCTTCTATTATCTGTGAAAACTTCATGCATGAGCAGCCGTTGCATCATCTTTAGAGTAACCCTGTTGACTGACTTACAGCCTGACACTTAAAACAGGACTGAGTCGATACGATTCTTAACTCAAGTGGTTCACCCTCCTTCATTCATAGGACTTCTTTTTCTAATGTAAAAATAGACGTTATGAACGCGTAAACAAACAAGAAAGAAAAAAAAAAAACAAAGACTTGTGCTCAATACTTATTTGTCTGAGAAAAAAAATGCTGCTTTGAACAAAAGTTGTTGGGTTTTTGTCTACCAAAGCTTTCTACTCCTACTAGAAACTTCTACTACTTTCTACTCCATCTTTCAGAAAGGAAAACATTCTTTGAAATAGTAATTTTTATATGTTTCTACAGTGAGTGGGTTAAACCGCTGGCTTTCCCAGGACAGGCTTTTTCTGCATCTCTTTATGAAAATGTTTGGACACTAAAGAACACAAACAAGTTCATCAAGTTACAGAGTGAAACAGTTAAAAGAAAACCAACAAGTTTTTTCAACCTTTACAACTTTTGTTTTTTCATTACAAAACTGCTATTTTTTCTTATGAAAAACATATTTTCATTTTAAAAGTTGCAAATAAATGTGTAAATCATACCCATGACTGTGTCACATTCTTCCTACACAAAGTTTCTTCTCTTAAACAAATCAAAGTGGAGGAGGATGAGCAACAGGGAACTGAGGAGGGAATCCACCTGTGCTTGGCCTGAACACCTCCTCAAAAGGGGAGGTGTGCTCTGTGTCTGACACCAACTGTGCACATTTCTTGAGCAGTGAAATTCTGACTTTTATGCTCTTTGTCCTGCAAAAAAACAATACCAATTAAAATGATTTATCTTATGAATCTATTTTTACCAAAAATTAGCAGAGTTATTTAGGCTTTGAACCATTTAAGGGTTCTTGTTTTAAGAAAAAAAAAAGTCTACTTTGAGAGCATAAAGGAGGACCTGACAAAAAAAAGCACAAAAGAGAACTGAAAGCAGGATTGAACCTGCAGTGAAACATAACTGCAGCTATTTAGCTGTTTAAGCAGGAGGCTTTATCAGATTTTCACCCCCAATTAAGTGGTGTGCACATGTGTCATGCAGAGGCTCTGAAGCAGACCGGCGCTCCTTTAGAGGTGCACAAGCCCCCAGTAGACCGCTGTGCTTCTGCAGGCATGTGTACGCGCATAAACTTTACACATGTGGCCCGTTTGCTGCACATAGTATGAAACGATGGGCCGGCCTACACGAGCAGGTGGCGAGATCCCCAGCGTGGGTGTGGCTGCTGGTTTGATGCTTGAAAAAACAAAAAAAAGGTGGCAAGGTTATTCAGGTACGCCAAAACAAAAGCTGAAGGCATGAGAAAGACGTGGTGAAACCTAAACACTGTCATTTAAAAATAGACCTGCCAGACAAATGCCATCAGCACAAAAACAACAAAAGACCAGAGAGGACAAACGTGCAACAAAAAAAAAAAAAAAAAAAGAAAAAGCTGTCAACGAAGAGGAACAGCGCAAGGAACACGTGAGCCACAAAAGTGTGCTGCACGAACCTGATTCAAGGGATAAAAACTATTTGGCATTAGCACAAAAGCTCCTTATGAACCATTTTACATCAGGATGTGAAAACACCCAAACCAGATTATGAATCTCATTACATATTTTTCAAACTTCTTGAGAAAAAAAAAACAGCCAAAACCTATAATGAGCTGATGATGGCTTTGGAGCGAGAAGTTCAACTTGATGAACTTTGCTTCAAATGGGAGCTAATTAGCTGGAGCTCAAAATGGAGCCATCTGGGACAAATGAGGGTAATGAGGTGCTGAAGGGCTGGAGGTTGGGTTTGGAACCTCAGAACAAAAAAAAAAAAAAAAAAAAGCAGAGCGCCTGCTTCAATGAAGCCATTCTGCCCCAACAGCACACAGCTGTAAGTAAAAACCTGAGGGTCATTGGGGGGGGCTTTTCATTCATCAGGAAAAAAGCACTCAAAGGACAACTGTCAAAGTCATGGATTAAATCTTCTCAGTGGATTTAAGTGGAACAAACCAAGTAGCGTTTTACTTTTTTCATCAGATCAGACTGACATCTTTGGTAAAGAACCATTATTTACATTTTACTTCACTAAAAACACGTTTTAAATGTTCATAAAAAAATTAATAAAAAAGTCAGCTGGCCCCTGTCTCCAAGCGGTACGTTTGGATAGGTCTGATATTACTCGCCATTTTTGTTGCTCTGTAATGTTAGGTTAGGGGTGTGAGGGGCTGTAAGCTACCAGGAGAGATGTAAACAGAGAGCTCCCATCAATGAGGAGGGGAAGGTGGGGTTGTTCAATGGCAACAGTCCCACCCATCTGTCAGATGTTAATTTTTTTATGAACTCCTGCCACTGCAGAAACTATGTCCTAGAAAATGACAGGTTTTTTCATTCTGGATAAAAACGGTATATAAAAAAAAAAAAAAAAAAAAAAAGACCACTGAGAACGCTTTGAAAACCGATCAGAAGAGGATTAGAGCAGGACTTTAGAGTAATGTTTTGCTTTATCATTTGCACTAAATTAGACAAGCTACTTGTAATGGTCTAATGAGCATTGTTTCAATTGACACTTTTGATTTCACATTTAAAAACACAGGATGAAAAGTCGAAAACAAATAGATCCCTTGGGACTTCAACTGTATGCAGTTTCATGGTGATTGGATGAAGTGAGCATTTGTTCTGTAAAGCTGTTGCCTTTGCCTGCTCACTGAAGTAAAGAGAATATGTTTGACAAATGTAATCAATCCAAAACCCAGATTAAGAGCAGCAACTGGGAGGCGTCAGGATTTATTGGCAAACATTGTCAAACTGCCAGCGAGAATGTAGACAAAATGATCGGGCTCTAAATCTGAAAAGCACAAGTTGAGTTTCTCAGAGAAAAACTGAAATCAAAAAGCATCAAAATGTTTGTTTCCAATTGTTTCCAGACAGAAAAATTTGTGACAGAATGGACAAATTATAATTCTGTGGAAGAAACTCGTTCCTGCAGCTTTTGTCTGATCTGAACATAATGTCTTTGCACAAATACAGAGTTGGTTAATAATTGGAGATCCTGTACAAATGCTTTACTCCGACTCCTTCTGCCCGATAAAAAAACGCTTCTTATCAGTTGACTTCAGGTTTATGGGATGAAGTGGGAGTTTCCACACTTCCGACTTCATTTTCATCCACAGTCAGAAGTTTTGTGAATCTTAGCAGATCCCAATGCACAAAGCTAAAAGTTCCGTTTTCAATCTCACTGTTGATGCTGTTACCTTAAAACTTCTGTTTACATTTTCATGGAATAAGCCTAATGAACAGACCATGTCCTTTTAAAAAGCCGTGTTCTGACCCCTGATCCAAAATCCTTCAAGCTTTATCATCTGCACGCCAGTTTTCTTTTATGGCTTTTAGGAATGCAGAATTGTGGCCCTTTGCCTCCACATCTCCATAAAAATGAGACAAAAACAGATGTGCAACGAACAGGGCCACCGGGTCACCTCAGAGCAGGAATCAAGTCGGGGTCATCGGAGCGAAAACAAAACCTTTGAGACTCACTGAAAGTTAATGGCCACCAGCCAAAGGACCAATAGGAAGGCTCATTCTCCAGAATGGGACAAAGATCCAATAACCCCATCCAGACAAAACGAATACCCCACAAAACCCAGCTTCATAAAGAATACATTTTGTCAAACAGCTCATTATCAAAATGAATTAAATGCCGATCCTTTCCCTCAAAAGATGTACATTTTGTTAAAGTCCAACACTTACAGGAGTCAAAGATTTTCTTTTCACCTAAAAGTGAACATACATATTTGGATGCAACCCAGAGTTTTCTGGACACCACGCCGAGGTCAAAATCTCACTGAGGAAACAGAAACAAAATTCAGAAAATGCTCAAGAAAGTAAAGGAATTAACCTTTAAAAGATCTTTTTTTCAGATGTTTGAACTCATTTCCATAATAACTTTATTAAACAATATAACTTAACTGTTGAAATAAGACTGTTGCATTTTCTATGTTACTCCTTAAGTAATTCGTTCTTTAAGGACTAAGTAAAAACTAAAGGAGTTTGACTTTAGTGCTGCAACTATAACTATATACTATATACTTTCTTAACTTAAAAAAGGTTTTATTTTCTCATATTCCTAAAAACGTAATCCTGTGTTCTCTTACATTACATTAGATCATCTCATTTATCTCATTAAAACTCAGATTCTCAGTTTTAACTGGAGAGAAAAGCGCAAAAATCTGTGATCTAATTATATGTCTGGAGACGACTTTGGCCTCACCACAAAAAAGAATTTACGCATCGTTTTTGCTCTGGGAGAGCGTTATTTTCTTTGAAGGGTAAACAGTAGCAGTCCTTACCTAGAATTTGCTGCTGTGGTAGATGAGCTCACAGATAAAAGGCTTTGAGAAACAGAACACTGTCTGCACGCGGCATGTGCTGTCTGGTAGAGAAACATGGCCGCATGACTGCGTCTGCACAGCAAAACAGCTAAATGAAGTGAATGACAAACTGCTGCCAGTAAAGTGGCCCTGCGGGAGAATCAAACTGAGTTTTGCTTTCCTGAGTCAAAGTTCAGATGGGTATAAATGTGTGTAAGATGAAAAGCTCATCGAGATCGACAAAGATTTGCAACACATTTGATTCAATGACACCACAGAAGCCAAAGTAACCAATTGTGTTGGAGTTAGGATGAACAGCATCCAGTGCTGACTGAAGACGTCAGAGATGCAAACTTAGACAAATCAGCTGCAATTAGAAAAACTCAAGAAGCAGTGAACAAATCTAGAAGCCTAAAGGGAAAGGTCAAAGTTTTCCAGGTGTGTGTGTGTGTGGGGGGGTGGGGGGGTCCTCAAAACAAGATTTCAGCTCCAGTCTTTGACCTCCCTGGATGGAGCTGAAGGACTCAAGCTGATGAGATGGTTAATATGAACGGCATCCAAAGATACAAGAACAGTCAAAAATGTCCAAAGTTAAGTCTGAGGTCAAAGTAAATCACCATCACATCCACAAACTGGTCTGAGTGGACAAGAGGACCAATGAAACAACACAGCTGTTGGGAGAAAAAAATGAAGAGCTAGACTAGCAATTCCCACAATGCAACTTTACAAGCTGCAAGGCTTCTGGGAAATTTTCCTTTGGCGCTTTTTAGCAACTCCTTATTCTAAGAAATGAAGAATGCCAAGAAAAAAAAAAAAAAAGAGACTACTGTGAAACACAGAGGAGGCTTAGTTATGGTTGGGGTTGCTTTCTGGGAATTTAGTCCCAGGGGGTGGGGGTTATGCAGTCTGGCATCTAAAACATCAGAACCATTCTTCTGAAGCCAGATGTGTTGTCCAATGTTGGAAAGCTTGGTTTCTACACAGCTTTTGGCTTGTCTAACAGAATAATGAACCAAAACACAAACAGCCACAAAAAACAAAAACGGTGGAAACCAACAGACTACTTGGAATTGTTCTTTAATCCCTGATCTAGAGCAGCTGTGGAAGTAGATGAGACATCCCACCTGGAGAAGACATCCTTCAAACCAGAGGCTCTCCATCTTCTAAAAGTCCCACTTCGATCATCTTCTGATCAATTTTCAAATCGTTCTCAGTGGTCTAATTATGTTGATACCATTTTTAGTCAAAAATAAAAAAAACATTTTCTAGGACGTAGTTTCTGCAGAGGGGGCGGAGATCATTAGAAATTCATCTCAGATTCGTGAGCGGGACCGTTGGACCGACTCATCAACGGCAACAAAACTGGCAAGCAATATCCAGCCGTACAGTTTAGACCCAGATCAGCTTGGACGAGGAAAACAAAGACGTTCACGGACCATTTTGTCTGCAAGTGGGTTCATCAGAACGCGGCGGAGCAGGGAGATGGTAGCCCTGCCCAGCTCATTTTCTATGTCACCTTTTGGCGTCACCTACTTCATCTTTTTCAAGCAGCATTCTATTGTCTGCTCCTGATTTACAACAATTTGAATAAAGAAACACTCAGAAATGCAGTTTGGGCCTACATTTCTTTATGTCCTCTATCAGAAAATATGCCCCAAGAACATGTTAAAAACCCCATTTCATTAGAGTGGGTCTAAATAGCTGCAGAAGGCAGCAGACATCATTTGATCGCAGTGTTTGGTTCTGCATCTAAATAGTGGAGAAAAATTGTCATTTTTGGCCACCATCACTTGAGGAAAACGCAGCGCTTCCAGCCCTGCGTTGTGGATTATATATTAAGATGCTGCCATCAGCCTGCTGTCGTGTCATCGACCTGCTAAGACACCATCTGTGCGGTTAACTGGACCAAGTTCACCCTGAAGACCGGATTTCTCCTCATCTACGCCATCAGCTGCTATGGAAAAAGTGCTTGTGTTTGAATTAATCCAATCTTTTTATTTTTCTTCCCCGAATAGACGAGTGAGTAAAATTGCACTCTGGCATTCGCTTTCAGCCTCAGTTTGCCGGCAAGCAGAGACTCGCCATCAGACACTTGCTTTCATGCAAATCTGCTGCGTTTGTTTTGTCCTGGAAGTCAAAGCATTATTTAAACCACAACCACTGTAAGCTTTGACTGCATGAGTAACGTGTTTGCAGCGAGGGAGGGGGTCACACCGAGTAAAACCATGACAACATGAAACAACCCTAAACACATCCAGCTTCCTTTAAAAATGCAGGAAAAATAGAGGTGGGCGAGAGGGCAAATGCAGGCATTAATACCTCCAGGAATCAGTGGGCATGACCGACGTCATGTTGATTGATGCGCCCTGAAGTTACAGAGTAACTCTAGCAGTCATCCAACAGGAAACCACAGGTGATCCAACGACTGAGTAATCTGAGGAAACTTTTGCTCTCAGTCAGGCTGCTATCATTCAGAGGACTCGACCGGATTGGTTCATGAGGGAAAGAGGTTCGTGAGAAGCTGAATCAGTGCGGCTTTCGTGGGGCTTTGACGTGCAGTATAGATGACAGCTGTTTCATCACCAAATCAGTGACAAAGTTTATCCGGGAAGCAGCAATTCTGTTCAAACTTGTTCAGTTTTACTCCTCAAAGTTTGAATCTGGACAAACATTTAGAGGTCTCAGGTGTTTAGAACATCTTTTGTGAAAAGACAAACTCCAATGAAAACGAGGTTTTTGAAATGTTCATGAAGTTTCTCTGATGGAAGACATAGATAAATAAAAAATTGGCTTAAGATTGTATGTCTGAGTTTTTCTTTATTCAAATTGTGTAAATCAAGAACAGACCAAAAAAAAAAAAAAACTGCAGTTTGAAAGAGATGGCGTTTGTGATGTAGAAAATAGACTGGGCCCCCAAGCTCTCTGCTCCACTCCATTCTGATGCATCCACTTACAGACAAATAGATCCATGAACAACTCTGAGCTGGAATCTGGATCAGAACTGTACGGCTGGATAGCTCGCCATTTGTGTTGCACAGCTAATGTTAGCTGGGGGTGTGAGGGGCTGTCAGCTAGCAGGAGAGCGAGTGAACAGATGGGAGATGGGAAGTGGGGACGGGCTTACTCCATGCCAACAGTCCTGCCCATCAGTCAGAGGTGAACTTGCTCTGCAGAAAGTATGCCCTAGAAAATGACAAGGTTTGGCTAAAACCAGAATATTCATAGTTAAAAGGTCTGGGAACGCTACAATAGATCAAAAGATGATGGGAGTGGGACTTTAAGAATTTATGCACAAAGTTGATTAGAAAATATTTTCAGGATGTTTCAGACTTTAAGTTTTCTGTTGAAATTACTTATTTTGACTAAATTTGAGTCTGAAAATGTCAGTTTCTTGTTTAACTTTAGCTCAAGACGGCACATTAAAGCTCATTTACTGAGCTGGAAAATCATTTTGTTACGACTGATACCATTATAATCATTGCACAACATGCGTCAACATTCCAATACATCACACGCAGAATTACAGGGGATCAGACCAACAAAACGACGTGGGTCAAACCCAAATGATTCATAACAAGAATAACTAGCTTTTAACTATTTTGCTGTCAATCTCTAGTATTAGTATCAACTATTTCAGTTGTTTTGACAGACATTACTACATCGTGGCGCTGATAGAAATAAACCTGATTTTCCAAACATCCCAACTCTTGCAGGTTACAAAATCCTGCTTGTGTGAAAATGATTAGCAAATCTGAAGTTAAATAATTAAAATGAAAATAAGTGGAAGTAATTGAGTCGAGCCTCAACACGTGTTGCTGCAAACTAACGACAGACCCTCAGCTGCTCTGAACCTGAACTTAGGATATCAGGTATCCAACATCTCACAGTCAGTTGGTGGAAAAAAAAAAGGAAAACATAAAAATATTTAAAGTTAAATATTTTATTTAGAGAAATATGACAAAGATGAGTTTAGTTCTTTAAAACCGATGAAAAGAAATCTGGTCCACTTCATTTCCAGAATTTATGTTGTACCTCAAATTTTTTTTACTGACAATTCTTAAACCAAAAACAAGAGAAGCATCCTTAGTGTGCTTCATTGTTTTGTAAAGTCACTCAGCTTCAAAGAGTTGTCACAGAATGGGAATGACGACATGATCCTCGCATGTGCGGCCAGACTTTCCCACGAGGAGGCTGTATATCGTTCTGCGTCTCCTCCAGGCGCATGCTGAAGATGATGCAGGCCCTGCTCAGACAGGTCAGGCAACATGCGGCTGAAAACTCTCCGCTGACGGAGGTGCTCTTTAAAATACCAACACGTAGGACTACGTCAGGAGGAAAAGGAAAGTCAAAAAACAAAGATTCATTTGAGCTGAAACTTTCAGAACTGGAGTTTAGGAGAACTCCTGCTTTAAAGTCAGACTGAAAAGTGAAGCAAAACTTCAGCTGCTGCTGAAAAAAAAATTTGCCTGAAGGGTTACTATTTTACTTAACCTGACTTCTTGGTGCTCGATGTAATGTTTTGCATAAACCCAAGCCATGGCCTGTTCCAGCAATGAGAAGCAGGTCATTTTACCTTCAGAAAAAAAAACCACCATAAAAAAGGCACCACAGAAGAAAATATCAAAGGTGGAAACAAATTTCAATTTGACGACATGTTTGAAGACTCGTGTCTCTGGTAGACTGTATTACGAGTATTTCTGCAGTTTAAAATAAGCCTAAAATACGTCTAAATTCTTTAAAATAAGTTAATTTCAATTCAAGATTTCACTTTCCTTAAACAGAGAAAATTTAGGGCTTTATTTGACCTTTATTGGCTCAAACATGTAAGAGCACTTTGAATGCAGTAAAACATGCAAAAGCTTTGGAGTCAATAATGGCTCTTATGATGCATAAGTTAATCATTGGCAGGAGAAAACTGCTATTCTGCGTGGGTTCAGGTTTTCAGCGTTACACAGAGGTGATTCATGAATGCGCAACGCAGATGAGGCTGTAAAATTATTTTATGACTCCTCATGTCCCACATTAAACTGGCAGCCGAGCAGCGAGCTGTTGGATGCAGAGAAAAGACCCGGATTCTGAAAAAGAACTAGACCTTACATGGACCCAAAACTGGTCCTGCAGCAGGATCACCAGAAACCAAACATGAACTGTACATGAAGACATGTTTGCTCACTGCTGAGAGTTAATAACCAGCTTCTTTACAGACAATAAAGCCCCAAAAAGCCATTTCAAAACAGCTCCAGCACGTGACTCCTTTCATTCTGTGTTTGCATAAAAATCCAGGCCACTCCATAAGTGATGCTTTGTGCTGCATGCAGGTGCAACACGTGACACCCATGCACCAACATCAATCATCATTATGCGTGGGTTCTGGACACACGTGACGGGACCAGATTTCATGGACGGGACACCTGTTTAACCAAACAGCCTGCAGGGATCCAGCGTTTCAGTTTCAGGAGGAACCACATGTTTCATAGCATCAGAGCCACTTCTACCAATCAGATTGGACTCTTCCAGAACCGAACACCCCTGAATGCTCTGAAACTTCTGGTTTTTGGAGGATTTCTGCAAACTGATCAAGCTAATGTGATTCTGATTAGTTTGAATGAATTGGGGAAAATATTAGACTATTCCATAGCATTTTATTGATCCAAAAACCCACTGCAGCTCAAAAATAAAAATACATGCAAAACAGAATAAAGGAACTCATCTAATTGTGTTAAAAGCCTGACTTTATTCATATCCTCTAGGTTTTTTGGTTTGGTTTCGGCCCCTATTTAGGCAGAGAGCAGTAAACAGGTGAACTTTACCTGCATTCACCCACCTGTCAGGTGTCAGTTTAGAACTTTAACCAGTCTGACTGCTTTCACAGGTATTCCAAAGAGGCTTTTTCTCTTATCCCTGCGGCAGTTCGGCTCAAAAGCATAAATAAATATATCATTTTTCACGACAAAGGCCGCAGCTGCTGGCCTCTTACCCCGAGCTTAACGTCCTCGAACACGGACGCGTCCTCGGCTCCGTCCGCTCCCGACATCCTGACTGGCTTCAGCTGCGCGAACACCACGCGCTCCTCCACCGCGTGCGGCGGGTTCATGGGTAGTCCTACACTGGCTGCCATCACAATCAATACTTCACTGATCAATAATGTCGTCGATAAATTTACATAAGGGATTCTGGTCACACCGACTGTGATGAAAAGAGCGGACTGCTGCTGCGGGAAGCGACCTGACGTAATCCACAGCTCTCCTGTTGATTCTGAGTCCGCAGGTAGATTTTACCTGGAGGAGAGATGTGTGAAAACCAATCAGAAAAGAGCCTAACAGCCAATCACCTGTCAGGGGGCGGGACTCACCTGCCTGAAAGAGGAGAAAAAACACCTGGGAGGGTGGAAGCGCACCACAGAAAAGCACGGAATCGCCTCAAAAAAAAACCCATAACATTCAATCTATGACATTAACTTAACGTTTTTAATACATATGGTTTAAAACTAATGTGCTTCCGTTGAAACGGTGAGAGTTCACCTGTTCTCACTCTTGCAGGTACATTTTACCTACTTTGGTTAAAAGGTAAAAGATTTGCAAATCACAAACAAAACAAAAATAAACAAACACTGAATGCATATTTTTCCATCCTAACATTAATTGAGTCTGTTTGCTTGTAAAAACAGCATTTGTTCTTTTGAACAATCTCCAAAAAGAAGTGCTTTACAAAAATAAACCAAAAGAGGAAAGTATTAAAACACAATAAAAGCTCAAACACATGAGTACAATTAGGTTAGATGATTAAAAGAAAAAACAATCTTATGGTGCATTCACACCAGACGCAGCCGGCACGGTGGAGGCCTCAAGTTTCAATGTTAAGTCAATATAAAAATGCAATCAACCAATCAGGGAGTCAGCTTTGGGCATGTGACGTTTTCAGTGACTAGATCAAAGAGTAGAAAAATAAATTCAAAATGGTCGCACAATGCAAGGATTTTTGTCCTGAACTTCCATCAATTTTCTTAACCTGCTGGGACCGTGGGGTTACCGCAGACTGTCCGGTTACTGTTGGGTGAAGGTGGGATACACCCTGGACAGGTCACCAGCCCATCACAGAGCTGAATCGAAAGAGCCCGCAAGGCTAGCCAGCCGCCTGGGACAGCAGAGCAAGCTCTGGGGCAGACAGGGTCTGGCACAGCCACTGGTCGTCTTTGCACAGCGGGGCAGAGCTAGCCGGGCACTCCGCTGCCTGGCTCCGCCAGCGGAACTCGCTAGCTGCAAGCTATCTTCACTATGCTGGCCCGGCAAAAAACGGCCGCGAGTTCTGTCATAGCGGGGGGCAATCCCCTCAGAACAATGGGATTTTCATCAAGACAATAATAAAGAGAAATGCTCAATAGCACTGAAGATATTGAATCTAAAGTCACCAAACTTATACATACTGCATCATACTTACAGTGGGTATGGAAAGCATTCCGACCCCCTTACATTTTTTATTCTTTGTTGTATTGCAGCCATTTGCTAAATCTTTTAAGTTCATTTTTTCCTCATTAATGTAAACACAGCACCCCATATTGACAAAAAACACAAACAAACAAAAAAAAAAACACAATGACATTTTTGCAGATTTTATTAAACAAGAAAAACTAAAACATAACATGGTCCTAAGTATTCAGACCCTTTTGCTCAGTATTTAGCAGCAGCATCCTTTTGATCTAATACACCAATGAGTCTTTTTGGGAAAGATGCAACAAGTTTTTCACTCCTGGATTTGGGGATCCTCTGCCATTCCTCCTTGCAGATCCTCTCCAGTTCTGTCAGGTTGGATGGTAAACGTTGGTGCACAGCCATTTACAGGAGATGATCAATTGGTTTTAAGTCAGGGCTCTGGCTGGGCCATTCAAGAACAGCCATACAGTTGTTGTGAAGCAACTCCTTGGTTATTTTAGCTGTGTGTTTAGGGTCATTGTCTTGCTGGAAGGTGAACCTTCGGTCCAGTCTGAGGTCCTGAACACTCTGGAGCAGGGTTTGGTCCAGGATATCCCTGTACTTGGCCGCATTCATCTTTCCCTGCATTGCAACCAGTCATCCTGTCCCTGCAGCTGAAAAACACCACCACAGCATGATGCTGCCACCACCATGCTTCACTATTGGGACTGTATTGGACAGGTGATGAGCTGTGCCTGGTTTTCTCCACACATACCGCTTAGAATTAAGGCCAAAAAGTTCTATCTTGGTCTCATCAGACCAGAGAATCTTATTTCTCACCATCTTGGAGTCCTTCAGGGTTTTTTTTTTTTTTTTTTAGCAAACTCCATTCAGGTTTTCATGTGTCTTGCTCTGAGGAAAGGCTTCCATCGGGCCACTCTGCCATAAAGCCCCAACTGGTTTAGGGCTGCGGTGATGGTTAACTTTCTACAACTTTCTCTCATCTTCCGACTGCATCTCTGGAACTCAGCCACAGTGATCTTTGGGTTCTTCTTTACCTCTCTCACCAAGGGTCTTCTCCCCCGATAGCTCAGTCTGGCCGGACGGCCAGCTCTAGGAAGGGTTCTGGTCATCACGAACATCTTCCATTGAAGGACACTATGGAGAGGCATCTTTTCAATACTATGGCCCCCATTTATGGAACAGTCTGCCGGAGGACCTGAGGACAGCAGAGAACATAGGAGGTTTTTAAGAAAAGGCTCAAGACCTATCTTTTTAAATTAGCTTTTAGTTAGTTTTTATCATGTTAATTTATCTTGTTTTTATTATTTTTATCATGTTTTATGATTTTACACTGGATTATTTATAGTTTATTTGAATATTTTTTATTCTCATGTTTTATTGCTTTTTTGTTGCTTTTATCAAATGCTCCATTTTAATTTTAGATTTATATTTTATTATTTTTAAATCCAGTGCCTCCTCGGCTGGGTCCTCTCCCTCTGGGTCAGCTACGGTTCAGCTGTTGCAGCTCTAGATGGGGACCTGCCTCGCTACCTTGCTGTGGTGGGGCTGGGTCCTCGCCTGTGATGCTGCATTAGACTGGCTATGTGGTTGGGTTGTCCTCGGAGGAAGAGGTCCCAACTATAATGGGTCCACCAACAAACTTTCTCCGTGGTCAGCCTGTTTCCCAATGGGTTCCATCAGTTAAGGGGGTGGGAGTTGTGAAAGGGGTTGGGTGGATTGCATGTGTGTGTTGGGGGTGGGGTGGAGGGGTGGGTGGGGGGGCTAAATTTTTATGGTTGTGCTTGTTTTTTAATCTGTTTTATTTTAATGTAAAGCACTTTGTGTTATTCTTCATAGGAAAAGTGCTACAAATAAAGTTTGATTTGATTTGATTATGAAGGCCACTGTGCTCTTAGAAACCTTAAGTGCAGCAGATATTTTTTTGTAACCTTGGCCAGATCTGTGTCTTGCCACAATTATGTCTCTGAGCTCTTCAGGCAGTTCCTTTGACCTCATGATTCTCATTTGTTCTGACATGCACTGTGAGCTGTAGGTCTTATATTAGCAGAGGTGTGGCTTTCCTAATCAAGTCCAATCAAACACAGCTGGACTCAAATGAAGGTGTAGAACCATCTCAAGGATGGTCAGAAGAAATGAACAGGACCTGAGTTAAATATTTGAGTGTCACAGCAAAGGGTCTGAATACTTAGAACCATGTGATATTTCAGTTTTTCTTTATTTATATCTCATACAGCATATATATCTAACAGCAATGTGAAATAATAAAAATAGTGGTTTTGAAATCAGAGTTTCTGAAAAAAAGCCATACAATTATAGTCTGATTGCACAAGTTCATACTTATTTAATTGTTAACACAGTTTGGGGCTCCATATGATACAGTTGGAGCCAGAGGGCAAAACATACAACACTAAAGTGCAACAAATGATCTAGTTTTGTGTTTTTCTCGGAATGCTGCAGGCTTGGGGCCAAACAAAGCCAAGGTCATGAACCTAACCAGAACAGCCTGCCTTTTAGTTTTTGCCGAAAAGTGTCTAAAACAAAAACAGGCTTTTGTGTTACTTCTCTAAAAACCCTCCCTTAGTTTTGATTTAATCGATTTCAGTAGAAAAATGAAGCCCCTGACAACTAAATTTACACTCAGCTGTGAAAAATAAAACATTGACTTCTGTTTTTTGCTTACAAGTAGATACTAAATTGAGATACTAAAAATCATTTTGGAGCCAAAGTTGTTTGATGAATATTTGCATGAATAGATGTTAAGGGGTTAAAGTTTAACCAGACACTTGTTTAAATCCTAAAATACAAGAAAACAAAGTTTTGGTTGATGTCTTGAGTTGAAAAGATGACTTTGGAATAAGGAATTTGTACAAATCCAAAATAAGAATTGAAGAATCTGTTCACTCCCAAATTCAAAACTGGCATCTTAATCTGTGAAGAATTTGTCATAAATGGGATAAATGTGAAGATAAGAGCCTGTTAAACAACCCTGACAGAATGTACAGGTATTTACTGAGGAGCTGGTGCTGATAAAGTGATAAATATACTTGAGGCCATCATCTACGAGCTTTCCATCATTCTTGATAATCAACGGTTCAAGCTGTTACATTTTCTTAAAAGATTTGACGCAAACCGGAAGGTGATACAAAATCTGCAGTTCTTCAAATAACCACTAGGATCAGGTTTCACACAAAATATCCAACTTTACACCTACAATATGTGACTAATAAAGGGTTGTCAGAAACTAGTATATATTTCATTTTGTGCTCTACCATGAACACTCAGTTTTTAACTTTGTTTTGAGTTTTATTTTCAAATTGGAGTTTTTTTCTTTAGTCCCTAAAGTTTCTGTATAATTGGAGATGTGTTTGGTCCTCATTGGCAGGTGGGTTAGCTCTTTGGGTGGACTCAAACTCCCTTAGTCCCACCCAGTTGCCCATTTTGGGAGTGTTATGAAGGTGGGCGGGAGAGAACGTGTGTCAAAGTGGCCATCCCACGGCAGGCTTCCTTTTTGCCGTCCAGAATCCTCTGGGTGATGTCACATTGTGTGACTAGTTTTGCTGCTTCTCTCACAGACAGGAACTTCCGTTTTTTTTGTGGAAAAAATATAAAAGTTTAAAGATGGTGGCAGAAAACAAACAAAAAAAAAAAATGTTCTGAAATGTTGAAATGGTGCTTTAGAAGCCTTTGAAAAAGGTCAGTTTTAACATTTTATTGAGAATTTCAGGAATTTTTTAAGGCTTAACGATAGATATCTATTTGTTTGACTCCAGGCTCAAAATAGATCAATTAACCCTCTGAGAAAGAACCAAAACAAGTCCGCTCTGTGGATTATGCTGTCATTGCAATATAGAATACAGAGACTTAAATGTGTTTTTCTGGTTAATCAGGTTTGTTGTGTGTTTTTGAAAGGTACCCTCATCATAAAACCCACCATGAATCCAGTTGGTATTTTTTTTTTCTTTTTTTTTTGTTTCAGAGTCACCGTTGGGAATAAAGAGTTTCTGCAGCCATATGTTTTATCATGTAACCAGCAAGCAAAGCTTCTCAGGTTGAAAACAACTGGACACTCAACATTCCTCTGCCGTTTTCACATCTCAGAAATCTGGTGAGAAAATGCCGGGAGCAGAAGAGGACAAGGCTTCAGAACTCTAGTTACAACACACTTAAGCTCAGTGGCAGAAAATATTCAAGTTAAGTCAAAATTTTGTCTTCAGCTATGCAACGTAATGATGTTCCCAAACATTCAGAAAAGCTGGAAATGTTTCATCTGGGATTTAAAACAGCATTGACTTCCTGTTCAGACACGCAACTACACACATGAAAAGGTGAAAAAATTCATCTGAGGTGACAGAACTCCAAAAGTGGAGCAGCAACAAATCATTCCGGTACTTTTTGAAAACTTAGAAGAGAAACCAGTTTTTGTCGGTGCATAGTAAGAAGCTCACAAGGCAGCAGCAGGGGGGTTTGCTGCTTGGAAGAAGAAGAAAGGTTCTGATTTTCAGAACAACTTTTTACCTGCCGTCAAACCCTGTTTTATAATCACCCAAACATTAACTCACAACTTACATCATCAATACTTTATATGATCTGAAAGACTTTAAAACCACAAAAACTACATCTAACAAATTCAAGTGAGTAAGAAAATTCATTTAAAACCATGTGAAAGACAGGAAAACCCAGAGCTGCTGTCACTCCACAAAAGTGCTAACCACTACACCACCGTGCAGCCTAAAACATTTTAAAATCAAACACAACTAACTTAGGAGTTTGTATCCATTTAAGAACTTTATCTACTCCAAGATAAAAGGTTTAATGTAAAAAGGAGCAGTTTTGATTTCTATAGAAACAAACATTTCAAACAAGAAGCACTGTGGTGTAGTGGTAAGCACTGTCGCCTCAGAGTAGCTGCATATCCATCGACAATGATATTGTGCAAATTGGATTGAAATGTGCGTAATGGATACATGACAATTTAGATAAACTCATTTGTCAAAACAATAGTTTTTAAAAAAAATCTCATTTATTTTTATTCTTTCAGAAAATAGTCATTAAAGACCTCTTTTATAAAATCAAAACGTAACTAGAACTTCCAGGTTTGCAGAGAGCTTGTAAACAAGCTTCAGTGTGGATTGATTACTGACTCATTGTCTTCAAAGCCCGTTTCCTTTGAATCAGCTGTTGATGCACATACCTGGAAGGTTTATTGGCAAGAGGAGTTGCACTGATGTAAAATCTGATCAGAAGTGCTCTGATGAAATTAGTAGTTCAGAAAAAAACTGTAGACGCTTTTGGTGTGACGCTTGATAAAGCTTGATTTATACCAAACTCCAGGTGTCACACGATGAAAGGGCTGACTGGAACTGGTAGATTATCTGAACAGAAAATCTGAATGTATCCAGCTGTAGTCCTGTACATTTTATACACTTAAGATTCAAATGTTTGTCACTTTTCTCAATTCCCTTTGTGGTTCACTGCTGTCCTATTGAGCAATAAATGGATGAAAATGTTTTAGGGTTCCTGGCCTGCTGACAAAACTTTTGTAGTTTTGTCCGCTCCTCAGAGGGGCTGTAGTTCATGAGAAATTCACCTCAGTTTAATGGCAGAAAGGTTGGCGCAGAAAAAACCTGCCTCACTTCCACTCCCCTGTTGTCTTTTTACATGTTATATCGCTAGCTTACAGCCCCCAAGCAAACATTGGCGAGTAACATCAGAGCTATCCGACCAGATTTGATCCAGATTCCAGCTCAGATGAGGAAGACGTTCATGGATCCATTTGTCTGCAAGTGCATCAGAATAGGGTGGAGCAGGGCGCTTCTGACCCCCCAGTGCATTTCTACATCAAAACTATGATGTTTTCAAACAGAATTTTTTTTTCATCTGTTCATGGTTCACATTGATATGAATGAAGAAACACAGAAATTTCATCAGAAAAATCCACAAGAATATTCCAATGCAGAAAAACTCAAAGACAGAAGAATGGACTTAAATTCCTCCATAGAAGTGACAAAAATTGGCCGTTACTTATCGTATTTGACTTATTGTTGTTGAGGACAATTGTGCAAGAACAAGTTTCCCCAATGCACCAGGCAGGTTGGGTCAGCTTTTTACCTAAATACAACAATAAAAAACAAGAAGGTTGGAGTTCCTTTTTAGTAATTTAATGTATTCTCAAGTGGAAAAAAACAAAATCAGTATATGATTCAATGTAGATTTAAGAACACACTTCACAGAATGTCAACAGCATACTTGGTTTTGCTCGTTCTTCTCCAGTCTTAGTTTTACAAAAACAACACGTTTCCTTTTCTGAATCAGAGTTGTTTGGAAATTTACACAATTCCTCTGCTGACAGAGTTTTGTTCTGAAGAGCTTAAACAGGGTCATAAATCCAAGCTGCTGTCAGCATAAAAGCTTCCAACTCAAACACTGCTCTAGACATTACATGCACTGAATGGGCATTCAGGCAACTTGTGAAAAACCCTGGATTATCCGCCATCGTTCTCTTGCTGCGCTTGCAGACGCTGGCTGCTGTGGGTTTATGGGAAAACTGAGACGGGGTGGTCATGAGAAAAATGTTCAACTCCCTTTGACACAAAGATTTTAAATCATTTAACAGATTCAAATACACATAACTTTGCTGTATTAACATTATAGTATTAATTTGTAAGTATTGGAACATGCACATAACATTATTGACGTTATGACTACTATGACTAATACGGGTGATAATAGTGATCAGGTAGTTTTTACATGGCTATTGTGTATTCCTGGTAGTGAATGGTGGGTGTGTTGAAAGAGTTGTCAGATTGGCTGTTTGGACGTGGAGGCCTCTTATTGACTCAAGGAGGAACCTGTGAACAACGTCCAATTGTTCTCCAGAATGATGCTTCAAGTGGAGGCTTGTTTACCTTTCTTTAGGGAAAGAGCTTAAGAATTGATCCAAGCATACCAAAAGCTGCTATGCCTCATTACGTCAGCTACGCTCGGTGTGTACAGAGGTGAGACACTGTCAAGTTCAAGTAGTAAGGAGAAGGGACAAAAGGAGGTGAGAGGGTAAATCTTTCACGCTCTGTTTCTGCCAAAAGAAAACCATCTAGAGAAACAAAAGAAAGAATATAATCACTATAAACCTTTCAGCCACAACATCACTTGTGTCTGACAGGTGATGGTGAGAACATGGATCCGTGTGTTTCAGCGCATTGTTTTTCTGGGAAACCTTTTGACCCAGGAATGCTGCTTTGACATGTTCCTCTCACTTGAAAAATGCCCACCTACCAGAGAACACCCATGAGACACATCCGGAGATGTGGAGACATCCCAAATGGAACAACTTCATACAGTACTGCAAAAGCAAACAGATGAATCATAAATAAAACCTCCTGTAAACCCGCAGATCAACATCTACACAACATCCAATGTTCCTCCAATCAAAACTCATAACTGACACCATTTAGAAGAGCTGCCGACACAACCTCCAATGAGGTGATCAGAGATGTTCTGGGACACAATCCAGAGACTTGCATGTTTGTTTTCAACATCATGGACCATGAGCTCCTTTCCCTCCATTCAGCTTGAACTGAACATTTTGTTGATGCCGTTTTGGAGCATCCGGCTGAAAACAAAAGCTTTGTGGTCAACAGCCAGAATTCTGGTTCTCTCAGTTGTTGCTCTGGAGCTGTAGTCATGGGTTTGAGTTATTCTGTTAAAAAGATTCTTGTGTCAAAAAGTTTTACCAGGAGCTATTGCATGGAGCTTCAAATAAGCCCAATTTGTTTTTATTTCCTGTGTATAAATAATGGGTTTGTTAGTTACTTTTTGTCCTTTTTTTTAAAAAAAATAACAGTAAAATAAACATGTTTTTAACCACTCCTTACATGACACTAAATTAAGAGGCCTTATGTGTTTTGTCAATCATCCAAAATGCACACATCAGATGATTGAGCATAATGATGAATCAATCCATTTTCAGAACTGTTTATTATTAGAATAAATGTAAAGTACGTGTTCTTGTCTTTTGCTGCACACCAGTACCTATAGGTTTGGTTCGGAAGCAAAGTTCTCAAATGAGACACTTGCATGATAAAAAGTGCAAGTAAATTTACTGCTTTAAGAGGATCTTTGACGCTGAATTTTATCTCGAAAAAATGAATGTGCTGCTGTCAGATTAAAATAAATCAAAATTGTTATACAGCCTATTGAAAATATAACACTGTTATAGTTTAATTATTGTAAAAATGTGAAGCTACATGCTATAAATGAATGGCCTAATGACTGCAAATAAAAAGTGTATTTTTATTAACATCATAGTAAGATTTTGCATCTCTGTCGGTTTTGTAAGTAAGAAACTGGACCAATCTTTCCTGTGATTATTTCCAAGATTAAATGAATAAATTCCAGGGCAGCTTCTTTAAAGTGAATAAGTTTAAAGAGCGCCAGTCTTTTGAGTGGGTATTTGAAATGAACTGATTCAAAAGATCCGGCTCCCTGAAAAAAGCCATAAATCCCATCTCTATAGTCTGTATATGGAAGTCCTGCAGGATCTTTGCTCCCATTCTCTGCCACTTTTGGATGAGTTTCCTATTTTGACTTTAGGGTTTCCAGGCCATATTTTGCACACATGATCCTGTACACTATTCCAGCCTCTTGGTTCAATTCAATTTCATTTATTTATATAGCCCAATATCATTACCATAGCCGACCCAAATGGGTTTCACACTGGTATTTATGCAAAGAACACAAATCAGTCATAAAAATATAAACAATAGCTGGTTGCTAAACTAAACTAAACAGACTGCCCTTAGGAAGAATTACTGAAAAACAATTAGAAAGTGATCTGAGTATATGGGGTTATGAGGAAGGACACTCAGCTGGCTGATCTCTATACCACGAGTTAGAACAGGGTCCAGGGTGCGCTTATGACAGTGAGTGGGTTCCTTAACATTTTGTGTGAAACCAACATTATCTGGGAAATGCTTTTGCAGCTTTATTAGACAGTCACTAGAGTCATCAACATGAAAATTAAAATCCCCTACAATTATTTTATCAGAATTTACAACAATAGTCGATAAAAAATCTGCCCTTTCCACTGCACCACGGCCGCCCCTTGTTGTGTTTCATCCTGGATAATGGCTGCCACACTCACTAGTCCTCTGCGTCCTTTCTTGTGGCTATCACACAGTCTCAGGGTGCTGGACGTATGGTGAGGATCTTTCGTGTCTCAACATCCCTGGTGTGTAGCTCTTCCTTTGGCCATCTGATTATTCCTGCAGGGTATCTGATGACTGGCAATGCATTTCTGTTTTTTGCCCAGGTTCTTGCCATTGAGCTGGCTTCTCAGGACTTGCCTTACTCTGAGGTATTTGGCTGTTGCAATTTTCCTTCTTGCCTGTTCCAGATTGCCATTTGCCTGTGGACTTCCAAAGTACTTGCAACTGTCATCAATGTCTGCGATTATTCCTTCTGGGAGTCAGACAACATACATCATCATCATAATCACTGGGTAAGACACTTTTTTTAAGTTAGGAACCGCGTTCTCCAACTTGCAAGCTTTGATTCTCATCCCAGCCTCTTCCCACTGTGAAGCATCCCAGTGTACACTGAAGTTTCTGGTTTGTTGAAGCCCAACAAAAGGGCATCAGTTGCAGAAAGCAGGTATAAAATCTCAGGGTCTCCAAACCAGACCATCTCTGGATTATTCAGTTCCAGAATGAATGAACACACCACACACACAATTCAGAACAATGTCAAGGTAAATGTTAATATTCAAAATGAGAAGCCTCCTTTTTAAGACCCACTTTAAATAGAAAGAAACAAGTTAAGGGTTTGATGCATAATCGTTTATGCAGATGAAACCTTCCTTCCTGGTAAAGTTTGACTCACCACTGCACAGTTGTTATCTGCCCAAAATACAGTAATTATGTTAGTAAATGTGAGCCAGACAGAGCTTAACCTTTGTCCTGTCTGTTATAACCTCATCAACTTTGATTTATTGTTTTATATGTTAAAACTGAAATGATTTTCTATTTAAACTGATACACTAACGACTTTCAATCAACTTAAAAATAGGCTTTTTTTGAAACAATCATTTCCAGCATCATAAAATGTTTGTTGCATTAATGTATCATGAAACAGGAAGCCAAGAAATGTATGAACACATGTTACTTTATTTTAATATCAGTGCATTGCCCAACAGTGACTTTGATTTGACAGCAATAGTGGTTTTCTATTTTATTCTTTACAGTTTAGGGTTTTTATGCAGTTACCTCCAAAAACAAGGAATTCTTACTGATAACTATATGTAAAGCTTCAACCAGTTTAAACTCTTGAAGTTAGAAAAGGAAAGAATGATTTGCAGTCATAAGCAGCTGATAGTCCTGATGTAACCATCCTTATTTGGGTGCCGGAAGGGACTGAAATTCCCTTAGGTGAATAAGCAGATGACATCAGATCATAGGTAGATGAATGGCTGAGCAGAACAGAGGGAGTGCTGTGCTATTAATTTCCTGTTCTGATAACCGACTGAAGCAATCAACGCCGTGGAGAGGCACCACGTAGATTTCTCCCATTCCTCTGTTGTGCAACAAACCTTCTAGAAGAATCTGGGACAGTTCCAGCACAATTTATTGCTATATCATGTTGCTGAAGGCAGTATTGCTCTGAAATGCAACTGGTTTAGTATTTTCCCATATTGTCTGATAAGCAAGATAGTACAGAATGGTTTCTCAAAACAACTCATGACCTTTCCACATCAAATGCATGTTTCTCTGAGAAAAACATGTCGCAACAGGACAAACTTCCTGGATTAATTAATTTCAGTACTGGAAGCATGTGAGGTTCTTCTCATTGATAATTCCTCAGAACACAAACTTTCGGAGCTTTTCATTTTTAGTTCATGCATGAGATGGAGAAACTGGAGATACGAGAAACTCTTTGGTTGGTACTTCAGCAATAACCAAGATGATAAAAATCAATGGAAAACTTGATGCTCGTGTTACAATTGGCTCTTAACGGTAGCGAATAAGAGGGGAGATAAAGCCGGTTTTTGCACTCAAAGTAGTTTTAACATGTTTAAAGAAGAATAAACAACCAAAATAACAGAAGATATAGTGTTGTAGGAGAGTAGGTGAGAAGACACAAAGCTGCAGCAGTGGATCTGACTGTGGCAGGAAGACCAGAGGGAGAACATTCCTACAAAGCTCTTAAGGTGGACTTTTATGTCCCTCATCTGATTCCCAAATACCTGCATCTGTGCAGAAAGAAGAGAAAAAGGGAAGGCAGCAGGAACAGACCCTCGAGGCCCAGGGTTTGACACCTGTAAAGTGATAGATGTGTTTTTTTTTTTTTTATTTACAAATGTTTTGACCAAACGTTCAAGTGTGAAATCTCTCGTTTGTCCAATTCTGTGCTGTTTTTTTTTTTAAGAGCCTGTTTTAGGCACTGTAAATGTACATTTTTACAGTAAACCTAAAAAGGTGACATTCCAGTGCTTTGGCGTGCTAGTCCCAAGTCCAAATGCAGAAGGTTTTGTCCATTTACTGTATGCGAGAACTGGAATTAGTGACCCCTCCCCCTGGAGTTCTAAACAGGAAGTACCTGCTGGCTCCAAGAAGCCAAAATCCCAAAGACTTCTATAGAGAAAGAAACAGCTCAGTCATAAGTAATAATAGATTGGATTTTTCCTGACACTCTAAGTGCTTACAATGTGTATTCATTAATCACTCATTCCTTATTCATGCTTGGTGATGGTGAACATTTTTTGTCTAGGGCGCCATGTGGCCCAGGGCTGGGCGGGATCGAGCCGCCAGCCCTTCAATCATTGGCTGACCTGCTCAATCACCTGATCACTGCCGCCCTAAGAAGACATGGATGTAGAGGAGGACAACATGAGGATGGTTGGTGTGAGCGAGCAGGATGCAGAGAACGTATTTAGCTACGTTCACACTGGCCTTGGCTTTGCGCGATCAAACAACCACTTCCAATGAAAAGTTTATGGAAACGTTCATATATGCGCCTTTCAGGGTTCTGCATTGAAAACTCTTGCATTCACACGTAGCTACACAAATTTTTTTTTTTTTTATGCTCTACGTTCAGAATGTGTGGTCATTGAATGCATGTTGCAAGTTAAACCAGGTCAAACTTTTTAATAGTGACATATGGATTTCATAAAAAGGCAGCAGCTGCTTGGTTGAAAGTGACCCTTTAAAAACGAATAAATTGCAATCAAATCTGTTTCGTCCCCGACTGAACCCTTAAAAAAACAAAAAAATCAAATATAATAGATAAATGTTGAATCCTTTAATGCCATTGTGTCAGTGTGGCAGCTGTAAACATTGGGGTTGGGTATGGAAAATTTGAAAATGATCTTTGAGACACAAAACTGATAAGCATCTTATCAGACCCAGACATAAAAAAAGAAAGAAAAAACAAAAGTTGTCACCTTAATGAAAGCAGTCTGCTTCTTTCAAACGAACTTTCCTGCCATTCTTGTATCGAGAACAGTTGGGTTATTCATCTTCCTTTGTTTACAGTGATGCCAAACACTCATATCACAAGTGGCTTTTGCAGCACATGTAGGTTGTAAAATTCCAGGTGGATTGAGATAAATTTCAGCTTAGTGATGCAACAAATGTTAAAATAAAACAATTTACATGTAAGGCAAAATGCATTTCAACAATAAAAGCAAACTAGAAATGTCCACAAAGCACAAAAATAGAAAAACTGAGAAGTGCATCATAAATAGAGCAAGACAGAACAAAATAAAAACTATAGGAAAAAAAAGTCTACCGAAATGAGGAACCCCCACCTGCAGCTTATTGAAACAATTTTATAAAAAGTTACACTATGTCTTTATTTTTTAAAGTAGCCAGAATGGAGATCTCCCACATTTTCTAGGCAAATCATAATACCCCATGTCCCAGTGTTTTCATGGTGAAGTCAGTTTTGGCCCAGTTTACAAATATGGACCTCCATAACCAGAAATAAAATAACCTCACTAAACAGTGGTGACTCTCAGGATTAAAATTAAATGTTTTTCTACTGTTTTTATTTTGTTTTGCAAATATAAATTATTTTTAGACATAAAGCCACTTCTTGCCAAAGGTTATGATTTGTTAAGTTTCTGACTTTATCCTACACTGCTTTTCTGAACTTGTACTTCAATAAATGTATTTCTGTGAATTTGTTGGGAATAAATAACATGTTGTTGCTTTCTATAAAATAAAATAAAATACACAGTCTTTAAATGCAACACATGAACAAGAAAGGTTGACAGCAGCCACTTCACTCTGTGAAGCCAAGCAGATCCTCAGCTTAAAGCTGCTCATTTAAACACTACGGACAGCTGATTGTTAACATCCCACAGCTGCACTGATGCAGCTCACCTGTGCGAGCCACAGCTTCACCTGCTTCAGATTTCCCATTGTTTTAGATTCACTTTGCTCTGTAAACTCTACGGTAATACAGAAATTAAGTTTCAAAAAACTATGAAAACTACAGATAAATGCTGTCATTACTCTGTGCATCAGATAATCATATGGAAAAAAAAAGTTTTAAAAAGGTCACCTAGATTTCACGTATCCATTTTCCACCAATCCATTATGCATTTCTGTGAAAGCCTCTTTTCAGAATTGGCCAAAAGCATTGAAATGTTCAAAAATGTGAAACCCCATGGTTTGACATGTATCACCTTATGCCACCCCACAGCTTTACATAGGAGTTTTGTTCTTAATCTGTTTTTCATTCTGGATAAATAAAGGTAAAATAAACTAATGGATCAAAGGCATGTATGTACAAGTTATAAAATGTTAAACATGCAGGTTTTTAAAGTCAAATATTTTACAGAGATTTGCTCAGTTGCAGGAATTTTAAAAATGTCATTTCACATTCCTTAAGGAACACTTTTTTAAAATATTCACAGAGCTTTCTGGTTTTGTCTGCATCATCTAGAACCTTTCATGAGGCTAGTAGTATTACTAAAAAAACAAGCGAGGCTCATGACAAGATAAGATTCATCATCTTGCTTGTTTTCATATTTTGTCAGCTTGGTCACGTCTCAATAGATCCAAGCTCACAGGTAACTAGAGTGTCTACAATAGAATCACCTGAGCAAGCAGACAAATATTCCAGTCTGTACAAGTTTTTTATTCATATTTCAAAGCTCTTATAGCTGCAGAAAGTCTGCTTTGGTTATTTAAGGAACTATAGGTTTTGACATTTGTACAAATCTTATGCTGTGAGCTCCTGCTTGACTGGGAGGAAAAAAGACTAACTGACTGAAGCTGCGCCTGTTCACCAAGTAAGCACTAGATGACTTTTTACACGCAAAAAGTCCATTCCGAAATGTACAAAATGCATAATAGGGCTGTAACAAGTATATGAAACATGAAACTTAAAACAAGAATATTACAGAAATCTCATGTTCAGTTATGTGATGTCATGTGACTGTCTGCTAGCATGGTGCCGAATCTGTACCGGAACAGGCCTGTAAAATGTTCACCTAGTTTTGGTAGGTTTTTTTGTTTTTTTACACAAAAAATAAAAAAAAGTCAGTTTGTTAAACCTGTTTTTTGTTGGAAGCACTTTTGTCAGTTTAGATGAAGAAATGTGAGTGTTTCGTCATTGGTGAGGTGTTGCTGTATTTTTATTTACTACCTTCTTGTCATCAATCTCCTTGAACTGACTCTTAGTGTACAACTGTAAAACAGTTCTTTCTAAGTACTTTTCTCTGTTATGTTTTTTTTTATTCTGATCCCCTGTTTTAAACAAAGGTAAAAATGATGGTGATTACATATATATTTTAATTTTCATACATCCAGTAAAAAGACAGATATATACATATAGGAACAATCGTGGTTTGATCTGTAATCATTGATCTGGATTCATCTTTTGCCACCTCTGTTAATACAATTGTGTTCATCAGTTTACATAAACTGGGAGAAATTATGATTTCTTGGTCATTTCACATAGAAAATAAATCACACAAAAGAACATTCTTTTTCCCCTATGGTTGGGTAAAGCTATTTACTTTCAAAAAAGTCTGTTTACCCTTTTAAAATCATTATAACAACAGAAACTTCCAAAATAACCCTGTTCAAAAGTTTACACACCCCGATGACTTTGTTCTGAAAACATGCACAACTGATACAAAAGGGTTTGAATGACAGCTGACAGTAACCATCCTCACCAGTGACTTGTTTGCTTGTAATCAGTGTGTGTGCACAAAAGATCTGGGCTCCCATCAGACCCTTGGATCCTTCATCCAGTGCTGCACTAACATTTGTGGATCCTGAGTCATGGAGAAAGCTAAAGTCAAGAGATCTATGGGAAAAGGTAACTGAACAGTACAAACAGGAAAGGGATATAAGAAGATATCCAAGGAACTGAGAATGGCAGTCAGCAGTGTTCAAACTTTGATCAAGAATTGGAAAGTGAGGAGTTCTGTTGAAACCAAACCACGGTTACAAAAATTCCTGTGATCCAGGACTTTGAAAAACTGTGGTGTTGATGTTTCAACATGAGTAATAAGGAGGCACCTGAAGAAAAGGGAAAAGGGAAGTTTACATTTTTGAAACCAAAAAACATCAAATTATTTGACAAAAAACCAAAAGACCAGAAATGAATTAGATTAGTAGCCATACATGACTCACCCCAATGACTCATTGTTAACTTGAAGAACAGAAACTGTCGATGAGCTTCAAAGCCTGCCTTCATGTCGACTCTACTGACTAAATAGTATATCTGACTAAAGAAGTTCATCGGTTGAGGCATTAAATGTTTGATCTCTGCAAGAAGTTCAGCTGACATGAATTTTCATCTGAGCAATGGTGCCAAACATTTAAAAGGTCAACCAACTATCCATCCATCCATCCATTTTCTTCCGCTTATCCGGGACCGGGTCGCGGGGGCAGCAGTCTAAGTAAAGATGCCCAGACTTCCCGCTCCCCAGCCACTTCCTCCAGCTCCTCTGGGGGGACCCCGAGTCGTTCCCAGGCCAGCCGAGAGACGTAGTCTCTCCAGCGTGTCCTGGGTCTTCCCCGGGGCCTCCTCCCAGTGGGACATGCCTGGAACACCTCCCTAGGGAGGCGTCCAGGGGGCATCCGAACTAAATGCCCGAGCCACCACAACTGGCTCCTCTCGATTTGGAGGAGAAGCGGCTCTACTCCGAGTTCCTCCCGGGTGACCGAGCTTCTCACCCTATCTCTAAGTGAGCGCCCAGCCACCCTACGGAGGAAGCTCATTTCAGCCGCCTGGATCCAGGACCTCGTTCTTTCGGTCATGACCCAGAGCTCATGCCCATAGGTGAGTATTGGGGCGTAGATCGACCGGTAAATTGAGAGCCTTGCTTTCTGGCTTAGCTCTCTCTTCACCACGACGGACCGGTACAGCGACCGCATAACGGTGGACGCAGCACCAATCCGCCTGTCGATCTCACGCTCCGATCTTCCCTCATCTGGTGAACAAGACCCCAAGATACTTAAACTCCTCCACTTGGGGAAGGAGCACTCCACCCACCCAGAGAGGGCAAACTACCTTTCTCCGGTCGAGAACCATGGCCTCAGACTTAGCGGTGCTGACCCTCATCCCAGCCGCTTCACACTTGGCTGCAAACCGTTCCAATGCATACTGGAGGTCCTGGTTCGATGAAGCCAACAGGACAACATCATCTGCAAAGAGCAGAGAGGAAATCCTGTGGTTCCCGAACCAGACCCCCTCCGGACCTTGGCTGCACCTAGAAATTCTGTCCATAAAAACTATGAAAAGAACCGGTGACAAAGGGCAGCCCTGCCGGAGTCCAACATGCACTGGGAACAGGTCTGACTTACTGCCAGCTATGCGGACCATGCTCCTGCTCTGGTCATACAGAGACAGAGAGAGAAAATTGCTTTTTCAAACAGACAGAAGTTGCTCGTGAAATTCCAGAGGCTCTGTTCTGGGCCCTCTACTTTTATTAGCGCTGACAAAGAAACACAAAGAAACTGTGCGGCCACATCTATGCAGATGAGTCAGCATTCATCACCTGCCATGCTTTGTTTCAGTGGATTAAATTTATAATCTTAATGCTTTTGGATTATGATTCTAACTCTGTTAAATAACAGTAGCTGTTACTCATTTGTATTTATGTAATTCAAATCCTAAGAAGGATCAAGAGAAATTCTTGTCAAACACACTGTAACTTTTTGAGGTGGCAGATAAAGAACATTTTTTACAAACCTTTTTTTTTCTTTTGTTCTTAGATCACAAACTGTGAGGTGGTTAAAAATATAATTTTGGAAATTCTAACTAAAACCTGAAGAGCTAGTCTCACCTGTAAACCCTATTAACACATTAGACTCTGTAACACAAGTCTGAAATTATTGTGACTGAATATTTTTTTCTTTTTCTGACAGGTCATTGATGGTACATAAAGCTGAAAGGAGCAGTTTAGCATTTAAAAATAATTTATTCAGTTCAATTGTAGTTCTGTAACACCAACAAATTAAAATGAAATGCGTATGTTAGTCATGACTTTTTAAATCCCCTTACAATGTGAGGTTTTGTTTTGTTTCTTTTGGGAAAAGATGAATAAGACAACACAGAGTCACACAGCGACACAACAACAAACACATGAAATTTTTGCCACAGTAGACCTTATTGGTCCAGAGCTTTTTTTGAGCATTTTTTCCACTATTTTACAATTAACTCAAGTAATTTGTCTTTAAATCATTTTATGTGAGAATGTGTGATATCCATGTTTTTAGTAAATCTTAGTTTTTCTTTTTTTTAAAGATTTGTTTTTAATATATTAACAATAATTCCACAATGATTCTGAAACTGTACAAAAAACCCCAATCCTGTGTAGAAAATGTCATTACTTTAATGCAAAACCACAAAACATAAAGCTGAAAGTGTTTTCATATTTTGTTACAAAGATAAATCCTGTAGAAACAATGTCAAAACAATTGGAACAGGTTTAAACCAAAACATTTTAAACCTTTTTTGAAAACTTTAGGGTAAAGTTTGGAAGAAAAATTAAAGTAATGGCGAGTCTGTATCATTACTACATCATAGTAAATAACCATTTTGATTGGCTAACACATCGATGAGTTTAGAGGCTTCTAAAAGAAAACTACGGTAGCCCTGAAGTCCCACCAGAAACCCTGCAGTCTTCTTTTTTCCATTTTAAAAACCCAAAATGTATTTCCAGAAATCAAAACTAGACATATATGCTCATATTTTAGAAAAACATTGTAACTACAGAACAGTTTTATAAAGTGTCAAGATAATAATCTACAAAACATGTTTGTTCATGTAATTCTGAGAGAAAACCAAAATGCCACGGCGGTGTTTTTCTTATGTATAAGACAGGAGTGGAAAAGTTTGAACTGTTCCCAAATCAAATGCTTTGAATAGCTGTCTGTCAAGCACTAACTGACGGGGAGGATACATGTTTGTGTTTCCGCCGCTGCTGCTGTGCAACCAGAGGCCGATGGACAGGCTTTCCACGCCGCCTCGTCCTCACTGAGCAAAGATTTTACTGACTATGCGATTTGAGCGTCTGCAATGACATCACCACTGACGCAGTAACTGCTCTGACTCACGCTCTGCTTTGTGTTGATGCATGCCACAACACAACCCACTTCTTAAATACCTGCATTTATTGCGTAGTAAAAGGAATCGAAAAGAGAGAATCCGTGGTGTGATGCCAAAAAAGCCAGAGATGTTTCATCACTTTCACAGTTTATCGTCAACCAGCCTGAAACGGTTTTTTTCCATGGAGACTGAAGTCAAACTGGACAGAAATGAAGAAAAAGTGGATTAGCTGTTAAAAATGAATTTAGTCTAAACAAAACGATTGTCTCCCTACACTTTTGCCTATTTAAACTACAAACAGACAAACTTATTGACATGAAAATGCTGATACATGTTGCACTCCTGATACAATGGTCTATGCTGAGTGAACAAAATGAATCCCAACCATCCACATCCAGCCTTTTCGACTGCAACATCTCAATTGTTGAAGTTGAAGCCAGTTCTCCCTACGACCCTCCATGGACCCGAACAACCTGAAAACCCACAACACCCATGTGACGAAGACTTAGCCCGTTTTAGGAAGCTGGTAATAAAACCAGCGTTTTTGACATTGACAGGACGGATTTGGTATTTTATTTTTTGAGGTCTGCTGCTTAAACCACAATCCACAATCATGTTTCTCACAAATGTGAACCTTACAGAGAAGCTACAGCAGACAGCATGCATGCGGCACTCTGTAAACAACCAGCTTCTTTAACAATGGCCCTCAGAATCTCTCTCTGTGCCAAAAGTCAGTGACTGTCTTCTGGATGCCTGTTGTGTCATCCTTGCATGACCATGCATGCCATGGCCGACGTCTTTGCCAAAATGTAGATGCGCTTTCCTGTGTGGTTACCATGACAACCCAAAAACAAAATGAAGGCGCGCATGAGTCTCAATGTTTTCTTGCATTCTCAAACCAACTTAAATGAAACGACTCCTCTAGACGTCCTCTGACACAAATATGCATGGAGTTGATTTATTTATTTATTTACTTACATTATGTAATGCATACTGTGATACTCCATCCACTATACTGGTGGCTTGGCAAACTCGCAACGCTGCTCGATATGGATTTAAAACATTCCGTTTTTTATAAACTCACATTTATTCTCACAAACCTAAGAAACAAATAAAAGTGGTGTCACTCTTACAAACTGCTCAGCTGTGTCACACCACATCACAGTGTGGTGCAGTGAGCCCAATCCACACCATCCAGAGATTGTGTACTGGGGGGGGGGTTATTCTGTGGTCACCATGGAAACCACAAACAACAAAAAGAACATCATTTTTTGAGCATTTGCTGGTCAAGGCCAAGCAGACTGGATCGTTGTTGGATTGTATCATTTTCTGGACGTTTGTATCAGCAAACAGGAGTCAGACCGTTGTGTTTTCTAATGTTCCTCAGTGTTTTATTCATGTTGAAAATGACTTTTGCTTTGGGAACAAGCTTATGCCTATAAATATCAGCTGAGTGGTTTATAGTTGTTAAAGCAACAAACCTTTCACTGGGTTATCAAACCGCAGTCCTTTCGCCTTTGTTGCTGTACTTAGCTGCTATTGTTGAAACAAGAAGGTGGGGGTGGGGGGGGACTGTCTGATGTTTGCAAAGTTGTACTGTGTAAATCCAGAAAAGATGAATAGTCCCAATGTTTTAGTATAAAAATGAAGAATAAAATCAGAAATCCCACGAGTCCAGTAACGTGCAGTGGATTATCAAACACCAGCATCACTATGACTACTATGAGGAGAACTTCAGTCTGACAACAAACACTCTTCAAGTTTTTTCTTCTAGTTTTGGTTTGTTTCAAGTAATCAAAACAAACAAAGAAAAAAACAAACAAAAACAAAATGAAGACAAACAAAAGAAACATATAGGTGGAGATATATCAAACTTAGGATAAATAGTTGTAAATTCATTAGAAAATGAATAAAAAGTAAAAATCCAATAAACATTGTGTTTGTCAAAGAGAGTCAGACTGGACAGAAATAAAGAAAAATATGTGATTTGCTAAAAAAAGGAATTTCATTTAATCTAAACAAAATGATTGATGTCTCATTACACATTTGCCAACTTAAACTACAAACAGACAAACACATCGACATGGAAAGTTGACATCTGCAATGCTGTACATGTTCCACTCCTGCCACTTTTGTCTCTGCTGAGTAATGTGTAGTTCTCCCACCATAGTGATGCTGATGTTTGATAATTCACTAAATATTTGCTTGAAAGGGAGTGGGAAGAAGCCAGCTTTTATAATCCCTCCTCAGTTATGTTTTACTTAAAGACTGAATAAAATTGTGTTTTTAACATGGTTTTGTGGCATTGTTCTGATGGTGGCAGACATATATAAAGAAAATTAAGCTTAAAATTTTCTTTCTGAGTATTTCTTTAATCAAACTGTTGTGAATCAGGAGCAGATGCAAAAATGCTGTTAAAAGAAGATCGTATGCAAAGAAGATACGCTGGGCGGGGCCACAAGCTCCCCGCTCCACTCTATTCTGATGCATCCTCTTATAGAGAAATAGATCCACTTACGTCTTTGTTTTCCTCGTCTGAGCTGCAAACTGGATCAAAACTGGACAGCTGGATATGCTGATATTGCTCACCATTTTTGTTGCACTGGTATTGTTAGGTTGGGGTTGTGAGGAAGGTAACGGGAAAGCGTGTAAACAGAGAGCTCGGCATAATCATGATTAAAGACCATGGTAACTTTTTGAAAATATATCAAACGATGATCAGAGTGGGACTTAATTTTTTTTCTTCACAAACATTCAATGCATTTGGTTCTTGACTTCTATTTAGTTTTTCATACTTTACCAGTCCAAGGGCACATTATAATTTAACAAATCTATTTGTACTAATGATATGAAATAGTGAATTGGCATTGACCAGGGACTGGTAGAGGCACACAAAGTGGTAAATACTGATATCATGTCTCCTTTTTTATGAACTGAGGCATTAATGTAGAATCAAAGCATTTCAGCATTTAAATTTAATATGTTAAATTTAATTTTAATTTGATCAGTAACTTTTGATTCAAAATGTTCCATCTCAAACTAAACAAGCAAACAAAACAAAAGCAGAATTAAGTTACAGCAAACTTCAGGCAGCACACCGGAAGAAAAAGTTCCCAAAAAGACTTTTTAAAGACCCAAACTTTGCCATTTGTTTTAGAGAAAAACAAGAGAATAAAACAAAAGAATAAAACTACAACATGAAAGTTTTGTTTCTTTTTCTAAAACCTTCACTAAAAGTCTTTATTGAGTCTTTATTTCTGCTTTATCTTTGTTTGATGTTCACAGAAACTTTCTTTGTTGAAAACGACAAAACTTAAGCCAAAATAGGTTAAATTTCACCACAACCATCCAAAACATTTCTTAAAGGATTGGTTGATCTTACAGTTACAGACCAACAAATAAATAACATTTAAAGTAGTAAAAACTGAAGAACAAGGAAGTGCTTGAATATTAAAATTGTTTTTATGTAAATCTTCTTAATATCTAACAGAAATGTCATATTTTAGAAAAAAGCTGCTCTGAAAGATGAAGACTTTGTTTTCGGCACGACTTTGAGACTGGCGCTAAACAAACGTTGGTCCACATGGATTATATTCTTCTCGTTGTTTGAACAAACTGTTACACAGACCAGACTGTCATTAACAACACAAAACGTCTGTGACGACAGCTTTATGGCCGCCTTTTGATGCAGGTGTCCTCAAAATGGTGAAAATCCAGTTATTCAACTAGTTAACAAAAAGTAAGCGTGGGAAAATGGTTTTGGACCAAAGCATTTTACATTTGATGAATGTGCTGAAAGAGACAGAGGAGGGTGCGTGGGTGGCCACTTCAGGTTGTCTTTGCTTAGTTTACTTTGTTTTCTTGAAGATCATAGCGACAAAAGTTGTTTCCCTGCAACCTTTGACCAGCTTTGACTGTTAAAGGAACATTTCAGGTTTTTATGAGAAGGTCGTCTTCCCACAGACAGGAGAAAGTCACGGTGATCCACTTCATCAACTTGTAGGCCGATCCGGTAACTGGATTCCAGGTTTTGAACTCTTATCCTCAGTTTCTCTGTGAAAGTGAAGCAACAGACGATCATGCTGAGCCTTGTCTGATTTGTATTCATTGAAACATTTTCTGAAAGATCGAACTGTGAGTTTAAAACATTAATACTTGAATACATTTCTAATCAACAAAAGTTTTTTGGTGCTGTTATAGAATCTCATTCTGAAAAATTTTGAGATTATCCTGAAAAATAACACTTAAATCTTAAGGTTTCTAGTTCTTCTTTAGCCCCAAGTGGGATCTACAAACACAAACTTCATGTAAAATAAAGGTGATCTATTAAACTATAGGTCAGTGATAAACTGAATTATATTGACAAACAAATGTTTATTTTAACCTAAAAAATTGTGGCATTCCTGCATCTGCAGAATATGACACCAAAATCTTGATCTGACAAGAAAAATTGACTAAATCCACTTCAAAAAATAGTGTTGATGTCCAAATGGATGGAACCAAGTATGGATTTAACGTGATGTGAGCCTGCAGATTTTAGCAGGGGAGAGCACCTCCTACTGCATGAAGTGGGACAATTCATTTCCAGATGCAGGAACGTACAACTTGGACAAGAAAAAAGCTCTCCTTGGTCCTGTTTACTGAGTGTGGATAACAAAGTTCCTTAAGACTTTTTAAAGTCTTTGAATGCCCTTAATTATAATAGAATTTTTCCCAAACCCTTAAAAGTTGTTGATGAAGGTCCTCGCCTTAAGTCCACCTCGCACCTGGACTTAAAATAGTCTTTCTTGAAAAGTTTCACCGCTCATCCAAGTGGCTTCATCAGCCTGAAAGTTTAAAAGTTGTATTTTCATTCATGTGGTCCAAACGCAGTGAAACTTTGGTTTCTTGTTGTCTAAAGGTTTTCTAGGAAACATCAGGACTTTAGTCTTTAAGAGACCAAATGAATGGTGTGTTTCTGTTGTCAAAACATCTGGTGGAAAAAGGCTGGAAGAGGTGTGTGTCGTCAGCATAGAAATGGTACAAAAACTTGATGGAGCTCAGAGCTGTGAATCTGTGAGAATGAAACCCTGATCCTCCTGTAAACAAAGATCTCAGCTCCTGTTGCAGCTCAGTAACTGAGTGGGCAGGCAGTCGATCATTTTAAGAGCAGAAATGATCCAGTTCAAGTCAGTGACATTATAGTCGGAGCACAGCTCCTTCAAGATTCATTTTTTTACCTTTTAGGATGTCTGAAAAACCCCTTAAATAGGTTAAATAAGTTTTTGATCTCATGGAGAACATCTTTATCGTCCCAAAAGGAGCTCGGACTTCAGCCCGATCGAAAATTTTGAACGGTTTAGAGCTCAAGACAGACCTTCCTTCTTGTCTGCAATTGAAAACACATTTCCGGTTGGTTTCCAATGCCAGCAGGTGAAGTATGAAATGAATATCCTGAAAGCTTCTGGGTTTGATAAAACACTGATGACACACCGTTGTCCTTCAGAGCGCGCAGGTCAAGAGACGCCATATTTCCTCAGAGCAGAGGTCCTTTGGTAAGCAGATGTGGTCACAAAAGATCACAAAGGATCAATCCATGCATGTGGTTTTTTTCTCCATGTTCATGTGTGTCAGAGGTCTCCGGGATATTCGGAGGTCCTTAATGACCCCCCCAGAGAGATCACAGATAATCCCCTGCACCTCAGAGACAAATAAGCATCCACACATTCAGTGTTTGGGTCGGCTTTATGGAGGCATGCTCAATTCAGGACAAGAGTGTGCGTGTGTGTGTGGGGGGGGTGGGGGGGTGTTGGGGGGGGGGTATTAAAGTTTTAGGGCTGAAACCTGAAAATTGAAAATCACACATGAAATAAGCTATTTGTGACCAAAAAAAAGAAAAAAACATTTGCAGCTAACTGTTGGACTAACAGAAAAAGCTTTACTTTAAAGCCATCTTTGAGTTTCATTTAGGAGTCAAACTGTTTTTTCTGTGTGTCAATCGAGAGGCCTCCACTTTAATCAAATCAAATCAAATCAAATCAAATCAAATCAAATCAAATCAAGCTTTATTTGTAGAGCACTTTTCCAACAAGTGAAGCTCAAAGTGCTTCACATTGAAAACATTACAAAATTTAAAAACCATACAGCAAGACAAAATTAATCACACATACAATGCGCCCTGATGCTCACAACCCCCACACACACTACATAATAAAACATAAAATGTGACACCAAAAATGTGAAAATAAAATTAAAATGAATTGAAATCTGCTTGATACTAAGTGGGGAAACGATATATTAGGGACCTGTCCACATCAGTGACCCCTCACTTTCGTTCACAGAGGAAGCCAACATAGGATCCCCTTGAAGAAGCCAGACCCGGAAGAGCCCAATGAAGCGACCCCGTTCACTGAGAAGACACAGTCACTGATTTGGAGGTCCCTCTGAGGAAAACACTGGAGTTAAAACAAAATGTTAAAGGAATAAAGTACATGAAAGTACATAAAAGTAAAAAATAAAGTTAAAAAAGTGATTAATGACAAAATACATAGGTGAATGAATTATTAAATAAGTAAATAAATAGATAAGTAATAACAAAGAGATATACATCACTAAGAGTGAGCATTTTTTTTGAAGAAGTTAAAAGATAATAACTGAAAAATTGTTTAAATATCAATAAGTTCCTACATTTCAGCTAAAAGCCCAATCAAAAAGTCTTCAAAGAGTCTTCCTTTAATAACATGAATAGTCTCTGCAGCCCTGAGGCTCTCTGGGAGGCTGTTCCAGAGGCGAGGTCTATAGTAACTGAAAGAGGCCTCGCCGTATGTTTTAGTTCTAACTCTTGGAATAACCAAAAGGCTTATACCTCAGGGTCTGCGAAGGCTCATACCATAAAATCATATCAGATAGATATGATGGCCAAAGACCAGACAAACATTTATAAACCAATTAAAGAATTTTAAAATCAATTCTGAATCGCACAGGGAGCCAATGCAGCAATTTTAAAATTGGTGTAATATGTTCCCGCCCCCTGGTCCTCGTCAGCACTCGTGCAGCTGAGTTTTAACAGTTAAAGGTTTGATATCCTTCTGGGAAGACCAGAGAGCAGAGAGCTCTTATTTTGTAAGTAAGTTTTTACTCACAACGCAGTAAAAAAGCACCATATTTACCCACTGTCTCAAATTTGATCCCCACATATTTAACATAATGTAACTGTAATATAAAGAATTTATTATCAACCAATTTTACGTTCTTTTAATACAGCAAGTGGTCATAAAAAATTACAATGCATGAGTTATTCACATCATAAAGTTTAGTTAATTAGTTCACTTTTCCCATCAAAAGTGTTTTTAAGATTTCATGGAAGCAGCCATTTTGAAATGATCAGAAAAAGTCTTTCTACTGCCCCTAGTGGAGTAATGATGAACTGCAGAGTGGAAACCTAGCTTGCATCACGCTAATCTGATAGGGGTCTCAGAAACGCGAGTGTCAAATATGATACAAATTGATATAGTCTAGGGCTAAATCATTGTATTGGTTAAAGCACAGCTAAGCTTTATTTTTTAAAACTGAAAAATATTTTGTTGCAGAAACCAGACAATTTTGAGAGTTGAAAAAGTATTGATTTATTTTTTTAAATAAAGCACTTGGAAATGTGCTTGGGAAAAAGCAGCTTGTATGTTCTGGTGATTAGATCAAATGTCGTACACAATTGTGTGAGAGGTGAAAGGTGTACTTTTATTCAGATTTTTTTAAAGCCAAGGCTTTTAAAAAAATATTGATATATTGTCTCTGTTATAGTCTTGGATATTTCGGGGTACATATCGTATGGTGATTCATATTGCATCGCTACACTCTTACCAAAACACACTAGTATCTGGTGCTTTTAATATTAAGTTTACTTAGAGTGTGAATGAGTGTCACAGTTTTCAAAAGAGGAACATTACTGTACAGATTCATTTTTAGGCAGTGGATGAATCGACCTGAGGTTTCTACAGGTTTCATCCACAGTCTGGACAGGTTACATGTGTTCCTCAAACGTCAAAATAAAAGCGGCACAGCAGCTGTGATGAAAGAGCTGGACCCGGTGAGCGCTTTGAAGTCTCTTCTGTTTGGCTCTTCAATCAGCCTGTGTTGCTGCAGATGAAAGGCTGGGAATTTGAAGACATCAATGTTTGGAGCTGCAAGTCTGACACGTCCATTCCACTACAGGTATGTGGAACATTTGTACGCCGCCTCTCCTCCCCGTGGTGGTACAACTTTGGCAGAAATATTAAAAGAAACACTAATTCTATTCCTAACAGGAGCTCAGCTGGACCTGTCTGTGTCAGGCAGCAGTGGGGGCCTTCCTGTGGTCTGTCGGTGCTGACATGATCTGACCTGAAGCTCCCATCAGCTTCAATGTGGATCAGCTGCCAGCAGGGAGCAGAGGCAGACAGGTGGGTCTTCCCATTCTCCACCAGGTGGCAGTAAAAGCCAACTTTTCAGACTTGAAGTCAACAGCGTACTCCACTTGGCAAGGAGCCACATTTTTATCAAGCCCAAGTTATTCAGGGCTAATTTGCACCTGATGTTCACTTAATGAAGACAGATGCAGACGAAGGAGTCCGGGGAGATCGGGGGGGCAGGTCTCCTGACAGGAAGTCTCACTAATTAAGACTTTTACACAGCAAGCTAACTGCACTAAACACTAATGAGCCCAACAACCTGCTCCAATCACAACATCATCAAACAAATTATAACCAGACGGCGTCGATCTGAGAGCCGTCTGAGGCTTACACACTCAAACATCTCATTCATGAAAAATGTGAAAATCTCTTACTCTGTCATAAAAACGGCTTTTGATTTTCAGGATTCATTTAAAGGACTTTTTTGTCCAAGTAGTAAAAAAACAACACAATTTTGTAAGTGTTTGACCTCCATCAAATGAATTAAAAAGTCTACTACAAATAAATATGAGACATGATGGTCAATAAAAAAGAAAAACACAGAAAGACAGAGATACAGAGATCTTGAATATTGGTGTCCTGATAAATCCTGATGTGGATAAGAAAGGATTTGAAGTATCAGAACATCGATTAGTGTCAAATAAAGGTGAAGAGCAGAGAAGGCATGGGTTAGAAAAGGGTCAAGTGTGAGGTCAACAATGTCTGCAGGAAGCAGAGATAAGGAAACTGAGCTTCACTCTGGGAATGCATAGACGGGATCAGCAAGAAGAACATCAGAGGAAAATTAGAAGAACAGATCGTCATCGATGTTTTAGAGATGGAGACAGAAAAACTTGGTTAAGATTTTGTTTTCCATTTTCAGAGGAGTGATATCAACTTTTTCTGTAATTTAGAGCGAGTTCATGACAAGTTATTGGTTTCCCTCTGATGTTAAAAGAAAACCAACAGAATTGTCACCAAAATAACTGGAAACAAATGAAATTAATATAAAAAATAAGAACTAAAAAATACTGTAAGCGTTTCTGAGAAAATCTAAAATAATTGAAAATTTCTGAAGAGAATATTTTTAAAAGCAAACTAACAAAACAGGCCTGGTTAAAAATGAAATAGATGATGACACGCTTAAACCTATTGTTTTGTTGCAGTCAAATGATTTCTGAGGCTCCCAGAGAGACCTGCTCACCTGTCAACAGGTGTTTTGTTCCAGTCCTCATGAGCAAACTGCTCCCACTGTCGCAGGTTTGACGACTTTACTCTTTTGACTACGTGTTGAACGTCCTCTGGGGTCAAAAGAAGAAAATAAAACAGGAATGAAATTTTTAGTGATACAAAATCAAAACGTTCAGTGTGTTTAATGAAATCACCAGAATAGGACGCAGAAAGAGATTTTTGAACTTACAGTCAGAAATGAGTTTAAAGCCTGATAAGTTCTGGAAGGAACAGCCAAACTGACAAAGAATATCACAGCAGCAGTCAAACATAGGGGTGTTAGTGTGATGGTATGGGGCTGCTTTTTACCATCATTATAGGGATGACTTCTGAAAACTTAGAAAGATTGTTTCTGCGCTTTCAGATAAAACCCTCAAACAGGAATTCAGGATCAACTATCAACTACATTCCCCCACAGAGATTAGAAAGATTTACTGTAAGTGACTTTTTCTGTGATAAACCAAAGGTGAAGAGGTCGCCTTGTACAACCTGATCAGGTGAAAGTAGACAAAGAGATCTGATGGTGAACCTTCAGTCAGTCAGAGGACCTACTCCCTTAATAATGAATAACTGTAGGCAGATTACACTGGTGAGCTGTATATATGTATGACTAAATCATGATGTCATAGAGCCGTTTTAAAAAGTAATCACTCACTACACAAGAGTTACTGCTGAATCCTGCCTCCAGTAGCCACAAGAGGAACTGCAGTTCTTTGGAGGCCTAAGAACCCAAGAATAACATTCTAATGGAATTATAAGTTAAATTGACAAATTTTTTGTTTTTCATCTTGGGTAGCAGCAATTAACAGCAGCAAAACAAACAAACAAACAAACAAACAAAAAAAGTTTAAAAATTCCATAAAGCAAAAAATAAAATATTACCTAATTTGGCCACATTGATTCTCCAGGGTTAAAGAAAACAAATGTCTATTATGTGTGTCTTTTACTTTATTCCATCTTGGATTCATGTTTAATGCATGTTAGGGTTTGGTCTGTGACACTGATGCTAAAACTATTACTAAAGCTAAATAAAAGAGAAAAACAATTCTAATAAGATTCTGATAAAACCATACATTTTGGTTTAATTTAATATAAAGAACATGGAGGATATAAACTGTTTAGACTTAAATGAGTGGCAGCTTCAATACTAATGCAAATAATCAAATTTAATCCAAAGGAGTCTCATATCCTGAATAAGACATGCTCATGTTTTGATGTTTGCGTAATTAAAGCTGGAATATGGTTTTGTTCGGAAAGGGACAGATGCGTTATGAGGATTTTATAAGAAATGTTCCAGCATGTTCTACTTTTTGAAGCGCAATGAATCGAGCACACAAAGAACCTTTGAAAGTTTTATGAAATGCAGCTGACAGACATGATAAATTAATAAAATAAACTAATCCGGGCTCAAAAAAGCAACATGCTGATTACAAATGCAGGCCAAAAATTCAAGCTGTGACAAAAGACATGATCTTGAGTAACTTTGAATAGTTCCAAAATTCCACTTCTCTAGTTGACAAAAAACCAAACCAAAAAAGAAAAAGATAAAAATAAGATAAAATAATCTAGTTTGTTAGATACTGAAAATTCTCATTCAAATTCTTATGTTAGTAAAGTGGGGTTTCACAGGGCTCAGATTAGGGGCTACAGCTTTTTATTTTGTACTTCCTTTGTTTCAGCCAATTTTTAATATAAATGAAGATATAATTGGGATCAGTCACCACCAATTCATAATGAAACAGAGAAAGTCAAAATTCCACCGTTTGTTAAACATTCACAGCGCAGCACACCATCACAGAACGGGTTGAGTCTTTAACACAGAAGGATCATTGCAGGTGCAGAATAAGGGGAAGCTGGGAGATGTAGTGTCAGTATTCAGGAGATGGCTTCCTCCAGTCACTAGAGAGGGAGACAGAGCTCAGACTCCTGACAGGTACAGCTGAGCAGACCTGAAAACAAATCGGATTGACTTCATGCCTGTAAATGCACTCCAGGAAAACTTGACTTTTTAATTGTTTTGATTACACAGCAAAACATTCTTGTGTTTGCACTTTAACATTGTGGTTTATTCAAAGTGATTGTGGGCGTTATTAACTTAGAGATACATAAAAAAAAGCTTACTAAAAGAAATGTGCTGTATTTTTCCTTGTAAAAAGCTCTCTTTTAGACAGCGTGAACACAAATCTGAGAAGCACATCGACAATGTCAGTAATGACAGAATGTGGTCACAGCATCATCTTCTTCTGAAGCCTTTCATGCTTCACGCCCTTCATCTCTGATTGGGAGTAAGTGGAGATCGACTCTGGAATCAGAGATGGAGTAAGGTAACATCAACACTGACCGGCCCTTTTAAAATAAAAACTGCCCCGGAGGCAAACAGGAATGGTACTTTGTGTGTGTGTGGGGGCATGTAAACAACGCTCAGATACGTTTTTGTTATGTCAAAGTTTCTCTCCTGCTCCTCCTCTGTCTTGTTAGCATGAAATCAAAAATGGAATGGTCAAAGCTGTTTGGGTTTTATACGACTCGAAAGGGGTGTTAGGTCCAGATTGGTCCCAAGCCCCCTCCTTGCAATACTGCATTGATGTGAATTAAGCTTAGAAGCCTTTGAGAGTGATGAAGTGATGAAGCTCGGATTCTTTTTTTAGGTTGTTTTATACAATTAATTAAAAAAGATTGATTTGTAAAAATGCATCTTTTTTGTATCTATCAGTTAAAATCCCAAAACACATCAGTTTACATTCATATCTGCACTGAACTTCTTTTCCTGGTCTTTGTGAGTTAAAGCTACATGCTACCTGAAGCTAGAATTAATAGTTTTTCAAACACTAAGATTGTTAAAAAAGTTGCTTTAAGGTCGCGTGACGTTCAGAAGTCAAAATCAATCCTGGTCCATCATCAACCGTCTTCACCAGCTCTCTTTCCTGTTCTAATTGCTTGAAAAATCATACAGTTTCCCAATAGTCCGAATCCATTAGTCTGCCTTCCCTTGGACCCACACTTTCTGTTTTTACTGCACCTCTGAGACACAAACAATGTGGGTAAAGCAGAACCAATCAAGGAGCCATAGGAAGCCTCTCAGGCAGCATGAAAGCACCAGTTTGGTTTCACATCCACACATTTTTATGTTGCTAAAATAGTTTGGAGTGTTTTGGTGCATTTTATCTCCTTTTCGCCGCACATTTGATGCATCAAAAAAGATCCAATTTGTCAGTAAATGTCAGTGAAAATCCATGTGCAAACCAGGCTGCATGACATGAATGTAACAGTTCTGCACGCACGGCGTGCTGCATCTACTTACAGTGCTGTTTTTTTGATTTTCTTAAAATAAACCAATTCTAATACCAAAAATGTCAATAAAAAGCAAAAAAAAAACCAACACATTATTTTATTTAAAAAAAGCTGCTTCACATCTTGAAAGCCTGTGTGCAACAACAAAAAGTAAGAAATCTTTGAAGACTTAACCTGTGATTACTAGACAAGATCCCACTGTCCTCGAAATGATGACCTTTTCTGTGCAGAAAACTACTTTCACTTGTGATGAACTCTTACAGACTGCCCCTCGCAAATAAGAACTGAGATTACAAAATGGCCTCATGAGAGACAGGTCTGAGGGCACAGGTCATCATGTACCCTTGTCCGGTATCAGCGTTTGGAGGCCATCTTGGAACATTTTAAAATATTCATCTGTGTTATATATCTGTCATTCGTTGCTTTGGGGCATCAGAAAGTAAAGCTACAGGTGGATTTCATAAAGTGGAAAAAAAAAACATTAATCATTAAAGTTGTGGTCCTTTGACCGACCTGGAAACATGCAGCAAACTGGATCCAGAGCAGCCGAGCTGTTAAAGGTCAGCCTGTGGTACAGGAGCTCAGAGGAGGAGCAGGAGCAGGTGGACCGGCAGCGCCTCCATCCTCATCCTGCAGCCTCGAGGCGATTCTCTGTAGCCAAGCACAGCCGGACTCCCGGCCTTCAGCTGTCTCCAGGCAGACGTCGTAATCAGAAGAAGTGTCAGTCACTGAAGGCAGACAGGTAGGGTCATCTGGTCCTCCAGCGTCCAGCTGTCAGGACCAAAGCCTGTCTCAGCCTGAACTCCTGTTTGCTCCACATGTGTGAAGAAACAGAGTCGAGCAAACACGGACAACCCCCCCACTCCCCTCTGGCATGAAAGAAAGATGACGGCATGAATGATGCATTGTACTTTTATACACTATCACTGACACACACACAAGCACGCACGCACGCACGCACGCACACACACAGAGGGTTGAGCGAAGTCTGTGGGGGAAAGTCTGACGGACAGATGCTCAGCATCCACCTCATTCCTCCATCATTCATGTAAGATGTAATGTAAACCTAAACATACAGAAAATACTTCAAACACTGTTGGAAGTATAACTGAGAAGTTAATAATTTAGATGATCAAAGCATCTCTATCAATAAAAGCAACCATAGTAAATAGTAAATGCACCTTTTGAATCAGAAGCTTTAACATCCAAAAGTTCCTGACCCTTTGACAAAAACAGCCGCCTCTTTCCATGAATCAGAACGAAATGTTTCTGAACCGCTGCTTCAATTCTTTATGTCCCACTTAGAGCTGGTTACTGTCGAGTTTAGAAACTCCAACATGAACGCGCGCTAACAAAGTGATGCTCAAAAAATACATTAAAAAACATTTAAAACATTAAAGAATGTTAAATGTTATTTGTGTCTGGGTAACAAAAACTCAGAGGTGAGAGACATTATTCACACCTGTAAAAAAAGCAGAACAGTTGAGTGACCAAAGACCAAAATGAGTCTAAGAACAAAAGGAGGTCCTGAAATAAGCAGAAGAAGTTCAGGTCAGAGTTCAGGATTCAACAATCAGAAAAAGACTTTTGGACAAATGGGAATCCGAGAGAGTTGAAGAAGAAAGATACTGCTGAGTAACAAGAACACAGAGAATCTCCTTGTAGAATTCATTACAGATGCTGCATAGTGACTTTAAAATTGTGTTTTGTTGAAAAACCTTTTATTGTGTAAGAATCCATGTATGTATCATGAGAAACAAACATTGGTGGGTATTATGAACACACGATTGCAGTTTCATTCGCCAAGGGTGATTCAATAAACTCAGAAGACATTTTTGAAATAACAAACACACCCGTATGGGGGGGGTTACCCATGTGGTGCTGTGGTTTTTGGGTTGTCCGGGTCTGTGGAGGGCCGTATAGAGGGGCAGTTGCATCTTAAGGGGCGCTCAGGAGTGTCTTGCTGTTCCCTTGAAGCTCATATGACCACCTTAAAGATGAAAATGGAACGCACCATTGTGTGATAAGTGTTTTGCAAAGTATTCGTAAGGCTAATGGAAGTTGCACGCACTTCTGACATGCTGTCGTATGGTGTCCTTGCACCACACTCTAATGATTAGCTAGATGTCAGTACTATCTCCTCACTGACCGTGCACAAATGCTGCATGCATGGGGTGTGCACGTGATCTGTAGGTTCCTGTAGGACGCCTGTAGGATGTCCACACAAACTACACTCTGATTGTCTAATTTCCTCATTTCTAACAGTAAGGCTGCATGCATGGAGCGCATCATGTGAACAGCACTAACGGGCTCTTTTGAGAATTCTGCAGGATTTTGGGGAGGTTGACAAAAGCAAAAATCTGTACGACACTCCTCACCTACTTCACCCTTACTTTTCCCTTATGTGATGCAAAGGTGTTCAGTTCGACCTGTTGCCCACAGCATGCCTGTAGAAAACATGTTTATAAGTGCATTGTCAGGTGTGTAAAATCAAAATGTGTCAAACACTGATTAATAACCATATTATAAAGAAAGAATGAATCAGGAACAGAGCCAGCATGTGCCAAAGTATAGTCAAATATATGTTATCATTTAAAGTTGGGAGTCTGGGATTTTTCTAATAGTTTTTTTTCTGTTGTAAAATGTCATAAAATAACAAACTGAATTTGTAGAGACTCAGCTGCTCCATTATTATCCCCGGCTTTGCATCCAGCGTGGATAAGAAATGATGTCTGAAATGTTTCACACAGTGATAAATCACTGGCGTTTACTGCTCGACATCACCATGATGGATCATTTGAATCAATGCAGTTTTGCTAATTACTTGGTTAGTGGCCGATTGCCTGAAGTGTCAACCCCCATAATGAAAAGGTGTTTTGAGGAGGATGCCAATAAGGAACGCTGCATGGTAAGACGCTGGGGGCAGATTGGTTGCGACCACTATCGACTAAGCGGTAGGGAAATGTCTGCTGTGATTCTGAGCTGAAACGTCCTGAAGAGTAATGGGCCTGCGGGTTTTCCAACCAGACAGTCATAAAACAAAACACTGAAGTGGGAACTAAAAAATGTTGAATATTTTACTTATTCTTAGAGTTTTAGTGACGCATTTGTCAACACATGTTTCTCCACGAAAGACTGACTCTGATCTGGACCCATGTGGATCAGTATTTAAATCTCCGTCTGCTGGGACAGCCCGGTCCCCCGTGCAGACTTGTCGTCAGGTTGTCACAGTGAACACAACACACAACGCCATTTAATCGATCAATAAATGGAGACGGAATAAAGGAGGTCAGTGAGAGGGAGAAGATGGATGGAGAGGGCCTCTGTTTTTTCACTCTCTGGTCTGCATTACCTGGATCACAGAGCACACAATCCCTGTGGGGCACAAACACACAAACAAATCCACTGCAGGAGGATGCACTCATGAAGATCTATGCCATAGATGGCTGTTCTGTTTTCATTCCTTTTTCTGTTTTTGTCTTTAAACGATAACAAAAATAAAAAAAATAGATATGGAACCTTGTTTGTGACAGATGACAGTGGCCTGAATGTACCGATTTTTTATTTTTATTGTAAAAGTTTAAAGGCACAACAAAAAAACAAACGTTTTAAGACAATACGTGGCTAAAAAAGTTCAACCAAGGGTTCAACGCTTCACTGACTGTAGGAAGAGATTTTATATCTTTTGTTAACCATAACCTGAAGGTTTGTTAACCCTTTAACACTGGAGATGTTGCCGGTGACACCTAAATAACACGCTCTTTGACATACCGTCACTTTTCGACCGTTTATGTGATCAGCGTGAATCCACTGATTCTGACATGGAAAGAAATTACCTTTCTTTACGACTCTGGACGTTACACAATACATTACTAATGTAAAGTGTTGTGTAACGGAGCAACACCTTAGTAATGAAAAGTGTTGCGTAATGTTGCATAGTGTTGCAAAAAAATTACTAACCTAAAGTGTTGCGTAATGGCATAAAGTCACTTTTCTCCACAACAGAATCCACTGATTTATTTTAATTGTGAAACAGAATAAAGAGTCGTGGTGATATAGGGTTAACCTCTCATTGTGAGTGCTTTGAGCATCTGGAAAAGCGCAGATAAATCCAGTTCATTATTATTGTCATAATCTCTAATGATCACAGACACCATAAGGATCAGGCAAGCATGGAAAACCGATGAATATACACAGATGCAACACACTGAACAAGTATGAACATTCTCAGGTTTATACAGAAACCCACCACATTGAGAAGAAATGACTGGAAGAAGAGCAGAATGCTTCACATCACAGAGAATCCTCACCAACAGAGCTGCTGAGATCTGAATCCTGACATTCTCTATTTTCAGTCTTCATTCAGATTTCAGAAATCAAATAAAGCAGCAAAACACCTTTGCTTTTACTACTAAACTTTACTTCCTCACTACGTAACATCCAGATAACTTTAACATGGACATTTGGGAAACTTGGGACAACCCTCCGGAAAGGATCTCCCAAGTCAAACTGGTTTTAGATGATGGGCCAGAACCCTGTCAAGCAACAAAACCAAAGAACTCTGTTACCTGACCTAAAGTCACTGAGGCTCAACATGGAACCAAGAACGCAGTCGGGGCTTGTTGGTAAGCACCTGGGGCTGAACCCAAAGGGACCAGCCTGACTGAAGCATGACTCTTTGGACATTTGGCTTTGTGATCTGATGGATTAATGCTTTTCAAAGCCCATCCAGTAGAAGGCAGTATGCACCTTTTTTGGAACACTAACTGCAAATAAATGAAGAAAAGAAGTGTTTTCATGTGATTGTGGGCAAGGAAGGACCAAACCATGAAGGAGGACTGGAAACCCGTCTAGAATGCAGAGAGACAACCATTCATGAATCTAAATGGACAAATATGAAAATTGGCTAAGAGGATAGAGTGGACTTTTTAGCAGTTAGTTCAAAGTGAATGCCTAATTGATAATGGTGTGTAGGGTGACAACACAACCCAGCATACATGGAAGTTAAAAAGATCTTTATTGAAATTGTGCCAAAGCTTCACTTTAAATGTACATGTAAGGTCTGTCTGGTTGTGCAGAAAGCAGTTGGTACTTTTGTTTACTTTAAGCCTCGTCGCCACGCCGTTTCTGTCACCCAAGACGAGTCCTTCAGTGACTCACACGCAGGAACAAAAGTGAGGGCTGTTAACAATGAGGAGCTTGAAACAAAGCTGCAGATGAATCAAAGGCGTGCTGCTTTCAACATAAATGATAACCCTATTATAACCCTAACCCTTTGATGAAATCAAAACCCTGAAGAAGGGTTGAAAAAAATCCAGAGGAAGATAGAAAATGTCATGTCAGGAAGAGGCACGCTCCACTCTTAGAGTTTCAGATGGGAGATGAGATGTTTTACTTTCCTTTAATTATTTTAATTCTATTTATACTTTTATTAATTGAATGCAATTTTACTGCATAGATTTGTGTCATTTTATTTGTGGCGTTTCTCCACTCACAAAGCAAAGCTTACAAACACCATTTAAAAATTTACTGGTTTCTGTTTTAGTTTGATAAAATTGTAAATTTCAGAGATTTTTTTCTCTTCATTTGTTTTCTTGTAATGTAAAGTTACATTGAATTGAACGTTTAAGTAATTTAATCATCTGAACAGATGTTAAGTGAAAGCCAAACACAGAAAATCCAATTAGTCACTTCATTATACAAGACGCACTGCAGAGCCTCATGCAACTTCTCAGTGTGTGTGTGTGTGTGTGTGCGTGCACATGCATGTGTGTGTGTTCAGCGTAGCGGGTTCTAAGTGGTCCAGACATGAGCGTATGGTCACACGTCCGACCCCTGGCGCTATAACACTTGTAGAGTGGCCCGCTGGCCTGCAGGTCCTTTTGTTTGTGGACCATCAGCTCCGACGGGGGACTGGGCTGCAAAGGTCAGAGGTCAATGTGATCTTTAATAAAGCAGGACCTTGTTTTCAAGATGACCCCAATTAAATACCCCCCTGCCCTTTCATTTCCCAGCCCGGCGGACGCGGCTGGACTCTGACGGCAGAATCAAGATCTGAGAGAAATTGATGATAAATTGTGTGTGAAAGTGAATGAAGGAAGTGGGGAGTTCAATTACTTCTTTATTGAAATATCTGGACAGCTACAATTGTAAACAATGAAACATTTGAAAGCATATCTATGAAGAAAAGTATTTTATTTTACATCAGAAAGTACTTTTACAATAAACTTTGAAATTATTTAATAGCAAAGGAAATTTGTTACTGTTTTGTTGAGATGAAAAACACAAAAATTGCAGATTATTTGGAGAATAAACTAGAACACTTTATAGGGGATACGGTTTGAAGTTCTTACATCATAATACTTCAAAGTTTGGAAAAGCTTCCAACCACTTTATGTATTGTTTAATAAAACACCACAATATATACGGTCTCAAATTAAATGCAGAAATTTGGAATTTCTTATATAATTAGCATTTAGAGCATGTCAAATCTTTTCTTTACCAGAATACTCTTCATCTGGAACTTTTATCATCAAATTTCTGTGAGTCAAAGTTAAAAGAAATTAGAAATTTCTATTTGACTCTAAAGCAGAAGTCTAGATTTAAAATAATTGGAGAAACTAAGTTAGACAAAAATGTGCAGATAAGTGATCATTTTTTGTAAGTGTTTGACTATTTTTGCTTCAGAAATATCTCTGAGCTTTATATGAATGTCATGGGACATGACTGAACCCGACATGTCAGATTCAGATATTTTTTTGTGTCCAATCAGAAAAAGTTAGAATTTTTGGTCTCAAATCTGTTGGGAAGATTGTTCATTTCCATTTCTTTAAACGTGTGACAGTTTTCCCAATTTACTCTTAATTTCCTCTCTAAACCATAACACCACATGGAATCTTAGTTTGTGTTGTTCCTTCACTACTCACTACTTGGTGCACTGCAACCTTTAACACAAAGAGTCCAGTTTCTTATTGGCTAAAACCCAGTGACAGACGTAAAGTCCCACCTCACCTTTTAGAAAATACACTTTGTTTTTTATGGCCATTAAGCCATTCAAAATGTTGCTTTCAAACATTTACAATAAATGTTTCTAGACGTAACATCCTTAATTTTACTTTTGACAGTAGCACATTCCTTTCAAAATAAAATACAGCCTGTATCAAATCAAATTCTCCTGCTGTGGCAGATCTATTAAAAAAGCAAGCATGACATTTTCTGTCATTATGACTCCTTTTCTACTCATACTATCAAATACAAATATGACCAAGTTGGTAATGAATCCAATGTGTCCGTCACCAAAGTAAAACTAGCTTTATAAATAAAGTTGAACTTTGGCTTTGTTCTTGAGCACTTCTGCCAAAATAATTTGGATTCAGACTCAAGTGTAAAGCTGTCAGAAGTGTGTGCTTGATTGTCTTTGAAGAACAGTCATGGGGGTTGTTAAAAAGCTGGTTCTATTGTCTGGGGACATTGAGAATTTGCACAAAATTTCATGGCAATTGATCAAATAACTGTTCTTAACATAAAGTAATATACAGAGAGGTGGTGAGTTCTCCATGCGCTGCTTCTATGAGGAGCCTGGAGGAAGATCTGAGGGGGGAGGAGACATTGGTTGTATGACAGCACCTATAAAACCCCACAAAGTGATCATTACCCTCATTCTACACATTTTATCCTCCTCCTCTCTCACCCCCCTCAGGGTGTGGTGACCCCCCCAACTCCATCATCTTTCTTTCCACTAATCCTCCCTCTGATCTTTGAGGATCATCAAGCTGTGGGTTAATCCCCACTCTGCTGCTCTTTTAGCAGCTCCTGGGGTGTCCTCTGTGGGGCCGGGTGGCTGCCAGCCCCTGAGTGTGAAAGTGGAGAAAAAACTGCTGTAAAAACTTCAACATAAGCTCAGAGACAGCTTGTGTGTTCATCACTGACTGTCCCCATGTGGCTGCATTTTACGAACATGTTCTGTTCCTGTTTTGGTTTATTGATTGCTAAAATTCTGCCAAAATCCTTGAAAAAAATAAACAAAGTAGCATTAAAACTCTTATTCTTTTTTTTTTTTTTTTTAGCTAAATATGCACAGAAACCCCCTGAAAGTTTCTGTGAAGACTTTTATTCATCATAGATAGTTCTGTAGCAGATAAAGTTCTACATCGGCTCATCCAGACGTAGGATTTTAAATTAGAGACTCTAATCAGAAGATTTTCAATTCTCATCTCTTGTCTTAAGACCCACTCCGCTGAAAATGTCACAACAAAAAAGCTGTTGTTGTTTTCTTCTAGGAAATAGTTTCTGAAGAGCGGCAGAAGTTCATGAAAAATTTGTTTCTGAGTTGCGGGCAGGACTGTGGGCGCGAGGCAACCCCACCGCCCATTTCCGTCACCTATCCGTTGACACAGTAGCTCAGAGCCGGTCACTCCCCGATGCTAACATTAGTGGTGCAACAAAAATGGTGGATAATGTCAGCTATCCAGTCGTACAGTTTTGATCCAGATTCCATCTCAGATGAGGAAAAGTACGATCTATTGGGATCTCATGGATCTATTTGTCTGCAAGTGGATGCATCAGAATGGAGCGAAGCAGGAAGCTTGAGGCTCACCCAGTGTATTTTCTACATCACAGATACGATCTTTTTCAAACAGCATTTTTTTTTTATCTGCTCCTGATTCACAATGAAATGAATAAAGAAATACGGGCACTCAATGGAGTGGGTCTTTTACTCTCACAGCCATGTCTGACCGGTAAACTGAGATCTTTGTCTCTGTTTCTCTTCTCCACAGCTGACCAGAGTACAATCAGTGAGACCATGGATCTTTAAACTCCTCCACTGGAAAAAGTTCCGCTGTGGACCGCATGTGCTGCGCCCGGAGATAACAAGTGTAATTTCTTGTGTTTATTTTTCCAGGCATTTCAGTGCATAACGCAGAACTGAAATGCCAAAAACACACCTGCAGTCCACAGGTCCGCAGATCCGACTCAATCAATGAGCTCATTTGTCTAAGTAAGAGTTGGATCTGCCACATAAAGACCCAGGCGGGACGGATGACATTGTGGCCTGTGGAATCGCCTGTTGAATGTGAGAATGTGTAATGAACAAGAGGCATTCATTATGGATCACACGCATCATTTATTCATCCGCCTGCTCAGTCCGACTGTCTGCAAACACGGCTGTTATCCAGTTTATGTGCTGGAAAGTCATTTTTGTGCTCTCTTTACATTTTCTATTTTTATTCCAGTGTTTCCACAAAATGAAACCAAAAATAAACATGAACCTTAAATGTAAAAATGCCTTTAAAAAAACAGTTGTTCCGGTTGTGGGATCAGAGACGTGAGAGTCCCTCCCATGCAGGTCTGTAAGTTTCGGGTCTCTTTGTTCTACCAACTGAGCTCTCTGGTCTTCTTAATGGCCTCTGAAACGCTGATATCATCAAAATGCATTAATGCTCCTGTGAGTGAGACGGCTCGATGAGAGCTGAGCGCAGATGATGTATGGATCAAGTCTTAGGGAGTCTCTCAACAAGACAGCAGGATGGTCGTTTGTTGTACTTTGACATGTGCGGATATCAATATGGTGCATTACGCCTCGGCACTTCATTTTAGCCACCAGGGAGTTTGAGCCAAACACTGTTAGAAGGAAAAACAGAAAGATCTGAGATCTTTTCTCATGAGTTCAGTCGAATCGGTTTGAAGCAGGGTTGGGATGTTTAACTTCTGTGAAACTGTAAGAAAAGAACTAAAGAGGCCCTTCAAGTGTAAAGAAAAGCTAAGAGGAACAGACAGACAGCAGATTTGTCAAGTTAATAAAGATCTCATTTTAGTCTAACTGGAGAAACTAAAATCAGTAAAGTTCTAGGTGGAAAATTCTTTCACTAACCACTTGATAATGCACACAAATTGAAATCTACTGCACACTACCCCCAAAAGTTGTTTTTATGCAAAATATTAGATTCTAAATTTCATAAACTGTCTAGAAGCTAATTCTATCACTTGTTTGTGTTTTACAGTAAATACTTGCTCCTGATATGAACTGCATTGGTCTGCACAGGTGCAGCTGTTCAAACAGTAACAGAGCTTTGAGGAACTGCAGAGCGGATGCTCTCCAGTTGAGGTCAGGTCAGAGGCTCGGCATGCCTCTAAGATGGGATGGTAAATTGCTGTGTTTTGACATGTCAAATATCAATATGGTGCATTATGCTCTTGCACTTCATTTCATCTGGATGCACAGGGGAATACGTGAGGAATCTGCTTGGAGTGCATGATCGAAGACTGACCACGACAACAGGCTTTGTAGATCCGAAATGTTATGGTTTTAGAATGTTCAGGTAGAAAAGTCTGTTCCTCTGGGCCGATTTCATCATAAAAGTTTGCAAACAAACTTTAATTTAAGGAAAAGCTCCTCTCCTCCATGCCATAAGGCTGCTAAAATCCACATAAAATTGTTCCAAATGTCCTCACCGACCTGCAGTGATGTTTGTATTTTTATTTGATCTTTCTCACACAGTTCTTTTTTGTGCACATTTATATAAATGTTAAATATTATGGAAGCATAGTTGTTTTTGTATCTACATCTCTCCATGATGAACCAAGCCAACGTGATTGTCAGCTGTGTTTTCAGAGTGAACAGAGACGGTGTGGTGGTGAGACCGCAGAGCGTCAAAGGAGTTTTATAAAGACCAAAAGGTGCATTTGTTTTGACTAAAAAAGCTCTGCCTCTGACAGAATAACTGCAACTTATTGGAAAAAGTTCCTGAGTTTAAGGCCATTACTTTCAAGTAATCAAAGCAAGAATAATGCATAAACAAGACAGCCAACAGAGGTTTGTATTCATACAAAGCCACATCAAATATAGGATAACAAAGCATAGACATTATCACTTTGTTTAGTTACCATGGTGGCATTACAACAAAGAGTAGTGTTATTATCTTTACCAGAAAGTATTTTCCCAATTTCTTTAATTCTCACTAATATTCAGGAAAAAAATCAGATACATTTGTGAAACTTCTCATTTAAGGACCCCGATCCAATGAAGAAACTCCAGAGTAAACTTGGTCTTCCATTTGTTAAAGTGTGCTTTATGATCAGTCAAGTTTTTTGAGGTTAATTGCCCATTCATGAAGTTTTTGCACTAAAAAGTTCAGCTTTAATGAGAATCTATCAGAGATAAATTAGCAGTTTCTACAAAATAAAATAAAGAGATTTTCTGTCTAGAAATGTAACCATAAACGTTGATGAATCCCTCTCCTCTGTTCTGCTGCCCACAGCATAGGATCTTTAATTTAGATGGACACGTTGTTCTGGCTTCAAGAACAAGCTTCGCACAACAGACGCATTCATGAACAGCAGCTGTCAGTGGCAACAACTAGCTGTATGTCACCGCACAGTAACAGGATAGCGTTTGGCGCCGTGCATAGCTGATCCTGTGGCCCATGTGCCATATGCTCTCCCACGGCTCCCGGTGAGGCTGAACCAGAGGAGCTGAGATGCAGGTCCCCTTCACTCACAGAGACTTGACACGCTTTTTTAGCATTTCATATTTTTTAACTTAATCTTTTAAGGAAAAAAAAGCTGTGACATTTATTGATTAATAGGCCTCCTTTTTTTTATATGAAACCGGGTTAACGGTTTAGATGCTCAAGAAGAAGAAGAAGCCATAAAGTTGTTCTCACTCTTAATTTGTCATTTTTCTATCAAAACTTGATACTGTTGTGTGCCCCATTGATGCAAATTGCTACTAAACAACTTGAATGCAAATTGTAATTTTTTGCACCAAACAGTATTTATAAAACGGAGTAGGAGCAACAATGTTCAATGATTAAACAGGAAACTGTAAAAACAGGTAAATAACAGTAAATGTTAGAGTAATTTTATTATGAAGGAAAGAGGCCTTGAGGATTTAAGAATTGTCAAAAAAAAATCCTAAAAAAAAATTTAGAGACAATAAAGCAGTAAAGTAAATCAAACATTTAAAGGAATAATTGTGTAATGTATTATTTAAAATCACCACGTTTAGGAAGTAACTATGTTAAGACAAACATCCCCCGTTATTTCCTGATACCAGCTTAAGCATTATTCATGGCGCTCATGCAGAATGCTGTTTAAACACGTCTGTGTTTTGATTCTCCTTCCTCAAGGTTGATTCTATTAAGTAGTCGGCAAAAACAGAAGTCAACTGGACTTCTCACCAAATATTTGTGAGTGTGACTCTTTAGTGGAATAAATAATGTCACATTTACAACATTATACAGGCACCTCTCAAAATATTAGTCCATTTGAAATGTATTTTTCTATTTATAGTCAATAATTTAATAAGGTCTGATTATACGTATCAACCATTTATTTTTAGTAATTTAGATGGTAAAACACACTAAAAGCTCCATAAAATCCCTAAGTTGGGTTGTTTGTTGCCCAACTTCGATGTTAAAAAGAGTGTAACTTTTTCTGGGTTATTTTATCTCAGGAGAAAAATCCCCAAATTGTATTGAAATGAAACCAGTATAACCCGAAAAATACATATTGCTCCAAAAACTAACCTAGAAATATTTTCCAACGCGAATAACCCGAGAACTGGGTTGAATAAATAACCCGTGTTTTAAGAGTTAGGTTTACAGGTATTGAAAACCCAGATCCAAAAGGTTAGAAACTGATGGTTTCAGATCCTAATGAACTAAATAACTCCAAACTCCAGCAAAAGTTTTCCTAAATTTTTAAATTGTCATACCATCATCATCCATCCTCCTCATCCTCTACTCAGCCTTGAATATCTTATCATATGAGTAATTCAAACTTTTTATAAACAAATGAGGAACATTTACCCCTGAAATGATCTTAAACAATCTACAAAGTGTTAGATTTTTACTCAGTTTCTCAGTCCTTTGAGAAAACTGCAGGTGATCTTGATTGACAGGCTTCAGTGCAGGTTTTGCACTTGTCACCTCTGGGCACAAACTGAACGGAGCATCTGATTGAAAGAGCATCTGCCGATCCACCATCTAGTATGCAGTGTAATTGTGAAACTGTATCCTCAGGTGACAGCAGTTACATTATTACCAGTGTGAGGTAAAGACAAACACGTCTGTATTTCACTATTCTCTTCCTTCTTTGGCCTCAAAGTTCAACTTAAGATTTGAAGCTTTGGAAAGTTTTTGTCTTGTGAGCAAACAAATAAACAAAATCACTATATCAGTTGATCTTTTCAAGCATTCTCCATCTAGATGGGAATGTCCACGGCCCTCTGTAACTCCACCAGCAAACATTGCTTTATCTGGAATCTGTGGTAAAACACCTCCACAAGGACAATTATTTTTGTCTTAGTTGATGTCCTGAAGCAACATTTGTGTGACGTACTGATGGTGAGAAGGACCAGGTAGCCTAGATGAAAAAAACATGAAGTATGGGACAAATGAGGAACTCAACAGTTGTTATGATGGAGAAAAAAGATTACGGATTGTTACTGTTTAGAATTTTACCTGTGCCGGTGCTGAACTGGTAGCTTTGAAACAGATCCGGTCCCTAAATGGTGCTCAAACTGGCACTTCAAAAATAATAAAAGCACCATTTTTTTTTCAAGAACCTTTAAGTGGGTCAAAGCGGTATCTCAGGGGGAAGGAGTGCGCTTGAACATGCTGTATTTCCTTCTTTCTGGCAGTTTGCACAGCAGTGCTCCACCTCCGTTTTCACATACGCTGAGTAAACATCTATGTCACCGCTCATCACCACGACAACTGTCTTTTTTCTGAGCACTGTACACATCCATCAGGTTGCTGAATTAGAATGCTTTGCTGTGAAGTACAGCCAAACTTTTGATTGCTTCACCTTCAGCATTTTTTGACTAAAGCTCCAACCACCCTCACCACCACCATTCTTATACGAGCGTGCCACCCCCCACAATCGCTGGAAAGGTAAAATGATTGGCTTGAATTGTACACTGAATAGAATACAAGAGGTTGACGTGTCCAAAATGAAACAATGAAAACTGCCTTTTTTACACGGTACCACAAGTACCATTTACATCTGTACTGGTACCAACTTGGCACAGAGGATTACAGAAGATTGGACATGAAACATCTCCAAACATGTTCTTATTGGGAAATAAAAAAAAACTAAAACAGCAGTGATAACCAGAACATCTAACGTGCTGTGCTCCGGTAGCTCCGGTAGTTTTATAAATGTGATACCACAACTCCCAGCCGGGGCTTCTTTTTAGGGTGTCCAAGACAAAAACAATGCATTGACACTGGAGGTGAACCACACCAGAATTCATTTAACAGGAGAACACTGGAGTTCAGACAAACTTCACATCTACCCCCTGTGGGTGACAGACTTCGATGTGGGCCAAACACTCCAGTATGACTCAGTCTCACACCTAGATTTTTATTGTCACTAATTTCTAAGAAACCTCAGCAACTGATGCATCCAAAGTTTAATTTGAATTAAGTTACCTGTGAAAATATCACACCTTTTTCTTTGTATTTCAAAGGCGTTCTTTCATAAATATTTTCATATTCAATTTTAATGAAACTCCCACTCGTGATGCATTTATTCGTTTCCAGTCCTCATTCAGGATGACAAATATTAGGTTTCCGCACCATAAGCTCTTTGGTTATGGATGAGGCGACGTCATGGTTTGGCATGGAAACCTGCACGTTCCTGAGAAAGTGACACCATTTCTTATTTGTGGTGTGTTTGACTTCGTCTTTCATCCCGCACCCAAAGGATTTTCTCACTCCTGCCTTGTCCCCTGCTGCCCCGCCAAACCTCGCAATGGAAGTCATTAAATATTCAGAACTCCATTCCAGACTAATTGTCCTCAACATGGCAGAGAGCAGGGGAATGAAATTAACCCATTAGCCAGGACTGCTTTCATCAGAGCACAGGGTTCAGGAAGTGGAAGAGTGTGTTTGCTTTTTTTCATATTACTGAGGGTCATTTCATTATTTTACATTCAGTTTTACTCTATTTCTTTGAATGTCTAAAATATCCTCATTATGTTTTTGTTTGAATATTTCACATGTAAAATAATGAAAAAAAAACTCTTTTTAAATGCAACTAATTTAAACTTAGCATTAGCATTATCAGTACAAGCAAAGGTAGATTCAAGCACATATCTGACCTTTGGTATTGTAGGTTTTGTGTTTTTCTGTTTGTGGATCAAAAGTAAGTTGACTGGAAAACCAGAAGAATCATATGGTCTGAAGGATAAAATCCAACTTTGCTCTAAACACACGTAATTTCACATCCTTTACAATTTTCTGTTCTTTGTTTCCTCAGGACAAAAAAATAAACACAATTTCAAACAATCACAAAGAGAAGTTTGTAAGTGTGCCTGCTGTGCTTCTTAGAAGAAGAACCATGACTTCTTTAATGGATAGGGATGGTCAAAGAAATTGTTTTTGAGTTTGAAAAAAAGTAGAAGAATAAGTAAATTAAAGTTCAGTTTAAAACAGCCTCTGGCTTTTTCAAGGCTTGTCAGCTGTCATCAGAAAGATATGATCATTTGTGTCATCCCACCCTGACCGTCTTTTGATCTATTTTCAAAGCGTTCCCAGTGGTCTTCTAATTATGAATATGCTGTTTTTAATCAAATAAAAAAACGTATTGTTTTCTAGGACATATTTTCTGCATCATTTTCACCCAGTAGTTTTATGAATTCATAAATGAGGTTAAAGTCTGTTATCCAATCAGTTAAGCATAAAAAACGGAACTATTTAGGAGTTGTTAAATGTACAGCTTTGTGCAAAGTCAAAAAGAAACATTTTCTCCGGGTTTTAATTTTACTTTCCAGTCCTTTCCTGATATTTTCTTTCTCATCCTCCGTCCCGGCTCAGGTCAAAAGCCCCCCGTTGAATGTATTGACAGGATAAAGTGGTCCTACTTGACAGCACAGAGCGTCTCACTTATAGGGCGGTCTCAGGGGGAGGGACCAATCAGGAGGAGGAGGAAGAGGAAGAAGAAGAAGGAGGAAAAGAGTAAAACTATTAAACCAAAGCATCAGATTTTAGATCATCTCTCTGATTTAAACCGAATCTTTAGTGGTTGCTTCAAAATAAAAGATCAAATTTCATAAGATAATTAACATAAAATCCTGGTTGTGAACATCTGATGAATTCACTTAAAATAAATAAACAAAAAAGTCTTACTTTCTTTGTAGTTTTTATTCTCATGGGGATCGCAGCACCTTAAACAGCTCAATTCACTATGCAGTGCTGAGTTAACCTGACCCCCACTGGGACGGAGCTGCTTACCTGTCTGCTAATGAAGATCCTGCCTCATTTCTTCCTCATTAGTGCTAATTACCCTGCCCCCCCCCCCTCCTGTTTTTCTTTCCACCTCTCCTTCAGAAAAAAACACCTCCACCACATGTTTGTTTTCCTCATTTCGCTGTTTCTGTTGTGGCGCTGAAATTAAATTTGATAAACGAGACAATCTTTAAAAATTAATTATGTATTAATTACATTCGCAAGGCAAAACAAACCTCACTTAATGATTTATGAGGATCAGTCCCACTTTACTTTGGATTCCTTTGTCCAATGAGGATCCAGAGAGAGAAGGGAAATGAAGAGGCTGGCAAATGAAAACAAGGAAACAAAATATGATTAGGAGGCGAATGCGGCTGCTGGTTTCACCCAGGATTCAGGCTGTGGAAAAGATGCTCTCAGGATGGGAATCCTAACACATTTTACAAGGTTTAACCACTGGGATAAGTTAGCCTTCTTTAGCCTTCAGCTTTAGCACATTTATTCCTGCCAAGCATCTTTACATCTTCTTTATGTGTTTTGAATTCTGTTTCTTTGAAATTAATGTAACTCCTGCATTTTCCTGTGAACTAACAAACTATAAACAAAACAGTGAGAGCTTCTTTTTTAAAAGTCAGTGTTTTGCAGAAAAATAAAGCTTAAAGCCACAGCGTACGCAGATAAATGCAGCACATAAAACAAAGACAAAAAAATTCAGGTTTATGTTTGAAAGTATCATCCCTACCCAAAAGGGTTATTTTAAGGGATTTACCAGGTAAGCACTCGCTTTACAGTCACAATCCCACTCACCTATCATATATGCCACTAATCTATAGCCACCAGAAGAAACATGGGTTTCACTGTCTTGCCCAAGGACACTTCAACACATGGATGGGCAAGTCGGGAAAGGAGGATCACAGATCCTCTGATCAGAGGTAGACCACTGCACTTCTACACCACAACCACCCCTACTGAGGGGCAAAAAAGTGGACTCCAGGGAGCAAGGACTCACAAGAAGAATTTATTTCAGATGCTGAGATGGTGACAGAGCAGGTACTTGATGACAGAGATTAGAGGAGTGGACTTCTCAGAAGATCTCATGAATGTCAACTCGACGAAGTGTGATAAGATGATATGGAGGAGGAAACTGGGAGACTTTAGCAAAAGTTGGAAAGATTGTGGGTCTGGCATGAGGCAAAAAGCCAGCAAGATGTGGATCCAGATCCAGGAGAGCGGAGGAGATCCAAGAGGGTCTAAGGTCTCAAACCAGAAAGTAAAAGATTCAGACCAGGGGTCTGTGACCTTTAACACTTAAGGAGCCATTCAGGTCAATTTCTAGCTGACCACAACCCAGTAGGAGCAGCAATGCAAAAAATGCAGTAGCAGGTGGTGCAATGTCAGCAGTGAATTATAAAAATAAAAGATAGAAAAAACATATTCACATTTACCCAAAATCATTTTCCCTGGGTACGAGGCGTATGAACATTTTTGTGATTTTTTTGAGTATCTGGTGGTGGTCAAGTTTTTTGCTTCAAGACTCAGTAAGAAGAAGAACTGCAAAAGCAAGATTCTGTACCTTCAGTCCAGGACCTTACGACAGAAATGTGGAAATACAAAACACTACAACAACTAAATTTTTGTTTTTGTTGTTGTAAATTAGAAATCAAACATCACCAATGGAGGACCTTTCTGTGTGGAGTTTGTGTGTTCTCCCTGTGCATGTGTGCTTCCTCCCACCCTTCCAAAAACTTGCTTCATAGGTTCATTGGTCACTCTAAACAGTCCCTGGGTGTGATTGTGTCTCTGCGACAGACTGGCGACATGTCCAAGGGGTACTCTGCTTTCACCCATAAGTGGCCAGGTTAGGCTCCAGCACCCCAGCTGACCTGAAACGGGCAAAGCAGGTTTAGAAAATGAATGAAATAATATTACTGATCATTAAAAAACTGTTGTTTTTTTCAAGGACCCTCATGATGCTAAGCTACATCTCCTCCATTCAGTAATTCAATTCTATCATTAATTTAACATGTGAAAACAAAAGGATCATTTTAGTTAGTCAGAAGTAATAAGGACCGTGATCTTCATGTTCTTTCTATCTTCTTCTGTTAAAGATAAATGAATGTCTCAGTAGTTTCTTTCTTCAGTAAAAAGCATGTGTCGTTGGAAGCAGGACCTCCTGTTCCTGATGTGTGTCCGATGCTCATTCACGCACGGACACAGGTGAGCACACACACTCATCACCTGTTCCCATGATGCCCGGCTGTCTCTGGGGCAACCTTCCAGCACACACACACACACACACACACACACACACACACACACACACACAC